>VXBR01008701.1:38781-55156 GCA_013400215.1 Cisticola juncidis
TTATTATTATTATTATTATTATTATTTCCCAGCAGTGTCTCAGTGGCAGCAGCAGAGAGCAGAGTGCAAGGAGCCAGCTGTGAACCAGATATTTCAACCAGAGATTTCTCCATCATGTCCCATTAGAGTAAAACGGGCCAAAACACCTTAATCTGATTGGAGGGAGGCCATTAACATCAGAGACTCCACTAAAACAAGAAATGGCCTTTTATCTACTCATCAAGAATCATAAAGGGAAACACTTTGGAATCATAAAGGGAAACCCATGAATGCTCACTAGAGGGAAGGGGCTGCACAGCTCCTGGTCTGACTCCTCATGTCCAGCTCCTCCTCTGCAGCCATGAATTGACCTGCAGAGCTTTGCCAGAGGCCAGCAGTGGTGGAATTTGGAGCAGCAGCCCCAAGCAGGGAGAGGTTCCAGTTCCAGAGGTCTTGTCCCTGCATTGAAAGGGGCTGGAATAGCTTTTGGCCATTCTCACAGAACATTTCTGGTATTTCCTCTGCTGGTGAGTGTCTAAGTGGTCAGACACTGCAGCAAATCCTGTTTCCCTGGCTCTGATTAGATTAGGGAGCAGCAGTGCTGCTGATATTGCCAGGAAAGGAGAGCTAAGACTGAAGGAGATTCTCAGAAACTCTTCCCTACCCACTGCTCCCCCCAGCCCTTGGCCATGCCAGTCAGAGATGCACACAAACCCACTGATTTATGTCCCTTGACTCATCAAATAAAAGTCAATCCACAAATCCACAAGCAGTGAGCCCATGTATCCTGGCTCTTTGAACCCCCAGCAGCCACACAGTGCTGCATCCCTGCCAAAAGCCACCATTGCCTGCCCCTAAAAGCCTTTTCCTAGAAAGGATAAATCCAGCACTGAGCAGCCCCAGAGGGAAGGACAGTGCTGGTCTCAGGGAGGAGCTGCATGGCCCAGACAAGTTCCCTGAAGAACCTGTGGGGCTGCAATACCTGTTCATGCTGTTAAGCTTTTAATTCATCCAGCTTTGTTACCTTGGGTTGTTTTATTCTCTAAATCAAACAGCCCCCAAAATGATAAAACCTTTCATTAACACCACGCTGGGCTCTTGCCTAAAACAACAGCACATGATCTCTGCCTTTCAGTTTGATTTTGCTGTCACTTGGGACAGGATTAAAGAGAAATAGCTCCACTAATTCTTCCAACATCCTTCAGCAAACATCAGCTTGGGCCAAAGAGGACACAGGATGCCAGAGTTAGTGATTCTGAAGCAGCTCTTCCCTTGCAGATGGGGACCCTTGGTGGCACCCTGTCTTTCAGATGCTCACCACAGGCTGGAGCAGCATCCTCAGGTATTTAAGCAGCCTCTCCTCCTAACAGGGGGATTTTATCCCTGTTCAGACCCTTTGCAGAGTTGCTGCATGGAGCAGACACAAAGGGGCTGATGTACAACTTGTAAATCTTCAAAATCAGCATTTTGCCTTTGGAGAGGAGGGGGCAGTGCTGCCTCCTGCTGCAGGGGGGCAGCAGGACCTGTCCCCACCACGACAGCACCTGCAGGGTCTCTCCTGCCACAGACCCTCCCAGCACCTCTCCCAGGCTGTGCCAGGGACAGGACTGAGCCCTCTCCCAAGGCCCAAAGCCCTTGAGTGCCCCTCCTCACCCAGCCCCTCCTCACTGTGTTCTGCCCTGTGCCACCTCTGCCTGCCACAGGAGCAGTTTGGATCCTGCCCTGACTCTCCCAGTGCAGAATCTCCTGCTGAGGAACCCACGGGACATCTCATCCCATTTCCATTTACTGCTGGGTTTTTGGAGCTGTTTGTAACCCAGCCAGCTCGAGTGCTGAACATCACAGTGACCTTTCCCAAACCAGCCAGGATTTTCCAGCCAGACACCTCTGGCTCTGTGTCAAGCTGCAGTTCCCCTGCCAGTCAGTGAATCCACATCAGTCATGGGCTCACAGCAACTGTCAGAGCCTTGCTGCAGTGCCAGGGTGGCTGTGGGCAGTGCTGACAGCTCCCAGGGCTGCCTCTCACCTGCAGGTTGGAGTCCAGGACATCCCTGTGGCCACCCTGGAGGGTTTGCAGACCGGACAGGGGGGTCTGGGGTCTGTCCAAGGGGCTCAGAGCCTCACACAGAGCCCAGGAGGACACTGCCTCTGATCCCTGCCATGGCAGTGAATGCCCACAGTGGATGAAGAATCACAAGCTGAGAGAATTCAAAAGAAGCAGTATTTAGTTGATCATAGAATGTAAATGTAGAATCCAGGATTTTTAGTATCTGGGGCTGAAGAGACAAGCTGGGGGAATTGGGGAGTGGCCCCTGTGCTCCTTGTTCTTGCTCTCGTCCCCCATCTTTTGCTGAGTTGGATTTTAGAGATTGGTTTAGAGTAGAAATGCCATGTTAGCATAGGCAGTGGGCATTGGTACAATTGTGTCAATCAAAAGTGCATTTTGGACGGTGGTTGGGTCAGGGGTGCTGTACATGAGGTGTGGGGCTCTCTGAGCCGCCCAGTCCCCGCGTGTCCTGCTCTGCTGGGGACGCCCTGCAGAGCTGGGACAGAACTGAGAGAATGAAGAATAAACAACCTTGGAAACACGGACTGGGGACTCAGCCTGTCTGCTCTGGCTCTGCTGTGAAACACTCAGGGCAAAGAGAAGACAGAAAACCTGATTACCTCGGGGAACAGCAACCCCGAGGAGAATCTCAGGGAAAAGAAACCCTGGGATGCAGGAAGGTTCATCTCACCAGACATCTCCAGAAGGGGATGAGGGAGCTGGTCTGGGATGGATTCCCATCCATTCCCATCAGGTAGGAAGGCACGAGGAGCACTGACTCTCTTTTTGCAAACAGAACTAACAAGGGCCATGTGAAGCCCTGGAGCCCCTGAGAGGGCTGAGGGAGCAGCCTGGGCCCTGCACTCCCTCCAGGGCTGTGGTTTGTGCTTTGTTTCCTCCTGGAATTCTCTCTGTTTCCTCCTGTAATTCTCTCTTCCTGACCTCACAGCTGTCAACTCTCAGCATCTGACCTTAAGCCCTGCTAATTGAATTTCTCCCTGTGTTGCTGTAAGGGCTGTGCAGTGCCAGGAATGAGGCTCAGTTCAGGAATGCTGGAGGAGCTCAGGGTCTGAGCAGGGCAAAGCTGCACAGGGCAGGCAGCAGCACAGCCCACAGGACATCCCACCCTGCCTCCCTGAGGAGCACAGCCAGGGCAGGAACCTCAGGGAGCTCTGCCAGGCTGGGAAACAGCAGACCCATGGCTGGGAGCAGTGAGATCCATGGCTGGGGAGCAGTGAGATCCATGGCTGGGGAGCAGTGAGATCCATGGCTGGGGAGCAGTGAGATCCATGGCTGGGGAGCAGTGAGATCCATGGATGGGGAGCAGCAGATCCATGGCTAGGGAGCAGTGAGATCCATAACTGGGAAGCAGCAGGGGCCACAGGAAGGGGCTGGCAGTGCCAGGCTGCCCCAGGGCATGGCTGGGCCGGGTTGGGCAGGGCAGGATGGGCTGAGGGCTGGCACAGGAGCCTCACAGGCTGCTCTGTGCCCTGGCAGCACTGATGGTGTCTCTGGAGCCTTCAGCTGCCACGCAGATTCAGAGAGCAGTGAAATAATTGAGTATTGACTGAGATGTCCCAGGTGAGCCCTGGATGCACATTACATCCTGCTTAACTCAATAATTACCATTTATATGCTCCCTTCCCACACTCTGTTAAGCTAAAAGGTCGTAATTAGCTACTTGGTTTAAGTGTAAACTGTTAATTAATTCATATTATGAAGTACAGTTGCTTCTTAAAGATAACGTTGTGCATTCTGTATCCCTCTGTAAGGCTTTAACCAAAATACAAACTTGTCCCACTGAGGGAGCAAAGGTCCTACAAATCAGGCACTGGGATACAAAACTTCCTCTGCTCTCAGGGTTGTTTCTCCCTGAGAATCTCCTCTGGGTTTCTGTTTCCTAGGGTATCAGGGTTTTCCCCCAGGGTTTCTTTTCCCTGAGATTCTNCCTCCAGCTTGTCTCTTCAGCCCCAGATACTAAAAATCCTGGATTCTACATTTACATTCTATGATCAACTAAATACTGCTTCTTTTGAATTCTCTCAGCTTGTGATTCTTCATCCACTGTGGGCATTCACTGCCATGGCAGGGATCAGAGGCAGTGTCCTCCTGGGCTCTGTGTGAGGCTCTGACCCCCCTGTACAGACCCCAGACCCCCTGTCCGGTCTGCAAACCCTCCAGGGTGGCCACAGGGATGTCCTGGACTCCAACACTCTGCAAAGCCAGAAGGATGCAACAAGTGGACAAACAATTCAGCACAAGCCCTGCTCTGAGCCCCAGGAGGACGTGCCAGGCTGCAGCTCCTGCATCATCTCCTGTCCCCTGGTAGCACCACAAATGCATTTAACTGCTGATCCAGCTTTGATTCCATTTCATTTTGCTGTGAAAAGAGTTTTAGTTTAGGGCTTGATGCGTTTATGGAAAAGTGTCAGCACAGCCCAGGGTGGTTTCAGACCAGGCAAGTTCTCTCACAATTCTGAGACCCTAAAATCCCTAAAACTTTCCAAACAAACACCAGCCACACAGAGACTCAGAGAAAAACCTCGCAAAAGGCACAATAAATCATTGAACTTTTGCCACTGGGCTGAATTAAAATGATAAACGAAAGTTTTTCTTGCCAAAAGCTGTTTTCATGCTGCTGCAGCAGCAGATGGTCTTTCCTGGAGGTGAAGGATTTTGAAGCTTTGCCAGTGCAGAGAGAACCAGAGGCTGAACATTTGTATTGTGAGATGTAAGAGGAGAGTGCCTGGAGGGGCAGCTCAGGGGGAACTGACCCTGTTACCTGATTTTTGGGGTCCCTTCATAATTCTCAGGAGGGAAACCCCAAACAGCCCCAGCCCTCCCTTCATTAACACCAACAGCCTGCTCTGGCTCTGTTTTATGAGTCATTAATTCCTAATAAGTAGAAAACTGCCTGATGGGCTTTGGACAAGGATATTTACTGTATCACAGACAATAACACAATATAAATTTCCAGCTATACACCAGAATTTGAACATTGACATATCTTTAATAATGACAAATGAAGAATTTATGTTCAGATGAGAATTTTGATTTAATAATCAAACTTGGGTGGAGCCATCAAGCCCAGATCCAGCATTTTGTCCCAGGTTTGGACACATCCCTGTGCTGCCCCCCTGATTTCCCTGCTGTGCCAGGGCTGTGACAGCTCCCCAGCCAGCCAGAGAAATGCTAATTGCAAAGCAAGTAATTAGTGGCTATAAAATATGACCAATACAATTACACTGAGGATTTTTTCCTCTGTCTGTCCAGAGTCTTGGCAAGGAACAGTTTTATAATTAGGTGACAAAAACTGACAGGCAGCTCCAGTGAAACATCCTGTCCTCACCCTCTGCAGAGCTCCCCAAGTGTTCTGCACCAATAATTACTAATCAAGTTATTTCTCTCAAGATTAAAAAAGCATCCTGCAGGTAATTTGCCCATCATAGCACAGGCCTGGTGCTGGCAAAGAGCCCAGCAGGTCTGGGGTGGCTCCAGTGGCAGCATCACAGCCCCTTCCCAGGGACACCACCCCAGCCTGGGACCCCCTTGTGTCCCCACGGGCTCTGAGCTGCTGCTCCATCCCCCAAAATTGCCACACAAGGGCACTCAGTGCATCCCAGGGCCCCTGATGTGTGACAGGGTGACACAAAGGGCTGCTCTGAGGTCACTTAAGGAGTCACCAGCAGATCCCAGCACAGCCAGGATCCCCAGGGTGGGACAGGGAAAGGGAGCAGCAGATCCTGAAACCTTCTGGTCCCTCCAGTGGGCACAAAGATAGAAAATCTGGGGAAGAGGAGGGGACACGAGGGCAGCAGAGTGTCTGAGCCACCCCAGGCTCACCTGGGGCTCACCTTGGTGGGGCTCACCTGGGGCTCACCTGGGGTTCACCTGGTGCTCCCCTGGGTGGGGCTCACCTGGTGCTCACCTGGGACTCACCTGGGGCTCACCTGCCCAGGGACAGCCCCTCCTCAGCTCTGCCCCATTCCAGGTGCCAGCACAGCCAGGATCCCCAGGGTGGGACAGGGAAAGGGAGCAGCAGATCCTGAAACCTTCTGGTCCCTCCAGTGGGCACAAAGATAGAAAATCTGGGGAAGAGGAGGGGACACGAGGGCAGCAGAGTGTCTGAGCCACCCCAGGCTCACCTGGGGCTCACCTGGGGCTTACCTGCCCGGGGACAGCCCCTCCTCAGCTCTGCCCCATCCCAGGTGCTGCTGCTGTGCTCAGGACACCGTGGTGATGTCACCCAGCTGCATTTCCTAAACCTGTTTGGCAGCAAAGCCCCCGAGCCTGTGCTTTGTCATTAGCACAGGGACCTGGAGAGCAGCTGAACAAACCCCAGATATTGAACAAACCCCAGATATTGAACAAAGAGCCAAACAAACCCCCTGATGCCTCCTGCCAGCCAGAGCCCGACGCTGATGGATGACCTGTGGCAGCACGGGAGGATAATTTGTGAATTGCCATTGATTGCCAAAATCAAAACATAAATTTTGCTTCACAGCCAAAGTGTCATGAGAAGCTTTGTTTTTTGTAGGTGTTTTGTCTCCCTGTGATTGTGGTGGGGGGGAAATAATATTCACTCCAGGAGTTTTTATGACACAGGGATGCTCCAGCCCTTCCCACAGCAGCAAACAGCAAACCAGGGGTCCCTGCTGCTGGCCTGAGCTCTGCTCAGCCTCACATCTGTGTCCTCCTGTGAAAAAGTCACATTGTGTGGCTCTACACAGGTATTTACTATATGTGATATGCTAGGTAGAAAAATCATGCTGTATTAACATCTGAATAATATAGTGAATGTAGTTTTGTAATTAACAATAAGTTCTAGTCATTAAAATAGAGGCTGTGTGTGGGTGATATTCTTTCAGCTCAAGAAAGAGAGAAGAAATTCCTCACAGAGATAACAGTTTGCAGGAACTCCTAAATCTTCTAGTGAAGAAGAATTTATGGCTTCCTTATCAACAGAAAAGAAACCTTTTTCAGAGACCAACAACCTTACAGGTGCCTAGAAATTAACAGAAAGCTTTTGTGACAAGAACCAGCTGAAAAGGACTTGTTTTAAATAAAATATGAATAGTTATGAACAGGATCTTCAAAAAGGGAGACTTCTCTTTGTTCAGGGCCCTTCTCTGTCCAGCCTTTGCCTGGAAGGGAGAGGTCATGGTGGCCTGGGCTGCCTTTCTTTGCTTTATTGTCTCATGATTTGTCCTGACTCTGAAAATTTGTTTAACTTTTATTATTATTACATTTGTATTACCATTTTTTTATAACCAATTTTTATTCCTTATTAAATTTTCCTAAATTCTAAAAGGCCAGTGATTGGTGTTTATTACACTCCTGCACAGCCTTTGTCCTTCTCTAACCAGTGACAAACCCTGTGTGAGGCAAAGATGGGAATCACTGTGATCCCAGGCAGAGCCAGCACTGGCCCAGAGGAGCTGCAGAGCTTTTTTTGCACGAGGAAGTGACAAATGACTGAATGTCACCTGTGATTTATCACTGCCTTGGTTTCCAGACAGTGGTGCTGTTTCCCCCAGGGAGGCAGCCCAGTGGTGCCAGCACATCTGCTCTGGCTGAGCCTCCAGCAGGGAGGGTTTTGTTTGTTTTGTGGGATTGGAAGCGTCCCCAATAAGCATCTTGTCTCCTTGTCTGAGCGATGCCTTTGCCATATGACACTGATTTTACATCCCAGCCACTGCACACAACTGCTCTGACAACTGGAAAAGCAGCAGCTGGGATGGGGACACACTCCAGGAGCTCAGTCCCAGCAGGGACGAGTCTGTGCCGTGCTCGTGGATGTGCCAGAAACGTCTGCAGGTGACAGCCCTGCCAGAGATGAGACTGTGCAGCTCTGTGCCACGCTTTCATCCTCAAAGATGCCTTAAGATGCAAAAAAAACTAACAGCAGCTCCTCCTGGGCTCAGTTTTGGCTGCATGGGGGTCTGAGACGCTGCAGAGGGGCTGCTGGAGCCTGCAGAGCTGCAGTGGTGGGGAGCAGAGGGCAGAGACACCCTGGGCACAGCACGGGCTCTGGGGAGGCTCCCACTGCAGCTCCAGGGCTGAATTCTGCTTGTGCCAGGGCAATTCTGCCACTGAGACCCCACCTGGGCACACACAGGTGAGGACAGAGCCCTGTGAGCCAGGCCAGCTCTGTCAGTGCCCCCAAAATTGGCTGGGGTACCCCAGGGGCAGGGCCACTGTCACCCAGGGGCTGAAACACAGAGCAGGCTCCCCTCTGCTCCTGGCATGGCACCAGCTGTCCCTTAGCCACAGCAGCCCCCTGGGATTGTCCTTGTCACTGGCTGGCAGTGGGGACTGTGGCTCCAGTATCCCTTTCATCTCATCAGGGGCTGCTGGATTTAATTCCCTGCCCTTTGGTATAAAGTGAGGGTCCCATCCAGAAAGCAATTTATGTTTCTCAGAGCAGGCAGTCAGAAGATTTCCCATTAAAATGTAAATTTAGCTGTGTTTTCTGGCATCTCTTTTCCTTCCTTAAGGTAAGGAGAATATGAACTTGTATTATTTTTCCATCAACGATATCTTCCCCTCTGTTTTGTTTTAAGGAAAAAAAGCTGCCTGATACACACCTTTAGCAAATTAAATTTGAATTGGGTCTGACAGCACAACAGGGATCTGGATTACAGGGAGATGTCCTGGCCTAATTGGAGTTATTGCCAAGAAGTTTTTTTGCAGAGTGTTAAGCACAGAGGGCACAAGCAGAGCAATCGTGGTCTCTGCTCACCAAATGCTCACCTTGGCTGCAGGACCAACCTGTTCCAACACCAGCAGCCCTTGCTGGGGTCTCAGGAACATCCTGGAGCTGAGTTTGGTTTTGCTGCAATCCCAGCCAGGCACTGCAGGTGCACCTCTGCCAGCCATGGGGCTCCCACCTCAGCCAGGTGTGGTGGCTCCTGCCCTGTCAGCAATTCCTGTCCTACCTTCATCCTGGATCCACCTTCATCTCTGATCCACCTCCATCCCTGCCCCACCTTCATCCTTGTCCCACCATCCATCCCTGCCCTACCTCCATCCCTGTCCCACCTTCATCCCTGCCCCATCTCCATCCCTGTCCCACCTCCATCCCTGCCCCACCTTCATCCCTGCCTCACCTCCATCCTCGATCCACCATCCATCCCTGATCCACCATCCGTCNTGCTCCACTTCCATTCCTGCCCCACCTCCATCCCTGATCCATCATTCATCTCTGCCTCATCTCCATCCCTGCCTCATCTCCATCCCTGTCCCACCATCTATCCCTGCCCCACCTCTATCCCTGATCCCCCATCCATCCCTGATCCACCTCCATCCCTGTCCCACCTCCACCCCTATCCCTGCTCCATCCCTGCCCCACCTCCATCCCTGCCCCACCATCCATCCCTATCCCTGCTCCATCCCTGTCCCACCTCCATCCCCATCCCACCTGCATCCCTTCTCCACCTCCATCCCTGCCCCACCTCCATCCCTGTCCCATCTCCGTCCCTGCCCCACCTCCATCCCTGTCCCATCTCCGTCCCTGCCACAGCCCTCTCTCTCAGCTGCAGCCACACAGCAGAGGGGATGGATGTCTGGAAACCAGCAGAGAATTTTGGCCAGACATGCTCAGAATAGCGAAACCAACTGTCCTGCTCGCTGCAGGTTTTACAAGATGATGTTTCATGATTAAAACCCCAAATCCCTGTGAACTCACCATTTCTTTTTTTTTCAGACACCTGGAGGCAGGGAAGGGCTTCTCCACACCTGGGCAAGCCTGTCAGTGTTTGAAGGGGGTTTAGAGGGTACAACCATACACCAAGGAGAACCTGAAAATTCCCTTCTGCCCACATTGGGCAGGTAACAGCCACAGGCTTGGGAGCTCCTCATCCCCCAGAAATCTCATCCCACCAAGCTGTGGCTGATGCCAACTTGCACAGACAGAGCTGCAGCCAGGCCACTCCCAGCCCCTGTGGGCAGAGCTGATGGGGAGCATCACCCCAGAGCCCAGGGAGAGCGGGCTCATCAATTAAAAATGAATTATTTCATTGCAAAGGGGGATCTGATCCAGTGTTCTCCCTGTCCTGGGGACCAAAGGACTCCCCAGGACCATGCAGGGCTCTCCTGGAACCCAGCACATCTTGGACTGCAGCTCTGTCCCACAGCAGCAGCAGCAGGTGAATCAGCAGTCTCAGCCAGCATTAATTATGCAGACAATCATTTGCTGGTAAGGAAAAAAAAAAAAAGAGTTCTGATTTAATCAAAATTAAATTAATAGTTAATTTAACAATTCCACAGTGGAAAGCCCTTGACCTCTGGACATGCAGGGACTGTTCAGGCTCCTGCAGTGGTGACATCCCAGGGCACCCCAGCACTTCCCCACCTCAACCTGCACTGCCCAGAGCCCCCTCCCCAGGGACCCCCTGCAGCCACCCCCAAGGAGTCACGACCAGGGTGGGTGAAAAAGGGAAAAAAATAAAGAAGAGGTGATGAACACACACAATGTTACCTTTAAACCCTTGAAAATTCCAGTACAAATAAGTATTTTTTTTTTAAGAACTGGAAAATAGGAAGAAGAGCAGTCAGGCAGAACATCCTCCAGGAAAGGATGACCTCAAGGTCCCTTCTGTCTGTATCATCTACCCTTCTACAGACTAATTCCTTAAATCAGTATCCTGTGAAAAACTCACTCTGTGCACCCAGCATCTGGCAGGGCAGGCTGGGCTTCATCTGGAAGCATCCCCCCAAGCAGTGGACTGTCTCCTAGTCAAGACATTACAATAAAATAAATAAGAAGATTAACATAAATATTGCTTGAAAGACTTCATCAGCTGCAAATTGCAATTTTGTGTTTCCAGCTTAATTAGCCCGAGTCTGGTTTTCATTGTAGTGGGAAGCAGAAGGAGGGCAGTGGCAGAACAAGCACAGATCTCTGCTTGCAGTGGTGGAGGAAAATCTCTCCAGCAGAATTCCCAACAGCTCCAGCAGGGCTGGGAAGGGGCAGAACCGAGCAGCTTCACCTCCAGCACCAACCCTGGCCCAGGCAGCCTGGCCTGGTGTTGCTCCTTTGGACCATTGCTCCAGGAGTTTGAAGTGGCTCTGCTGGTGAGGTTCTACAGCTGCATTTTTGTTTGCAGGCAGGTGCTCATTCAAATGCAAACCATGTCCCTCCTGCTCTGACTGCTCACACCAATGTGATTTTCACAGGGGCTGCAGACACAGGGGTCACCCTGCTCTGTGGGTGGGTTTATGGAGGTGTTTCTGGTCCTGCCTGCCACATTTCCAGAGGTACCTCCCCACTCCAGCACGAGCTGTGCCGGATCCCCCTGTCCCAGCTGGGCTGGGGCTGTATTTTCACCATGTCCTGTGGAAGCCTGGGAATTACCTGGGACAGATCAAAGCTGAGTCCAGGTTCCCTACACAGAGGGAATAAACCCGAGACCTTGGCAGGTGGGACAATAGGAAGGTGCTAACAGAGTGAGCCCTGTTGGTTCAAGACCTTAAACTTAGAAGGTCAAGCCCCTGTCCTGTAACCAAGCTTGGACACCTGGCCCAGGTAAAACCCTATAAAATGCCAGGCTAACCACACCCCTGGTCTTTGGATGGAGCCCATGGTGTGATGCTTTAACTCCTGTCTCTGAGCATCACACCCATCTCATTTATCGGCCACGTGCAACCCAGCCAAACCAGGGGTCACAGGGATCCCACCCCCTCACAATGATGTCCCAGCCAAACCAGGGGTGACAGGGATCCCACCCCCCTCACAAAAATGTCCCAGCCAACCCAGGCCTGGGGTCACAGGGATCCCACCCCCTCACAATGATGTCCCAGACCCCAGGTCCCTGTGTCCTCAGGTCCCACCAGCCTGTCCCCTGCCCACAGCACTGCTCTGCAGTCACTGGGTGCAGCAGCAGGGTGGGAAGTGCCAAGGACACCAAGAATAAGCAACAAACCCAGGTTTGCTCTGTGCAGAGGTGTGACAGTGCCCCAGCACTGATACACAGGCCTGTCCCCTCAGCTGGAGCAAACACATCCTGCTGGCAGCAGTGCCCCACAGCCAGCCAGAAACCAGGGAAAGAGGGAATTTATAGTGCCTGCAGTTTGTGCAAGGAAACAACAGCACTGGCCCTTTCACCCATGCCTGATGCATGGCTCACCCTCTGCTGCTGGTGGCACAAATAAAGCTGTCACTTGCAGGGACACTGAGTGCTGGCAGCAGGGAATGAGCCATGGGCAGAGGCACCACTTGAGATGGTGACACATTTCTCCAGTTTTCTGCCCACCCTGGCTGTTGGCAAATGTCACTCCAGGCTGTGGCCAAGCTGAGGCTCCAGGCAGGCCAGAGCAGCCACCAGAGCCAGAACCATCCAGGCAAGGCAGCTCCTCCCCGGGGCTGTGCCTCACCCGTGCCCCACGGAGCTGTAGGGAAGGAGCCCTTCCTGCTGTGAGGGCAGCAGCTCCACCTGCACGTCCCAGAGTCCCCAAGGGAGGAGGAGCAGGACCAGGAGCCAGGGATGCAGCTCCTGCAGTCTCTCAGCTGCAGGGTTCAGTGGTGACCACGGCTCAGCTGCTCCCCTGGGGCAGGGCAGAGGCTCCTCTGCCAGCACAGAGGGCAGGGGCAAAGCTGCACCCCAGATCAGCTCGTGTGAGCAGGGAAATGCATCACTGGGAAAACAGGAAACGTTTGGGAAGGGGATGGGGGTGTGAGTGATGGATGAGCCCTGGAGGAGCCCAGCGAGGATCCATGAATAGCTGATGAGCTGAGGAAAGAGGCAGGGCTTGCTCACAGTGCAAATCCAGCAGTGACACTGCTCCCTGTGGTGGGAGGAACAGGGAACCCCAAACTCTCAGGGTTGCTTTCCCTGAGATTCTCCTCGGGGTTGCTGTTCCCTAAGGTAATCAGGTTTTCAGTCTTCTCTTTGCCCTGAGTGTTTCACAGCAGAGCCAGAGCAGACAGGCTGAGTCCCCAGTCCGTGTTTCCAAGGTTGTTTATTCTTCATTCTCTCAGTTCTGTCCCAGCTCTGCAGGGCGTCCCCAGCAGAGCAGGACACGCGGGGACTGGGCGGCTCAGAGAGCCCCACACCTCATGTACAGCACCCCTGACCCAACCACCGTCCAAAATGCACTTTTGATTGACAGAATTGTACCAATGCCCACTGCCTATGCTAACATGGCATTTCTACTCTAAACCAATCTCTAAAATCCAACTCAGCAAAAGATGGGGGATGAGAGCAAGAACAAGGAGCACAGGGGCCACTCCCCAATTCCTCCAGCTTGTCTCTTCAGACCCAGATACTAAAAATCCTGGATTCTACATTTACATTCTATGATCAACTAAATACTGCTTATTTTGAATTCTCTCAGCTTGTGATTCTTCATCCACTGTGGGCATTCAGTGCCATGGCAGGGATCAGAGGCAGTGTCCTCCTGGGCTCTGTGTGAGGCTCTGAGCCCCTTGGACAGACCCCAGACCCCCTGTCCGGTCTCCAAACCCTCCAGGGTGTCCAGAGGGATGTTCTGGACTCCGACATCAAACAGCCCTTACAGCCCCACAGGTCTGGGGGCACCAGGGCAGTTCTGGCTCTGGGGTGAGCTGGGGGATGTGCAGAGTCACCTGCCCAGACCCACAGACCCCCAGGACCCCCAGGGCCCACAGGGGGACCCCCAAGGCCCCACTCTGCCCCTCCACTACACCAGACTCTGCTCAGAGCACTGTCCCCCAGCACTGTGGGGACAGGCAGGCAGGACAAGGGTCCTGTGCAGACAAAAGTGACCCCTCTGATTTCCCTCAGCCCCTCTCTGCCCCAGGACAGGGGGAAAGGCAAGGAAGGAGCAGAGGTGCAGAGAAGGGGAAGCAGCCAGAGATCAGAGATCACACAAATGACAGTAACTCACCCAGCCCAGTGCTCTGGGAATGTTCCAGAAGCTGCAGCCAGGCAGTGAGTCTGGGGTCAGCAGTGTGTGCAGTGTATCTGCAGTGCCTGAGAGCTGCCCGTGAGCAGCCACAACAGAAAACTCCTCCATGGCCCTCAAGACATTGGGAAAACCAGCCCAGCGCAGGCTGTGCAAGGGCTGTGCAGGCAGGGGGTGGCCCTGGCACCCCACACGTCCCATGGGCAGTGCCAGGGACCCCAGCAGAGCCCCCTGTCCCCAGCAGAGCCCCAGGAGCCCCTGGCTCCACACCCCACACTGCCCCCTCCTTGCTTCCCAGGGACTTCATTTTCCATCAGTGATCAATACCAGTGGACACTCCCATCCATGCCCTGTTTACCACAGCTTAGCACCATTTCAGAGCAAAATCCAGAGAGAATTCTACATTTAAAGGAGGGAAGATCATCACACCAAGAGCTTATTTCTTTCTCTGCCTTAGGAGGAAGCAGGGTGCTCTGAGCAGCTCTAGCCTGGGTTATCTGAATACTGGGAATTTTCAGAAGCACTGGCTGTTTCATCTCAGTAGAAGATTTTAATCACATTTAGAACAGAAAAGCAGCCAGAGAACAGCACAGGTCTAACACCCTCAAAGCTGCAAACCCCTCTACTCCATGCCTGCTCTCCTTCCAGGGCACATGGCATGGGATGAGCACTCAGGAGTGTGTGGGGCACACAGGGCCCTCCTCACACCATCCTGACAACAATTTCACTTCCACAATCACTGTATTCACACAGCCTGGTCAGGGTAACAGAACAGACACTTGGGAACAGTACAGCAGCACAAAGAGGTCTGAAAGGGTTTTCCAGTCTTTCTTTTTTAATCTTTTATTGACCTTGACATAACCCATCGACCTTATTAAACAAGGCCATGATCACTCCTGAGTGCACAGGCACACAGTGCCCAGCTCCAACAGCTCCCAGTCCCAAGGGTTAGGAGGATTCTGGTACCAAACCATATTTCTGCTCCAGGATTTCCACTGTGGGCGTTAGTGCACTGCAAGGAGAAACAGAGCCATCAGAACAAAGAGTTTGGAGCACCAAAACTGCATTTTCTGGGCAAGAGCAATCAGTGAGACACTGATTTGGAGTCAAGGAGAGCATGAACTCCAGAAACCACAGCTTCTCACAGAAAAGCTGTGAAAAGGGGAATCTGAGAGCTCCTGAGGATTGCTGTGTGTGCTCATAATGAGGTTAACATCAAAGGGAAGGTGGAACTGCTGTGGGAAGAGAAGCAAAGAAAACAAAACAAAGCCAATCAAAACAAAGTCAGGCATGACCCAACCCTGCCCAAAAGCTTTGTTTCACTTAAAGCAAAGGAAAAGGCCCAGCTGCACTCACCAGCCAGGCCGGATGATGGAGAATTTCCCTGACACAGATAAGTCAACCACAGTTGACCCCAGGCGACACTCTGGGCTCTGGATGTCTCCTATGGGGCCTCCATCAATGACCAAGGACAGCTGAGGCCACAAGTCCTGGAATTCCTGCAAGAGAGCTCTGGGTAACAGTGCTGACAGCGGCCTGTGAGTATCACTTAAATAAAATAAAAATACAGCAGCAGAGCAACCCTTGGTTTATAGCTAAAGCTGAGTTCAACTGAGAGAGCCTGGGGCTCTGCCAAAGTGCCCTGAGGGCTGGAGGACGCTCACCAACACGGTCAGGGTGCTGCCCTGGGAGCTGATGTTGGCACTCGTCAGGGCCAGGGGTCCGGGGCAGGCCCGTGCCAGGTCTCTCATGAAGGGGTGGTCTGGAATGCGAACACCAACCAGCTGCAGGAAGGACAGCAGGGGGTTACACACAGAAACGGCTTCCATTCTGCTTAAAGCCCTCTTGACTTAAAGCTGAAACTCTAGAGAACTGACAGATCTACATCTGCTGAACCAGCAATAACACAAGACTTAAATCAGGCCCTAACGCATGTCTATGTCAGTCACAGGGAGGACAACACAGGGAACCCTTCTGGGGACAGCTAAGGACAAATGTTACAGCAGCAGCACAAGACCAGCCCCGTGCCCCCGAAGCCCTGAGATCAATCCTGCAGCCATCACCTACCGATGTGAAGGGATTCAAGTCTTTATTCAGCTCTTCTGAACGCTCTAAGACCAGGGTCACTGGTCCGGGGAGCAAGTCCCGCAGCAGCTCGTCGGGAACATTGACGCGGCAGTACCTGCAGGGCCAGAGACAGGCGGATCAGGCGTGCACACCGCGTGTCCCGGGTCTCACTGAGCCTCGGGCAGCCCCGGCCCGGCCCTGCCACCCTTCCCTGGGGCTCCGGGGCCCGCCCCGCGCTCACCGGTAGAGCCGCTCCACGTCGCCGAGGCAGATGGCGAGCGGCTTGGCGCCGTTCCGCCCCTTCAGGCTGTAGATGCTGCGCACGGCGGCCGAGTCCTGGGCCAGGCAGGCCACGCCGTACACCGTGTCCGTGGGCACCGCCACCAGCCCGCCCGCCTG
>VXBR01008701.1:56047-66891 GCA_013400215.1 Cisticola juncidis
GGGGCCCTGAGGAGCCCCGGGGCGGCACCGAGCACCGGCCCCCGGAGGGACCGAGGGGTTTGGGGCTCCGGGCACGCCCGGGCGGTGCCGGGGGAGCGCAGGGACCGGCGAGGCTCCCCCGCCGTGGCCTTGGAGCTCGCTCGGTCTCGCCGCGCTCGTGCCTTATCGCAGTAAATTTACAAATAAATTTACAAATAAAGCGATCCGGGCCTGGTCTGTATCTGCCCGCCCCCGCTTGCGCCTAAGGACGAGGCACAGCCGCCCCCGCGCCTCTGCTTAGGGGACAGGGTAGGATGCTCACACTCCTCTCCCACAGAATACTCTCAGGAAAAACTGTTAGAACACAATGTTTAAATAAGCATTTAATTAGGATTCCATTAGTATTCATATTGCTTTCAATTCCAAAAAGGTTAATTTCCACTTCTTTGCAGATATTTCAAAGTACAATATTAACTTCATACAAAATGAGCAATTAAGCAAACACCATTATTTCACATTCTTCAAAAAATACAAATTCATATTTTACTCTTTTGGGTTTTGGAGATGCTCTTCCTTTGGAAGTACTGTACCTGTAACTAACATCTTCACATTGCTCAATGTAAGCACATTTGTTCCCACGTTTCAGAGTTAAATAAATTCCTTTATTACCATACACACATTCTCCAGAAGCTGGGGTTTAGTTCAGCTGTCTCCAAAGCCCCAGGCAGTGCAGCCCCCCAGCCCCGACAGCTCAGCTGGAGCTGGAGCTGCCCCCGGTGTGGAGCCAGGCTGGGGTTTGGGCTGGGTGAGGCAAAACAAGAGCAGGGTCAGCCTGAGCAGAGGGAGGACAAGAGTCACAAACCAGGAACACCAGCGACTGCAACTACAGCACTGCAAACACACCCTCGAGTCTGCTGGAAAAGGTCATGTGAAAAAAATCTTTTTAAGAAAAAGTAGAAACTGCATTTGTTTGAGAAAGTGTACACTGCATAATGAACCAAATTTTGGCCAGCTTGCACACCACTGCAGCATGGTGTGGGGTTTCACCTAGTTCCAAAAACACACACTTAGACTATGTACACTACTACATAAATATCCAGTTTAATTTGCATTTCTCAGTGCAGACACAGAATCCAACTTCTAGAACATGTGATAGATATCAAGACAAGACACAAAAAAGTTAAAACTTCAGCCCTGTCCATGAGAATTGACTACAGGTAACATTTATAAAAACTTGACATCGCTTCCAAAATATGTTACGGAAAAAATAGTATACAATTAAAAACTCTGCAGAAATTCATCAGGTTTATTAAAGACATGCTCTTCTTTTTTGCCTTACAGTCCAGACTGACTCCCCACAGTTCTGCCCAGCTAGCTCAGGTAACTCCTGCCAACAACTTTTGGCCCACAGATGTCAAATCATTTCAGAGACAGCCAACACCCCGTCCCCATCCGTGGGGAGGACCTGAGGCAGTGCCAGGTCCTGCCCGGTGTCAGAAGCAAGGAGGTGACACCAGAGCTCGTCTGCTCTGCCCCACTGACCCCTCTGCCTCACCCCAGCAACATCTGCTCATCTCCAAGCCCCTCCAAGGACAGCTGAGCTCCCCTGCAGCCCCGTGCCAAGGCTGGCCCCAGCTCTGAGCCCGTTTATCCCGGTTTATCCCGGAGCAGGAGTGCTGTAAACACGTCACAGCCTTGGCGCACATCAAGGACACCACTGTGGATGGCTACGGCCACGCCACCCCCGAGAAATAAGGCAGTAACAGGACATCAGAAACCATCTTGAAGATAAATTTCAAAGGTGCAACACGCCTGTTTGAAAGCAGCTTGTCACTTGTGTTGCCATGTGGGTGACAGAACGAGGACAGGGGACAGAGGACACACATCAGGGGACACAGCATGTCCAACAGGAGCGACAAGCAGCCCCCAGAAAGCGTGAGAGAAAAGGCTGCCGAAGCACAGTGCTCTCAGAGGGTTTTTTTGCATAGATTGGACGTTTGCTAACGATGCATAATTAGTCTGGGGCACGGGGGAAGGGCAGCACAGCACCCACCACAGCTGTTCTGTCAGACAGACACACACGGACCACACAAGGATCTGTAGCTACAGGTATTGCACCAAGTTAAGTGCTCATCTTTGCACACCCCTGTCAACTTTTACTCAGAGCAAAAATAAACTTTGTGAAAGTATATACAAAAGAAATTGCAGCAATTGGGTTAAAGATAAAATAACCTAAAGTGCATTTTAGATACCAGTATGAGGTTCAGCAAACTTGTCTTCCTGGGCACACTCAGCATTACACAAGTGTCCAACTCGTACTTTGTTCCATTGTAATTCAGTACCAGCATTCAATCAGTGCTGATTTTTCCACCCCAGCCCCCCACCCCCCCATCTACAAGCACAAAAAGCAATTTCTCCAACCTTCAGCTGCACGCCAAGTCTGTTTGCTTGGGTCCTTGCTTGGTGGTCAAAGCTACCAAAGTCAGTAACTTGACCTCCTCTACATATTTAAACTTCTACACCCATCTAGAAACTAGGAGTGACCAAGTAAACCCCACTAGCACACAACAGGTAACCTAGAGCAGTGCAGTTTTGCTCTCTGATAGTTCAAGGGGTTCATGCAGACTTTGCAGAGGCAGGCACGCTGTTCCCAGAGGCTCCAGCACATTAACCCTTTTCTGGGAATCCAATGTCTCACCACATCTGTAAGGGCAGAAACTCTCCCTTTATTAACCATGTAATAGTGAATATGTTAAATGCTGGGGCAGCAAGGAGAGGACAGGAAAACCTCTGGCCTTGCAGGATCTCAGGGCTTTGCTGCAGCTGCCCTTGGATCTCCTCCCATCCCAGCATGGCACAGACTGCCCTGGAGCACAGTCTGGTCACACAGCACTGGGGATGATGCAAATGTGAAAACTTCTCAGACACACACAGCACAAACACTCTGGAAAGCAGGTGGACGACACACAACAAAAGCACACACCTGTAAAATGCAGTGGATGCACACTTTGTGCTCACAGAATCACATGCTCCTGCCTCAGTACAAGCTCTAACCAGTCCCACCTGAATTGCAGCCTGCCTGATGCATGTAGAAGAGGGCACTGGCAAACCCAATGCACCAAAGAAGCAGCAGGACATAGTGCTTTTCCTGGAACACAACAAAAAAACCCAGCAGCTCTGAAGAGAAGCAGCAGAGACTGACCCTGGGCACTGCTGCCCATCACTGCAGCTCCACATTGAGTCCAGAGACTTTGGTAGAGTTTTTTCTACACATTTCAACCACAAAAGAGTTTCTGAAGATGCTCTCTGGTCCAACCAGTTTTAGGTTGACTAAGTCACAAATAGCAAAAGTAAAAAAGCCTCCCTGAAGGCTGCAAAGGCTCAGAAGCAGTTGCTAAATTGCCCAGCTGTCACAGTGCAGGCCACATCTGGGACCCCTGTCCCCCATCAGAGGGGGAATTGTCCCCAACAGCTCCTGGGGAATCTCCACACTCCTGCATCAGCAGTCTCCCACAGGCACTCATCCACACCACCCACCCCCAAACACCACGGCTGCACAGCCAAAGAAAACGCCTGAGGCCAGAGGGAGAGGGACCCGAGGGACCCCCAGGCAGCTCCAGGCTCAGCCCCTCCCAAGGGGAGCTCTGTGCAGAGCAGCTGGCAGGAGACTCCTCTGCAAGGACAATCCCAGCCATGCAGGCTTGGGACTCTGCTGTTTGTGTTCAAAGCAGTCCATGCTGCCATGCAACCCAGCTGCAGCTCAAAACGAAGCTGTGGGAGAAAAGCAAAGGGGCCACCACCTCACTGCCCTCCAAAACAAAACAAGAAACACTTTCCTAACTTGTTTTGTGGATGCCAAACCTTGCTGCTGCAGGACTTGCAGCCCTGCTACAACAGCCCTGCATGTGGAAACAGCAGCAGCATGGGTGGTGATGCCCTGGGGTTCATCCCTGCAGCTGCCAGCACCTCCCTGCCCTGGCACAGGCACGGAGGGTCCCTGGCACACCCGTGTGCCCTCAGGGGACAGGGTCCCTTCCCCTCTGCACCTCACCAGAGGCAGGAGCTCCCTTCAGTCCCTCTCCAGCCGTGCCTGGGGACATTCCCAGGGGAACAGCACCAGAAGCTGCTCTCAGACACACCAGGGGAGGATTAAACCCCTGCTGATCACTCACAGGGCTCTGCCCTCCCCGGAGGTACAGAGGGCAGCCCTGATCAAACACCAGGAGTGAAACATCTCTATCCACTACAGTCTGCATTCCTAAACAGTGCAGGGACACTCCCCACTAATTGGCTTACAGTCATTATCTTTGTATCTCACTAATGACAACACTGTAAACTGAATAAAGACTATTTAATATTCTTTCCTTTAACACAAGAAGACTGACAGCCAAAGCCAGAAAGATGGATAAAAACTATAAAATTACATCTTTTAAAATAATGCAGCATAAATAAACCATTTAGAATGAGACTGCATTTATTGCAACATTACAGGCTTTTTGGTGGAAGGGGGGGTTTGGATTTGATTTACCCTGAGTAGGTTAGAATATAGACTCTCAGTTTGATATGAAAAACTATTCTGTTGTGTAACATCTTTTAGTCAAGAAATAGCCCCGTGCACAAAAAGCTGGCATTGCAGTAGGCTGGAGGCAGAGTCAGGCAGAAATGATCTAGCTCACTGGAAAAAAAAGAAGCATGAATGGACAACTGAAGGACAGACTCACTGAATTCAAACTGAATTTAGGTTGAATCTTTCTCAAAATTTTCTTAAGGGTTGTTTTTCACAAAAGATGAGAGTAACCAGCAAAGGCACCGTGCTCCTGATTCAACAGTCCCAGGGTTAGGGTGATGACTTTGTTGCTGAACAGAGCCTAAGAAATCAAAAGAGCAGCAGGCACCAACCTGACCACACCTGGGACTCACTGTACCCTTCAGAGAGGCCAAGAAAAGAGACTCTGGAGCCAGCAGCAGCTCCCTGTGCTTCCAAGCTGTGATACAGTGTCTGCAACACTTGAGCCCTAGTGGAATTAAATGAACACATCTATTAGAGGCACAAGGTACCTGTGCCCTGCTGAAATAAACACCCCCAAAGCTCCTGGAGGCTTTAGTAAGAGCATTAGGACACAGCAGAACCAGGCACCAGCTCCTCACGGGTATGTGAGTATCACACTGCAGATAAATCCTCTCCCCCAGCTTTGCATTTCCTCCCCTGCAGCCTCCCCTCCTGACCTTTTTTTTAGTGCATGGTTAGTAGAGACATGAGGGACAGGAGAAAATTAGAGACCCAAGAAGTTGTAACAAAGACCCACTTGCTGCCAGTACCTTAATCCCAAACTAAGTGATGTGCAATTGGAGACAAAGTAACCCCCCTTTTCCTTTAAAAATCATTTTGCACACGAGTAACCTTAACTTCTGTGTTCACATATGACAAGCAAAAGTGACAGACAGTGCAGCCAAAACAGTTCATATATAACTTAGCTATTTCTTTTTTTTTTTTACCTTTTTTTTTTAGATAGAATCTCAAAGGTGGATGTACCTGGGACGTGACTAAGATGACATCCGTGAAGCAGAAATAAGCCACAAAACTTCCAAAGAGGAAGGAATAAGAATGGATCCTTCAGTTTCTGCTTCTAAGGAGAAGGGTTTTACCCTCCAGGTGCAAAGGAGAATCTGGAACATCTTCACTTAGACAAGCTGCTATTCAAACCAATTTCTTCCTCACCCTGCAGTAGTGCTTCGATTGGGATTAGATTAGACGGGGTTTCAGGGCTTTGGAGGGACAGGAAGTCTGATACATCCATGGCACTTAACGTTTCAGTCTGGGAGTCTGAAGGGTTAACTATGTGACTGCTCTGCCCACCAGAGGGAGGAGCAGAGGAGGAAGGAAAGCTCGGAGGTTTCAGCTGGGAAGCTGGCTGCTCCGAAGTTTTTGACTCGGGTGAGGAACATTCCTTCTTCACGGTGGAGGTGGCTTTGTCCTTGGCAGAGTCTCGGCAGGCACACTGGCACTGGCAGGCCTCCTCCTGCTTTATAATAATGACAGGAACGCTGAGACCAATCTGCTGAACGGGGTTTCCTGAAGGTGAAACAAAATAAAACACAATGGAGCTACTTAATTTCACAGCAGGGAGAGAAATCAGCTTTGCTGAATGAGTTCAGTGTCAGGCTTACCTGTGTTACCAGCTACTGGTAATGCAGTGGTAAAAAACACCTTTTCTACTACTTTTGGAACTTGTGGCTTTAAAGAGAAAAAAATAAGAAAAAAGTGTGAATTGACTCAAATCAAATTTATATTGTTCAAATTCTAAACAGCTATACACATATTCCAAAGAGATACACAGGAAAACTGGGCTCAAAGTATTATTTCAGTGGTCCTAAAGATTGGGCATAACATCCCCTGCATTATTTGCTGGTGAACTCAGCTTGTGGGTTTTGACAATTCAATGACTGAATTGTCAGTTTGAATTCTTAAACACTTTGAATTGTTAGACTGAATTCTTAAACACTGCTCTGTGTGCTCCCACTGCCTGTACCTACAGCCACTCACTTGTGTCCACCTATAGCTGAAGTCCACCTAAAGTGGCACCAATACTGTCAAAGAGAAAACAAAGAGAAGTTTCAGCTATCCAGATTTACTGGAAAGCCACATTCTCTTTTCATTATCAGTCAACATTAGGCAGAGACAGAGCTTACAAAATGCCTAAACACAACCTTTACAGAGTCTTTTGTCCTTTTATGCATTAAAAGTAATAATATATTGAGGCCCATGTATATCCTCAGGCCTGGTTGTGCCCTGTCCTGGATAAACACACTGATACCTGCAGGCAGAAATCCACCACGAGGGGAAAGAGGGAAGCAAGATCTTTCTGCACCCTGGGTTTCTCTGTGCTTTACTTATTTCCTTATAAATATAAGGAAATATTATTCCTTATTTTTCCTATTATCCCTATTATTCCTATTATTATTCCTTATAAATATTTACTTATTTACTTATTCCAGGGGCTGCACTGGTGATGTTTATACACATTAAATGACAAGCATTGTACCACACTACATCCTGGGGTTTATTTAATATCTCTGACCCCCTCCCTTTTCAGAAGCAAGGGCTCTAGTAGGTAGGATTGGTTCAAGATGTCCCAAAGCCCTGCTGGAGGTACTGACCATTTGTTCTTGGCTTTGTGGGGAACCAGTGGCACCATTTAAGATCCATTGTAGATTCTGCTCTCCCATGACAATGCTGGACTGCAGAATGGCGGTGCTTGGAGAAGGAGTAATGGTTATAGTGGGGTTACTGGTCAAAACAGGGTTTGCACCAACAGGCACAGTCTGAACTACAGCTGGCAGGGGCTCAGCTGCACTGGGGGCTGCAGGGGCAGCAGCCCCAGCAACCACTGACAGTCCCTGCACCAAGGGCTGCGTTGGAGGCTGCGTGTGCTGCAGGAAGTCCTGGTGACCGCCTGCAAATGCTGTGCTGTGAGGAACAGGCACTTCTGGGGATTGTAAAACTCCTGCAGGGTTCCCAAACGCAGCTGGCTGGGAGCTGGGAGCTCCGGAGGAGGGAGCAGAGGGCGCTGCCGGGCCCTGCAGCGCTGCCTGGGCAGGCTCAGGGAGGCCGAGCTGCAGGACCAGGGGGAGGGACAGGGACGCCGCGTCTCTTGCTGGGGGCGGGACCGCGGCCACCGAGTCTGTGTCGCCGTTAAAGCCTTCAATCAAGGGAGCTGCTGCAAGAGAAACAGAAAAACATAAATAATCCCTTCTCATTGGGTCTGAATGAACTGCTTTTTCAATTAACTCATCAGCTGCCTGATGGATTTTTGGCAAATAAAGCATTACCATGACTAGTGCTCAAAAACAATCCTAGAGAATAAAATTTAAAAGTAGCTGCAAATTCAGGAAATTGGTAACACTGGGCTTTACACTGAGCCTGATCAGGCTCATCAGCTCTCTCTAATAAGCTTTTATCAGCCAGGCTGTGCAGCAACCTCAAGAGGGAACCTTGCAAACAGGATGATGTGGACTGCTGGACCAGTACAGTGTGCTGGGTCACCTCCCCTGTCCCTGAGTGTCACCATCTGTGCACACCATCCATCCCAACACCAATGAACTTCAACATTAAAGTTTTTTTTGCTTCTTAGAGTTATGTTGGGCATTAAGCTTCAGTGCTGGATTCAGTACATGCATGCAGAGCTGTCAGAAAATTCTCGTTATCAGCAGTGCAGATACAAGTGGTACCTGTCTGCTGGGACTCATCCTGATTTGCAGTGTGGTCTGGGCTCTGAAACATAGACTCAAAGATGCTTGCTGGTGAGATTGTACTGAGGTCCTGTCCATGTGTCTGACAAACAGAAAACAAAGAGGAAGACATCAGACAATGTCATCTCAGGTCTCCACAAACCCCAGAAACACTCCTGCCATGAACCAGCCACCTTCAGGAATGGCAATATATATCAATCTTACATGCTATATAAATTTACACCTAGTTTTTATTACTTGTAATCAATTTTATCAACATAATGAGCAAAAGTAAGTAACTGCTTCAAAAGTAAAATATATTCCTCTGCATCCACACTTTGTTTAACCCTTATTTCTTGCAGTACTCCATCAAAAACAGACATTAACTGGCTGCTTGCAGAACCTTTTCTGGAGCAGAAATAAACAGCTCCATTTAAATTATATGGACTGGACTATGCAATTCTGGTCACCCACCCTGCTCAAGGAGCAGGATATGCACAAGAGCTGCCACAGTCAAAGAACAGCACAGCCCAGTATCTCATTTCCCTCCATGTAAAATCTAAACTCAGTCAACATTTATCAAGAAGCAAGAACATTGTTATGGTAAAATCAGATGCAGAGCCTTCTACAGCAGGCTGAACTAAGCACTGCACAGTTTGGAGGACAAAATCAAAACTGAAATGAGGATGAGGAATTCCAGGACAAAAACTCACTGGATTAGAGTTCTCCCGCAATTCTGAATCTGTTGATATGAGGCTTAGATCACTCAGACACAGTGAGTGACTTGTATCCTGTGAAAAAGAAGAACAGTTTGAATTATATATTCAAAGAATAATGTCAGAGATGTTTTAAATTACTCCTGAGAGCCCTCTGCTTATATGGACCCAGATCTCAATTCTAAAATCAAAGGGGCAAGATTTTTAAACAAAGGATATTTAGCAGCTTTCAAGGATTCTTAAAATCTCAAAGTACTTGCAAAAAAATCATATAAGCAAGAATTTTAAATTCATAGGAACAAATCCATTTCAGAAAATAAAAAAATTACACCTTCCCAGTATGTATTTTTAGTTGTATTTATTTTACTTCACATGTCTACCCCACAGTACTGATTCCAGCTGAAGCACACACAAGAAATGCAGCCTGGTGGATACAACTGCCCCCATGGCAAAGTGAGCACTTACAACCCATTTGAAAATCCCAGTCTTAAATGCTACACCTAAAGAACAAACTGCAGATCAAATAATTTCTTCCAGGAGTGGTTTATATCCCCCTAACACAGGAGCATGAAGCAGAAGTGCTACTGACCTCAGACACGTTGTTATTGGGAAGTGCATTGTAAGTCTGTCCCTTCTCATGACCTTTCATGTGACTCTTGAGACTGTACTGGGTACTGAAAGTCTTCTCACAACCATTGCTGGGACAGAAGAAGGGTTTCTCCCCTAGAGGCAGCACAGAACACATTTAAAAGACTTAAAAACATCCTATCAGATGTTTTTAAGACACAGACACAGAGTTTTAAAGCTGTGGGAGAGCACTGTTTCATACAAATGAGATCTTTAATGCCCCTTCACACATTCAGTGTTCCTGGGAGTCCTGAGTGTTTCCATTTCACCACGGGAACACACAACACAATATTTAATTGTTCTACATCATTCCTGATACATTTGTGAGAACACTTTCATTGAATTCCAGACCTGTCAAGCATAAATGTATCTGCATAAATGCAGAATTTGGATTGGCCTGGTGCAGGAGTTTGCACCTGACCTTTTTAAACTCATGATGTTCACATGGGCCACACTCCTCCAGCCTGCAAAGGTCTCTCTGGATGCCATCCCCTCCCTCACATGTGTCACCTGAGCCACCCAGCTTGGTGTCACTCCCATATTATATGTAACTATAAATTCATATTAGGATTCTGAGAGTTAGTATAAATGGAGTAAGCTCAATTAAAGAAAATTTTAAAAAATAACACAGAACTTACCAGTGTGTGTTCTAACATGTGTTTTGAGGTGGTGGCTTGCAGCAAAAGCCTTCCCACAGCCATCATGCTCACACCTGAATGAGGCATCACAGGAAATCAGCATCAGCCCCCTTCAGTGCATGAGCTACAACCTTAAATCATGCTTTGCAACTGTCCCAGAATTCTAAAAAGCAGTCCCAAAGCCAAGCTCTGTTAGCAACCAGGTGACTCCCAGCAGCTACACAAACCATAGCAGGGCTCTGAGTAGGACTTTAAAACCCAAGCATGAAGGCAGTACTTGGGGGATTCTTCCATGGAATACACATCCCATACCACACCAATGTGTTTTAAAAGATGCTCATCATGGCATAGGTTTATGTTTAAAAAACTACCTTAACTATTCTTGTCTTTTAGGACAATCACTGCACCCACTGTTAAAGGCAAAGATGCTCCAATGCCAGCCAGCCACCTTCACTTATTTCTCAGGAAAATACTATCCCATTCTAGCAGGAACAGCTGATTTTTGGAACAGGTGCCTCATAACCTGAGCCACCAAAACCACAGAAAAGGACACAGAAAAGGACATGGAAAAAGGCACAGGAAAAAAAGGCACAGGAAAAAAAGGCACAGGAAAAAAAGGCACAGGAAAAAAAAAAGGCACAGGAAAAAAAAGGCA
>VXBR01008701.1:74754-87190 GCA_013400215.1 Cisticola juncidis
AGCTCTCGTGTTTTTTAAACTTGTCTACGTACAGCTTATTTAGAAACCTTGATGTACTTTACAGCATGATCAGGTGTCAAACCGCCTGATCTCTGCTTTCAAAAGCAACAGATTGTATAAAATACAGTGATATATAAAAAAAAAAGCCAGTATAATGTACAAAAAATCTTTTTACAGGAATTCAAACTCTAAAAGTCAGATGAAGCCATCTGATATTCATGGTGAATCTTCTTCCCTCAGGAGGAACTGGCGGATGAAGCGCTGGGCTTTCCTCTTGGCAGCGATGTCGGGCGAGGGCTGCCCCGGGGCCGGGCGCAGCAACAGCCCCCCGAACACACTGGCTGTGGGGAAAGGCACGGTGAGGGCAGGACATCGAGGGAACAGAGCCACAAACCCAGGGAAGAGAGCCACCAACCCAGGGAACAGAGCCATAAACCCAGGGAAGAGAGCCACCAACCCAGGGAACAGAGCCATAAACCCAGGGAACAGAGCCACCAACCCAGGGAAGAAACAACCAACAAACCAAGGAAAAAGCCACCAACCCAGGGAAGAGAGAGAGCCACCAACCGAGGAAAGAGAGCCTGGCTTTGGCGAGAGGCAGGACAAAGCTCATAATCCCCACATCTCCAGGTCACTTTCCTGCTTTTCTATGCACTATTCACTCATAATTAAAGTTTCAAAGTGGTACAAGCCATGACTGCACTCAGGTATGAGGGGTTTTGTTGCCCTAACAGTGCAGCCTCTCTGAACAGAGGGTTATTCTGCTTTCCTTACCAAGAATATTCACATCCAAATGGTTCTTCCCTGAATTCTTCAGCAGTTCTCTTAGAAACGCCATCAGATATTCAAACACATTTCTGTGGCACACTGGTAGGTCAGAGATAATCTGAGGAGGGGAAAAATCACTGAGATTTATACAGCAATGCCTTCCAGCCTCACCTACCCCCAAAATCCTGCAGGTGCCAACAGCTCTTTACAACCCAGAAGCACCAGTTATAGATAATTTAATAGGGGATTAAACTACTGAGAGTAAAACCCAGTGGCTGGTGTGCCAGAGGCCAGTTTGCCTGCCCTCCCCATGGAATTGGAACTGTCTCTGTCCCTCAGGGAAGGCAGCAGTACCTGGCAGCTCAGGCTGTAGCTGCTGGCGCTCTCCAGACAGGAGCTGTAGAACTTGCAGCAGATGACAGGCTCGGGCAGGCTCTCCAGAAACAGCAGCAGGGCCTCTGCCACGGAGTGGTTGCTGCCCACTGATCCAAACACTGGTTAAGGAGGAGCAGAGCATGACCTAGGCTGGTTCTGTTTCTGCTGAATTTCTGGTTATGTGTCCCAGAGCTCTGCTGATAAATCACACTTGCTACTCAAAAATCACATTTGCTACTCAAAATGCCAAAGTCCTTGGAGTCAGGGGGCCTTTTAAAACAATGCTGCCCTCAAATAACTACTCAGAGCTTTGAGTTAATCCCCTGGCCTCCATCGTTAGCAGTTGGGCACTTGTGTAATTCATTGACATCACCAGGGCTCAGCAGAGGATGACACAGAGCCACAAGGAAATGCAGAGCTCAGTTACCCCAGGAGGAGTGACAGAAACTCAGAAACCTCTCTGAGTTTTGGCTCTCTGGCACAGTGAGCCCTCCTGGACATCTAAAGGATACAGAAGGTATCGTACATTCCTGTGTCCAAACAGTCTCGGATTTGCTCAAATTCAGATCTCAGGCCTGGCTGCTGGAACAGGTCCTCCTGCAAAGACAACCCTTTATCAGTCCAAGGAAAACAGAAGAGTTTTGGGTAAACAGAACAATGTCCTTATCATCTGCCTGGGAAGTCTCTCCAAATTGATGCTTATCACCCAAATCAGCACAAACAGCTCTAGGAAGGCTGTGACACTGCAGTGAGAGCAGTGCAGAGAACACTGCTGATGCCTGGGCACACAGACACAGTCACAAGCACCAAACAGTCCAGCCTGGGGCACCAGGACCACTGATCTCCCATGGCCTTTGGCCAAACATGCCCAGCTCACAGTGATTGTTATTACCAGCATCTTCAAAACCTAACCTAATGCAAACTTCTCATTTTGTGTTTCCAGTGCCAACCTGCTGGGCAGCGTTGCGATTCAGGTGATCCACCATCATCCACAGCTCTTTTGGGATGTCCATAGGCTTTTCAGCTTGGGCAGGGTCATCACTCATGTCCAGTGGCATCAGGGTCTGAGGGAGGGCAGCGTGGGCAGGAGGGAGACAAACAAAAGGCAGATAGCCAAGTTCTTATTCAACTCAGCAAAAAAAGCTTATACCTGAGAATTGAGCCTTCTCAATAAAAACAGACAGGCCTTAGCATTTAGTTTTAATGCTCTCATGTGTTTGGAAGGGAATCTTGTCTTTAACTCACAAGTCTCCGAATGGATTCTGCTGACATGTCCTGGATTGGTTCCCTCATGTAACACAGGGTATGGATGGGAGACCCAAAGCAACTTGGCAAATAATTGCCTGTTACAGACAGAAAATAATCCTTCCCTCTGACGAGATGCAAGACTAAGATATCTTCAAGTTTTTCCTCTCCAGAGTTTAAGCGAGTAGCTGTTGATTTATTAACAAACACCTCCAGCTCCACTGTGATCTCAGCATCTGCCAGAAGATGATAAAAAAAACATACTCAGTTACAACCAGTATTAAACCAACAGCCTGGCACAGGCACAGCACTTTCAGAAATGTAGAGGGAGCTAAGCAGGAAGAGGACAATATCAGCTCATGGAGCTCACCTGAGAGCAAGAAGCCCTTACTGGGGTTAGCAGTCAGCCACTTCTTGCAGTAGGTTTCCTCATCAGGTTTGCTGATAAATTCAAACTGGCAGGGCACTTGGCCATTGTGGATTGTAAAGCTCTCTACCTGCAGCTGCATGTATTTAACATCCTTAAACTGGATCTAGAAACAAACATCAGTCAACATCATCAGCCAATTCCACCCTTGCAGAGCAGCAATTCCTGTCCTGTGGTTTAATTATTAAGCAGCAAGACAATCAGATTAACCCCTTGCTCCCACTGCCCTCTCTTCCAGGACTGCACAGGATCAGAATGCCAAAGTCCTTGGAGTCAGGGGGGCCTTTAAAACAAATGCTGCCCTCAAATAACTACAATAAAACTGAGAATGAGATAGCTGTAGCCTCAAATGCCTCCTGGGCTTATCTTTATAGTCCCAACACACAAAGCAAAAGCTGGTTTGTGACCTTCTGCAGATCCTCACAATTTTACATTTTATGTCTGAAAGCACCAGTCAGAGCAAGGGTCACAAACCACCTTTTTACTTTCTCTCTTCCCAACTTAGGGAATGACACACTCTGTGTTTCAGCCTTGGACTGGGAATGGAATTCAGCATCTAAATGTGAACAAAGATTCCGAGGGCTTGTAAACAGAGAGCGGCTGGAAGTGAAAATATTCCATTTTTTTGGAATCAGACCCAAGGTCTGGGATCCATCTCCTGCTGCTGGGGTCTAGGGTTGCTCAGCTCCTTCAGGGGTGGTGGCACAGGACCATGCCCTACCTCTCTGCGGGACAGTGTCACCGAGGGAATGTTGGCGTTCTCCAGCTTGTCCAGGGAGCGGACAATGTCCTCAAAGGCTTTTCTGTACAGCTCCTCATTCACAACCTTCACCTGAAAAAAACTCACACTGGACCAGCCAGCACTGACTGTGCCTCTGCAGGACTGCTGGGACATGTGGGAAACGTGGGAAATAACTTGATTTTGGCAGCACACTAGAGAATACAACACAGGGAATGGGCAGAGCTGCTTGGAGCACTGATCTCCAAGATCTTCTCATGATCCAACAGAAAAGGACTTTGCCATAACTAACAAGAATCACTCAGGCAGTACTAGATCAATTTTTTTGTTAGGTTTTTTTGTTTGTTTGTTTTTTGGGGGGTTTTTTTGTTGGTTTTTTTTTTTTTTTTTTTTTTTTTTTTTTTTTTTTTTGGTTTTTTGGGGTTTTTTTTTTTTTTTTTTTTTTTTTTTTTGGGGGGTTTTTTTTTTTGTTTTTTTTTTTTTTTTTGTATTTTTTATTTTTCGTTTTTGGTTTTTTGGGGTTTTTTTTTGTTTTTTTTTGTTTTGTTGTGGGGTTTGTTGGTTTTTTTTTGGCGGGGATGTTTTTTTTTTTTGGAGTTTATTTTTGGGGGTTTTTTTTTGGGTTTTTTTCCTCCTCAGGAAAAATAAGAAGTTTGACAACTACTGTGTTCCCAAAGAACACAAACAGATATTCAGGGCTTGTCCAGCTTAACTGCATTATCATTTACACAACTCTTGATCAACAATCCCTCCTCCATATCTGACCAGCCCACCTTTCAAGCCATTTTTCTCTGCAGATATCATAAAAACAGGAGAAAGCCATTGTTCTCTGCAGACACCATAAAAGCAGGAGAGAGGAATCAGCACCCAGGGGATGAGGTGAGCAGAGTTCTTCCCCCAGCACTGCCATACCTACCCCAATATCAAACACAGAGCTCACTGGCTTGTGGTCACTGAGCTTCAGAGCCATGTGGCTGCGATAGCTCAGCTGGGAAATGTTCTGCCCTTTCCAGAGGATCCGATCACACCACGCTGGGACACGACACTTCTCACTGAAACAGAGGGAAAATCAACATTTCCAGGCACTGTGGAGATGCAGGAACACACAGGGCAGAGCAGTGCTCACCATGGATCAGGGCTCCCTGCTGTGGCCTGGAGCTCATTCTCCAACAAAGTGGTAATTTTAATTTTTCTGATAAAATGTTTGAGTGGCTGCTATAAGGTATCTCTATCTCATGCTTTACTTCCTTCCTTTACTTCCTTTACTTTTTCAAAGGTGCAAGATACAATTAACATCCAAAGCAATATTCAGGTATTTTTGACCATGAGAGCCATGAAAAATAAAACCTCAGGCTCTACAATTATCACTGTTTTCACTGAGAGCTGCACAGATTTAATTTCTGCACTTGCAGCTGAAGTTCCTGGTTTGCTAAGACTAGAGGAGCTGCTCTGTGTATAGAGCATTACAAGAAGGATGTTTCTTGCAGGCTTTTGAAAAACAGCACAGTTGACTCCACGTCAACCCTGGCTGGTCTCACCTGAGCAGGTACAGGAGAGATCAGCAAAAATGAGATCCTAAAAATTTTACTTGGGGAAAAACCTGACAAACCAGACAAAAAAGAATTAAACTAGCTAAAAGGATTCATTAACTTTGTACACCTCTAAGAGAAAATGTAATAGGATTATTACTGGGAAAAAATATTAGGAGTATTTGACAAATAGCTGTGGGAGAAAAATAACCTAAGTAGATGTACACAGAAGATTTATTTTGGAGTGAAGGGAGAGAACCAGAAATAATCTCAGAACTGCTCCTATTTACAGCCATTAGACCTGCAATATTTTTTAGCCTTGTTTTTACTTTCTTCAGTGATAACAGCAGCCATTTGTAGGATCACATCTCAGACAATCACTGTACCTCGTGTCCCAGTCATCACAGCCAGCATCATACTTGTATGTTGGTTGGAAAGAGATCTCTCCCTCTGTGAAGCCCTCAAAGACTGCATTTGCCTTCATTTGCCTCTTCAGCTACAAAAGAAGAAAAGATGAAAACTTTAATATTAGATAATCCCAAGCACAATTTCCACATGGAATAAAAGGGAAACACTGAGCACAGAAAAGGCCCAGGAGTTGTGTGGTTTGTTCTGAGCACCCTCAGAGCCATGTGCAGGCAAGTGAGACATCAATCTGTACCTGGTCATACTGGCAGAGCTCTAGAAATGCTTTCTCCTCCACAAGCTGCTTCACTTTTGTCACATCCAGTTCCTCCAGACGATAGTTGAGGTCCCCCAGCCACAGGATCACACTGAAAGAGAACACAGAGCAGAATGTGCAGGGACCTGAAGCTGCCCCAAGCACAGCCAGCCATGGACAGCAGCTCCTCTCTGCAGCTCTCCCCATCACAACTTCCATGAGCTGCTCTCACCAGGAATAACAGTGAAAACTTAAAAGAGGAGCTACCTTCTCTATTTTTGCCATTATTAATCACTGCTCTGCATGTTTGTCACTGTCCCTTAATGACTGCTGCTGTTATAGCTCCACAGTGACTGAATTCCACTGGGGAAGTCAATGCTTATTCCCACCCCATCCCACTCCAAGCTTGAAGGATAAAACCAGGCTTGGGAGAGCCTCAGGTAACGAATGACCTGTCAGAACTGTGTGGGTGAGCCCTGTCCAAACCAGGGAATGATTTTCTGGCCCCTCCAGGTGACGTTTATGCCACTGGGACCCTCCTCAGCCCCCAGCACATCCCCAGAGTGCTCCCTTGCACATGCCAGGACTCCCACAGCCAGAGGGAGGCATACTCGTGTTTGCCAATAGTGAGAGGAGGCAAATTTGGATCCAGCTGGCAGAACTGCATCCGAGAGCAGATGTCCTTGAAGTCCTGGTTCCTCCGCTCGTATTCCTCCGTGTGAGCTGCCAGGTGGGAATTCACAATGCACACGCTGGTGTTGTGGAATCTGAACCTGATGGCAACACCACCTTTGTTACCCTGGAAGGGAAAGACAAGGACATTGGTGTGAAGTAACTCACTGCAGATGAGTTACTAGCAGTGGACAATCTTCTTCAAGCCAGAAGATTTTAAGACAGTTTAATTCTGGAGGAAGGAATAGGCTGAAAATCCTAATTATTGATTACTTTGAACAATGGGAGTACCCAGCAGTTCCTGAGCTGGCATGGGGATACCATTATCTGCTTCTAGAGACAGCCACAGCCCTTAGCTGGAGGAATAACCATCCAAAGAGGGAGCCCTTCCAAATCTCAGCCTTTCCCAAGCACAGCTGCCATTCTTACCATCCTCCCCATGATTCCAGTCCCCACAGTCTCAACTTCCACCTCGGAGATGTTCAGAGCGAGCTCTGCCCTCACGTACAACAGCAGCATGATCCCCACCAGCCTCACCAGCTTCACCTGAAAAACACACCCTGGTCCATTCAGTGCTGAATGGGAGGGGTTTGCTGAGAGAAGGCACATCCATCCACACCATGGGTCACCAAAAAGAAAGTTTTAGGATCATCCAGTGCATCAGCAGGGCTCACAGTGCACAGGCCCCCAGCAGCACAGCCCGGGAAGGAGCTGGGAGCACCATCAGTAAAGGAAGTTGAAGCCAAAATCAAGAGCTACAGCACAGACATGAGTTCATGGAAAGAGATTCCCTTCAACAACAGAGACAAGAGATGAAGCAGCCCTATGGAGCAGGAGCCAAAATCTGGGAATATACAAGACAGAGAGTCAAACAGACTTGATTAGCTGGTTTGATAACTAAGATGCTATGGCAGGAACAAACAGAACTGTGAAGATTACAGGAGATGGGATTACACCTGCTAAAGGGAAGAGAGAAGATTCAATCAACTTCTGCAAGCAAAGAGTTATTGTAAAATGCCAATACCAAAACATAAGCAGTATTCCTACCAAAATACCTTCACAATTCATTCCACCACACATTGTAGGCAGACATGGAAGAAGGTACAAAATTTCCTATTCTCCTTCCCCAAACAGCAGGAGCTCCCTCTAAGTGGAGAGGCCTGGCTCTGTTTCCCATCCTGGCCCTGCCTCAGCACCCTGCACAGAAACACTGCCTATAAAACCTGCAGAGCCTCTGAAGACACAGCCATTGAGAACAAGAGAAAGAAAAGGGGCAAGAGAGCCAAGTGGAAAATTATTCCACACTCAAACCTCCCCAAAAGCCACAATTACCTTTGCATATTTGGCATCTGGGTGAAGACTATCAGTTACAGCTTTAAACCATTCCTCTTCCTTCGGTGTGTCATTGAAAAAGAAGGCTTCTTTAGTCAGATCAAGCTCCTGGAAACTGTGTTAGAGGAAGGAACCCATGGATGCATTTGTAACTCTCCAACCCCTTCTCTAGGAAAGAACTAAATCACCTTATACTCACTGAATTTATAACTGAAAAAAATTCAGTTACACTGATGGTATATGTATGTTAAATGTAAAGCTAAATTACTTACTTTGAGGTAATAATTACTCATTATTACCTCAAATGGCATTAAGGATTTTGTAACACTGAGAAGCCAAACCCTACCAGCCCAACAGCCCTGCCTGGCTGTGACACACCCACCCTGAGCTGTGCAATGCACCACAGCACTGCCAACATTCCTGTGGTGCCCTGGCTCAGCTCTGGGGTGACAGATCCAGCACAGCCAGGTTTGGGAGGATGGGACAGGGACAGGGACAGGCACTCACCCCACACAGTAAATGTCTGGAGGTTCAGCATCACAGCTCAGCCAGGGCTGGAGGCTCTCCGTGGGGGACTGACCGTTCACGTTGTATGTCCCGACAAAAACCCTGCAGAGACAGTGACAGATCCCAGAGCTGCAAACTGCAGAGCCACAAAACTGGGAAATAATGTCCCACACAACCAACATGCTGCCAGGGAAAATTAAGAAAAGTGACAAAGTTTAAATCCCTAAAATGATTTAACTACAGCTGCACCTTTACAGGCACGTTTTTATAGAAGGACACATTGTTATACAAAGTGTTAAAGAAAAAACAAAAAAAAGGCTGTAGCTGTGCAGTAGCAGTTTCAAATGATAAATTTACAGAATGAGATCCATAAAAGGATTTCAAACACAGTAAAGTTTTGGTCCTAATTATATATTTCACTCAAGCTCTTTCTTATGAGGTTATTGGAACAACTAAACACATAAGCAGTGGACAGAAATGGAGAGGGACAAGGGTGGAGTGCACAGAGCTGATGCATTTCCAGACACTGTCTAAAATAAGCACAGAAAAAAGTGATTTCAAAAATCATTTCCTCCACAAGTACCATGAGGCAAGTCTTGATAGAGACATGAATGAAATTCTGCTCTGCTCATGCCTAAACGTGGAAAGAAAATTTTTCTGAAAAGTAGGGATCATAATTTTCTACAGAATTTCTTGTTTGTGGGGACACAAATAAGATAAAATGATAGATGAGTTATCTCAGGACTGATGATTACCTGTAGCTCTGGATGTCTGTGTAGGAGTCCTGCATTTGTGCAAGCTGAGATTTAACAATAGTTTCTCTGAGCCCAAACTTTGGTTCTGATAACATTGAGGCTTTGTTCGAAGCCATGACACGGGAAGCCCGGACCTGTTCAGTTCTCACTTCAGACTTGACTTTGTTTTGTCTGAAAATGAAAAAAAAACCCCAGATGAAGCCCAGGCTATCCCCACACCCTGACTAAGGTATTTCTGCCACTGAGCTTTAATTCACATTTTTCTGTCTGTTCACTAAAGACAGATAACTTTTGGGATAAGCCAAGAAAATTGAAAAGAGCATTTCTCAGCAGGGTTGAGATCTCTAGACAAAACCAGTTTAAATAACTAAAATAACAAATGATTTTCACCATCCTGGTGCAGCCTGTTGATGGAGAGCAGGCCTTACTCACCTGGAAAATGATAAAAAACCTGCACATCTTCCCTGCTTTTGGGATAACTTTTGGGATAAGCCAAGAAAATTGAAAAGAGCATTTCTCAGCAGGGTTGAGATCTCTAGACAAAACCAGTTTAAATAACTAAAATAACAAATGATTTTCACCATCCTGGTGCAGCCTGTTGATGGAGAGCAGGCCTTACTCACCTGGAAAATGATAAAAAACCTGCACATCTTCCCTGCTTACTGGAGCAAGGAGAGGGAAATCTCATCTCCCTCTGCCTCTGCTCAGCCCTCCTGACCTCAACCAGAGAATGAAGAACTGTGTTTGTTTATAAAACCTTCTGCTGGAAACCTTCCAGTCCTGCCCACAGTGGGTGGAGGTAGAGCTGGTTTTACTTTCTGTCTCCTGCCTCTGCAAACTCCTTTTGCAAAGGAATAATGCCACAGCTTGGGAATTTCCACCAGCAATTGGATGGTATAAATTTAAGGTCAGCAACCTGCATCCAGTGCCAAGGACAGCACACAGACAGACTCTGATTTGCATCAGGGTCCACAAAGTCCTGGGAACTGGAAAATGAAACTGTTAACATTTGAAGAGTGTATCTAGGAGATACCATGGCTCTAAGCCAAAGCTCTCTGAATTAAAAATAAACAATGCTAGCAGGTCCTGTCCCACTAAACAGCCAAAATATGCCCAAACAGGGGACTGGAAGGATTGAATCTGAGGGAGTGGAGTGAAATTTCCACTAATGTTTTGACAGCATGCTCATGCTGATCTTTTTTCTCTCTTAACTAGAACCTGCAGATTCTCATCTCAAAAAGTTCCCAGCTTCTGCTCTAGACCCCCAGCTCTGTGCACTGACCTGGGATTGTTTCTATCACTGCTGTCCTGGCTGCAGCTCTGACTGACTGCAGCTTTTTTTCCATTTTGTTTGACACCTTCAGAGCCAACCGCTTCTGGAAAAAAAGAAACCAACAAAAAGTTTCACTTTGAACACAAAGTGTTCTTCAATTTATCAACATGCTTATGTAAACACTGGCAAAAATCTGTGGGCAGAAAATAATTTAGATTTGTGTGGAAAAACAAAGTACCCCACAGTGTCTCTTTCAGCTGAGAGATTTAGTTTACTCTGACCCAACTGTTCTGTGATGAGGCATCTTCCCCTGCAGAGAAAGAAATGACACAGAGAGCAGCAGAACCTCTGTCCTCCAGCACTTGCTGCTGGATCTCCTTTACAGCTAAGCTGAAGCAGGACTTAACAGCACAAAATCCAGGGCTTTACCCCAGGAATCTGAAAAATTTATGTTAATAGCAGATTTTTCCTTTCTGGAGCAAGTCAGGAAGTACAAAGAAAGGGGAGAAGAGGGGAAACAACCTCCACAGTATCATTTGAAGGGTTTCTACCTATTTGTAAATGAAGATTTACCTATCTGTAAATACCCAGCGAGGCACAGACGTCAAGACACCTCGAGGGCCATGAAGAGTCACACTCTGAACCTCCCTGAACCTCAGCAGAACCAGCAAACTGCACACTCCTAAAGCAGTAACAGGGCTGCTACCACTCACCAAACCAAAGGAGAGACACTGAACACATCACTCTACCTGAGCAAAATCTGACCAGCCTTTCAGCATTTTGTTTCAGTTATAATATTCTGCTCTTACAAGTTGCAAAATAACAGTTGAAAAAAAGAGGATTCATCTCTGTGTTTAAGATGCAAAACCAGCAATCTTAAAATCATGCTCCTTAGCACACAAATCCAAGGAGGATGCAGAAATTGTTAAGACTGTTGGGTTCTAGGCGTTCAGCTGAGCTTCTCCTCCAGCCAACACAGCCCAGAAACAAGGAAGATGTTACTGCTGTCACAGAACATTCTGCAGAACAAGAGCACAAAACAGAAATAGAACTTGCAGCAGTTCACCCAGGCCCTCAGGATACAAACCAGACAGAAAGAAGTGCCCAAATTCTCAGCCTGGAAAACCTCTCCTGCCCAGGAGCTTTCTGAGAATAGACTGTGTAAGAGGATTTATCAGAGCCTGGATGCAGAAGAGCACATGACTGAAACCTCACAGCTCAGGTCAGGCAGAATTGACCAGGAGCACACAGAGATGGACTGGGAAGTGTGGGCTTGGGGCACAGCAGTTTCTCCACGGCCTTTGAGAACTCAATTACCACTCCTTGGATCTCTGCAAGCTCTCTCAATAACAACCATGCAACATCCCTTGAGAGCGAGTGACAGGAACCAGCCTGAACCTTCACCTCAATGGACAATGGTTACTTTTGTGCCAAGAAAAGAGCAGATTGCCAGGCTTTATTATCTACATGGGTCCGTGCCACTGGCCAGTATGGAATTACTGCAGAAAGGAAGGAATCTGAGCCTGCTGCTGACACAACTGCTACTTAATCCAAAGATCAATACATCACACCTTGCATTCCAGCCTCATGGGCAGAAATCAACTTTAGGGAGGATTCTCCTAAGAAAGAGATTAGCTTTGGAAAAGGGCTGCTTCCTTCAGATAAATCTATATCCAGCCACAGATTTCTGTAGTCAGAGGGATCTATATGGTAGCACTCTAAAGTGGAATAATGACCTTGTTCAATAATTGAACTGAGCACAGAAATACAGAGGAACATGCAGAGATTACAGGAGGACTCAATTGCACAGAATTTGCAGTTAAATGAGATTCAAGCAGTAATAAAGGCATTAATGTGAAAAATGAGCAGTGACACTATGGTACTGGATAAAACAGGATTCATGCTTAGAGTCCAAAGAGAATTAACTCAGCCTTCGTGCAACGAGAGCAGCCCAGCCCAAACGCAGCAGGGTACAGCGAAATGCCAACACTCCGCTTTTGAACCCCACTCTGACTTCCAGGAATTGCTTTCGCTCTGAATCTTCTCACACGTGCACGCCGCAAAGCGGGAGCCGCCACCGAGCACCGGGAGCGGCGGAGCGGGCGGGGGAGGCTCCGGAAGAGCGCGGGCCCGCCCGCCGGAGCCACCCGGGG
>VXBR01008701.1:93098-105428 GCA_013400215.1 Cisticola juncidis
CTCACCAGCTGCAAAGACAGAGCAGGGCACAGGGCAGAGGAGATGCAGCAGTGCAGCCACAGCCCCTGCACCCACCCATCTCCCACCCGTGCTCAGAACAAGGCTGGGGTTAGGGGGTTAGGGTTAGGGGTTAGGGTTAGGGTTAGGGTTTAGGGGGCTAAGGTTTAGGGGGCTAAGGTTTAGGGTTAGGGGTTAGGGTTAGGGTTTAGGGGTTAGGGTTTNTTAGGGTTAGGGGTTAGGGTGTAGGGTTAGGGTTTGGGGGGTAGGGTTAGGGTTAGGGGTTAGGGTGTAGGGTTAGGGTTTGGGGGGTAGGGTTAGGGTTAGGGGTTAGGGTGTAGGGTTAGGGTTTGGGGGGTAGGGTTAGGGTTAGGGGTTAGGGTGTAGGGTTAGGGTTTGGGGGGTAGGGTTAGGGTTAGGGTTTAGAGTTAGGTTTTAGGGCTTATGGTTATGGTTAGGGTTTAGTGTTATGGTTAGGGGGTTATGTTTAGAGTTAGGGTGGTACCGTAGGCACTGGCGTTGAGCTGCAGGCACAGGGGGCCAGTGCAGCACTCCAGGGCACACTGCTGCCTGCTGGTGCTGCTGTTGGTGCTGCAGGGCTGCGCGCTGCACCCGCTGCTGCATCGCGCCGAGTAGTTGGTGCTGGAGAAACGATAAAGCTGCAGAGAAAAAGGAGAAAATGAGTGTGAGGAGGTGCCTGTTGGAGTCTAGAACATCCCTCTGGCCACCCTGGAGGGTCTGGAGACCGGACAGGGGGTCTGGGGTCTGTCCAAGGGGCTCAGAGCCTCACACAGAGCCCAGGAGGACACTGCCTCTGATCCCTGCCATGGCAGTGAATGCCCACAGTGNGCTGTACATGAGGTGTGGGGCTCTCTGAGCCGCCCAGTCCCCGCGTGTCCTGCTCTGCTGGGGACGCCCTGCAGAGCTGGGACAGAACTGAGAGAATGAAGAATAAACAACCTTGGAAACACGGACTGGGGACTCAGCCTGTCTGCTCTGGCTCTGCTGTGAAACACTCAGGGCAAAGAGAAGACAGAAAACCTGATTACCTCGGGGAACAGCAACCCCGAGGAGAATCTCAGGGAACAGAAGCTCTGAGCGGTGTCATCATAAAAGAGCAAAAATAACTGTCAGAGAGGGAGGGAAATGGGTGATGGACACAGATGTGATGGAGTTGTTACCATGAGATTTCCTAGTTTGTTGAGCGTGCATATTAATAGGAGGTTTTTCACCTTCTCACGCTCATTTCAGGGAAGCACCAGTTATGTTTTGTAAATATTATCATTGTTTTACATTCTTATCCTTGGAGAGGAATGACTGTGTTACAGTCCCTTTGATCAATGTGGTTGAGAGGTGGGAATGCCACTCTCCAATCCATGGTCACCTTGGAAAAGTATAAAATAGGAAGTAATAAACAAAGTGGGGATTCTCCCCTGCTGCTCTTCTGCTCTCCCAAATTCCCAGCTCTGTGAGTCTTTTTGAGCAAGGCTCACAGGACATCAGAGCCCTGTGGATTTCTGGGATGAAGGAGGGGAAGGCTCTCCCTGCTGCAGCCCCCCTGCCTCTCTTACCTCGCAGTGGGTCTCATTTTGGCAGGTTGTTGTTCCATTGGCGTGGGCTCCATCCTGGTAGCATCTCTCCCCGGAGCACTGGAAGCTCTGGCAGGTTTGCTGCAGAGACACCAGAGCATCACCTTGCAGGAAAACCTCACACAGCACTGCAGGGCTGTCCCCAGCCCCAGCCTCGCTGTCTGGAGGGGTCACCCCCACCTGGCCACCTACTGTGTCCCCCTTCCACCACAGGAGATGCTCCCATGGCACTCCTGGATCTTGTGATCGACCAGCTGGGCAAGTGACACTGTCCACAGGGCTGCAGTGGCCCAGCAATACCCCCCTTTCCATTCCTTGCCTTACCATTGTCTCTTCTGCTCCCTCATGAGAGGTGTTGGTGGCCACCAGAGAGGCATTATTGGTGGCCACCACCATGGCATTGTTGGTGACCGCCACCACTGAAGTGTTCTTGGTGACCATGGCCACCACTGAGGTGTTCTTGGTGGCTGCTGGGGTGTTCTTGGTGGCCATGGCCACCACTGAGGTGTTCTTGGTGGCTGCTGGGGTGTTCTTGGTGGCCATGGCCACCACTGAGGTATTCCTGGTGGCTGCTGGGGGGTTCTTGATGGCCATGGCCACCCCTGAGGTGTTCTTGGCTGCTGGGGGGTTCTTGGTGGCCATGGCCATCACTGAGGTGTTCTTGGTGGCTGCCAATGCGTTCTTGGTGGCCTTGGCTATCACTGAAGTGTTCTTGGTGACAGCTGAGGTGTTGGCAGTGGCCACCACTGCAGCATTCTTGGTGGTGGCCACCACCATGGCAGTCTTGGTGACTGCCACCCCTGTGGCCTTCTGGGTGGCCACTGAAGGGCTCTTGGTGGTCACAGCCACCAGTGAGGCCTTCTTGGTGGTCACTGCCCCTACCAAGGCATTCTTGGTGGCTGCTGAGGCGCTCTTGGTGGCCACTGAACTGTTCTTGGTGGCCACCACCATGGTAGTGGCAGCTGTGCTGTGCCCTGGAAAACAAAAGCTCCTGCTTGGTGAAGGAAACACGGAGGGAAAACGTGCTCAGTGAGTCCTGAGTCCCCTCCTGAGCCATGGCAGAGCCCAGAGGGACCTGCAGGAAGCCCCTGTCACCCTGTGGCTGGGAGGTGGAATGGCTGGCAGTGACAGGATGTCCCCAACAGGGGACAGCAGCCACCATTTGGGCAGCCCAAGAGCAGGTCAGAGCCAGCAGCAGCACAGCAGCACCAGGGACAGGTGTTAGAACGGCCCCTCCCTCCCACTTCCAGCCTGGAATATGAATGTATTTATTAATATATCTATGAATATATCTATGAATATATCTATGAATATATCTATGAATATATCTATGAATATATCTATGAATATATCTATGAATATATCTATGAATATATCTATGAATATATCTATGAATACATTATGAATAAATAAAGAACAGGCTTTTATGGGGGCTGAACCATGAGGAAAGGCTCCTTACCTGCCCTGCAGCTCTGTCCTACAGAGCACAGCCTGGAGAGGACAGACACAGAGTCCCTGGTGCATCCCACTGCCTCTGCCCCACTCCCCACAGGCCCCAAAATTTCCCCCTGGGATGCAGAACTCACCTGGTGTGGCAAGAGAGCCCTGAGGACAGAGTTGCAGAGCCAAAATGCAGAACAGCAAGCCTGGAATGGAGTGGGAATGACTGAGAGCACCACACCTCTGTCTGCTTCACCCACAGCCATAGAGCCTCCAGCAGCACAGGCTGGAAGACTTCTCTTGAAACAGAAACAGAGAAACAGAGACACAGAGAACAGAGAGACAGAGAGAGAGACAGAGAGACAGAGAGACAGAGAGACAGAGAGAGAGACAGAGAGACAGAGAGACAGAGAGACAGAGAGAGAGACAGAGAGACAGAGAGACAGAGACACAGAGACACAGAGACACAGAGACACAGAGAAACAGAGACACAGAGAAACAGAGACACAGAGACACAGAGACACAGAGACACAGGGATGCTCCTCCACCTTCCCAAAGCCCCCAAAGCCCCAGGTGAACACCCCTCAGCCCAGGGAGGCCTCTGGCACAGCCCCCAACAGCTGGAGCAGAGATGTCTAGGATGGAGCACAGACAGACAGACAGACAGACAGACAGACACTGCTGTCCCTGCTGCACCACAGCCCCGTTACCTCGAACAGGGGTCAGGAACCATCCCTGTCCAGCCATCCTCACCCAGCAGAGCTGCACCCACACCTGGCAGGAGGAGGCAGGGTCAGAGCTGCTCCCCGAGGTGCAGGGGGGACACCCCAGTGCAGCTCTGCTCTGCCTCAGACAAGCAGTGACCCCTCCTGAGAGGCTCCCAAATCCACCCAGGCTGCCGTGGAGGCTGCTGGAGCAGCAGCCCTGGGGAACTGGGTGTGCTGTTGGTGTGGCAACAGCCCTCCCTGGAGCTCAGGGTGACACAGTGACAAGTGCCACCGTGCAGTTGTTTGCTGCTGCAAGATGTGACCAGGCTCTCCATCCTCTATTTGCATTCCAAATTCCAGTTTCCTTACCTGTTTTGCTAAGGAAATGGTGATGTGACTCCAAACAGGCTCCAAAGCCAAATTCTCCAAGGAGAAGGGTGATCCTCCCCTCCTGTTTTATGGTTTAGGCTGAGTCACTGTTCCCCCAGGACCTGCAGGGGCTGAAGCTCCCTCAGAGACCTCCAAGGCCATTCCCAGAGTGACAGAAAGGACAGAGCCAGCTGGCACCTCACCCTGCAAACAGCCCTGCCACCACCCAGGACAGCTCCGGGCATCCTGAGCCCAGTGCCAGCCCCAGGGCAGGCAAGGAACAAAAACCTGCCTGGCACAGCCTCACTCCAGAGCCACCTTCCCCCAGACAGGGACAGAGCCCAGGCATGGACTCACCTGTGCCTGTCCTGCAGCCCCTGCAGAGCTGCCAGCCCTGCAGCACCTCTGAGCAGCACCTGCGGCACCTGCCCCACCCCTGCCAGCCAGGGTGACACCCCAGGGATGTCACATGTGCCTCCCCAGCAGCAGGGACACAACGAGCCCTATGCAGCCATGAAGAGAGGGCCTGTGAGGCTGGAGATGGCACACGAGCCACCTCTGCACTCAGGGGACTTGGGGACACAAGTGCCACTGCCACAGGTGCAGAGTGGCCTCTGCACAAAGGACCTGGAATTCTGGAGGGGTCACAAATCCATGGGGATGTACAGACACCTCTGAGTGTGACACCAGGGGCCAGGGATGCTCCTTGTGAAAAATACATATTATTTATATATATAATATANGAATAGTATAGTAAATGTAGTTTTGTCATTAACATTAAGCTGTAGTAATCAAAAATAAAAACTGTGTGTGTGAGATATTCTTTTTAGCTCAAGAAAAAGAGAAGATAACCAAGAAATTCTTTGCACAGAGATAACAATTACAGAAACCCCTAAATTTTCCAGAGAGGGAGATTTATGCTTTCCTGATCAACTGAAGACCAACACTTCAAGTCGAACCCAGACAGATTAGCAGAGGGTTTTTAACAAAGACCAGATAACTTGTTTTGTTTTAAATAAAATATGCATAATCATGAAGTGACTCCTCTTAAGAATTCTACTATAACCGTGTCCTTCTCCTGCTGACTTTTGTCTAGAGGGGACCCAGCCTGAGCTGTACTCTTTGCTATTATTGTCTCAGTAATTGTCCTAACTCTGAATTGTTTAACCTCTATTATTGTATTACTATTTTTTAATATAACCATTTTTTATTTTTATTAAATTTTCATAAATTCCAAAAGTGAGTGATTGGCATTTGTTACACTCCTGAAGCCACAGCAGGCACCTCTGAACACTCTGTCCCCATCTCCATCCTCCTGCACCACAGATCTGCACACAAATGACACACCAGGTCATTCAAGCCAACAGAAATCACCCCAGAGCTGAACCTGAAGCTCATTTGGTGATAATCTGAGAAAAAAACCAATGGCCAAAGCTCCTCAGAGAGACAGACCCAAGGTAAAAACATTTCTGTATGCCAGGTGAGCTTGTTTTGTAAAGAAAACCACAATTCACAAGGTCTAGAAACAGGAGCAGTGCCCATCAGCAGTGTCCATGTGCTTGAGTCAACCCTCACCATGAACATTTCCAGCAGAAAAATGAGAGAAGGAATTGTTTCTGACAGCTGTGTAAAAAGCATTTTAAACACACTGCAATCAAAACTCTTCTTCCCAGCACACGAAAGAAGACAAGTCTCTCAGCACTTCCTAAATTACAATGACTTTATTTTTCAGGGTATTTTTTCATATAAAACAATGTCACGAGTCTAAGGGGCTTACTAGAAATGACTCTATAAAGTATTGCTGAAATCTATATATCCATGCACATACAAAATGCAGACAATGAAGCAGTCAGAGCTCCCTGCAGATCTCTGATCCTTCCCCTGGGGACAGCTACAGCAGCCCCTGGCGCTTCAGGTCCTCGTAGGTCTTTTTATTCACCACATTCCCACTGGAATCCTCATATTCCTCCTGCAACAGAACCAGCAGTTCAGAGACAGCACTCAAATGTTGGCTCAGAGCAGCCACTGAATGTGAGCTCCCTGCCAGGACCTCTGTGCAGGAGGGCAGGCAGTGGATGTGCCAGCAGGTCCTGGCAGGGGAGCTCAGCCAGGGCCAGAAGGAAGGATCATGGCAGGTTATACTACATTATACTACAGATTTCACTTCCCACTCTTGCCCTGCACACTGTGGGAAAATGGCTTTGGAACAGAAGTTTAGGAAGAGGAACCAGTGTTAAGTGAGGACACTGCTCACACCCAGGAACAAGGGGCTGCCCTGGACACAGGACTGAGACACTGAACACCTCTCACTGCTCACCTCTGTATCAGGCTGCCACCTCTCTGAAGCCTTCTGCTGTTTCAGCTTTGCCCACACTGCAAACACAAAGTCAAACAGGATCTATGCCACTTCCCTCAAGATACTGGTTTTAATGCAGTAAAATATATCCAAGTTTTTTCCCCCTCCCTTTTAAAGCACCTTCACTTCAGCAGTCCAGTAATGTTTACATCATTACAAGGTTATCATTCCACTGTGTGGTTACTGAAAGGCACTGAACTGCAGCAAACAAGACTCTAAAGGGATTGTTCAGGATGGGACATGAGACCAAGATCAGACCCATTCATTCAGAAAAGCTGGTGTTCTTTAACACATTGCCAGTTCTGCCATATTAAAATTATCAAAAATACCTTGAAAAATAAAGTCTACTCACAGGAGACTGCATCCTCAATCTGTGTGACGTTGGCAAAGTGAGCTGTGTTGGGAATGCCCAGGCAGCGCATCCCATGGGCGTGTCTCCACTCCTGGGGAGAGATGGCATCAGTGCCACAGGGAACACAAATTAACACCTCAACAGGGTGTAAAATGGACTATCAAAAATGTACAAATCAGCCAGGCCTCTCTAAAAACATTCTTTTCTTGTCCTGCAGACAGTAACACCACACCAGCCATCAACAGCCACACCGCACCCATCGGACCTGAGCAGTGGGTGTTAAACAGGCAGGGTTGGTACAGGATCTGCAAGAGATCCCTGCACACCTAACAGGACCTGTAAGAGATCCCTGTATGCCTGACAGGACCTGTAAGAGATCCCTGTATGCCTGACAGGACCTGTAAGAGATCCCTGTATGCCTATAACAGGACCTGTAAGAGATCCCTGTATGCCTGACAGGACCTGTAAGAGATCCCTGTATGCCTGACAGGACCTGTAAGAGATCCCTGTATTCCTAACAGGACCTGTAAGAGATCCCTGCATGCCTGACAGGACCTGTAAGAGATCTCTGTATGCCTATCAGGACCTGTAAGAGATCCCTGTATGCCTAACAGGATCTGTAAGAGATCTCTGTACGCCTGACAGGATCTCTGGGTCCTGCTGCATGGCCCTGGAGCACAAGCTCAGACCCACATGGCAAAAGTGCTGCTCAGGGAGCCCAGGGACTGAAAGAAAGACAGAAAGAAAGACAGACAGAAAGAAAGAAAAGAAAGGAAAGAAAGGAAAGGAAGGAAAGGAAAGGAAAGGAAGGAAAGGAAAGGAAAGGAAGGAAAGGAAAGGAAAGGAAGGAAAGGAAAGGAAAGGAAAGAAAGGAAGAAAGAATGAAAGAAAGAAAGAAAGAATGAGTGCAGCAGGGCTGTGAATTGCTGCAGTGAGTGTCACTTACTGCAAAGTGCCTCTGGAAGGCCTTGGGGCCTCGGTAGGTGTAGTTCCCACAGATCTCACAGTTGTAGTTGATGTTCAGACCGTGCAGTTTGTACAGCCAGTACGGGATGGGCTGCAAGCAAGGACACATCAGGGTTTGGCTGCATGGCAAAGAAACTCAAACAGAGAAGCAGCGTGGAGTCAGTGACCTCTCCCACTTCTCTCTGTTACCTTCCCATCCCAACCAAGAGGCAGATTTTTAGGGTTATAAATGATTTCATTTTCTTCATCTTCACTCTCGCTCTCACTGATCTGCTCCTCCTCCTCCTCCTCTCTCTCCTCCCCTGTCCGTGCCTGCTTACGCTGCACGTTCTCGTGGGTGAGGTGTCTCTGTTCCTGCAGGGAGAGAAAAGAAGGGACTGTCCACACACCACAACAGCAAAAAGTCAAACTCTTGTAGCAAAAAACTCTTCAGTGTACAGAGGGAGGAAGTAGAAGACCAGTATGAAGCAGAGAACTCCCACCTCTCTCAGCCAAATAATTTAAGTTTTTAGTACTCTGATATTTCCTACTTGCAAAGAATGAAATCTTGTATCACCTATTAGCACTCCCAATGTTACTGCAGCAGCAGCCATCCCCCTGAAAATAATCCTCAAAACTGAAGGCAAGGAGCAAGGAGGATCAGGTAAAGGTTTGCAGTACTGTATGACATGCACAAAATGATGTGGTGCAGCACACTGATGTGAGGCTGTGTAAAAATGAGAACATTCCAGTCACTGCTTGACAGCTCTAAAAGAAAAAGCTCAAGAACAAAATAAAATCCTTACCCCAAGAACTTCCACATACTCATAAATCTGAGCTTCCAGGAAGGCAAGATCTTTATTTCTTTCAGTGTCTCTGAAACAGATGAGGCATCTTCATTAAAGTTCAGCTCTGGTACCTTCAGTTTGGCTCAGCATGAGAAGCTTCTAATCCCCCAGAATCTCCATCCAAACTACACAAGAGTAGTGACTACAGAACACTCCTCATCCAAGAGCAGAGAACATTGCCAGCTGCAGAATGACCTCTAAGATCTCACCTTTTGCTTCCTTTTGTCTTTGGATTCTTAGCAAACAAGGAAGGATCAAGTGCTTCCAGGGATTTGCCTTTAGTGCTGAAAAGCCTCTGGGCACGCTCCTCCAGAGTCCTGCAGAGAAGCAGGAGGGATTAGTCTGGGCTGCAGGTTCACTTTCCCTCAGAACTATCTCAATTCATGCAATAAAATGCTAAATGTAGCTTTTAGGAAACCAGGAGATTTCTTTTATCTTTGTCTTCATTCCTCAAGTCCAAGTCTGCTGGACCAGAGACTTCCATACAGGACCAGCTCAGAGCAGCAGATCCCACTGCTTGGTCCTTAATGTTTTATATTTCAAATATCATTAAGGTAATTTTAGTACAACAGAGATAAACACACAGGTATCCCAGAAGGAAATGTGATACAGGAACACCTCAGAAAATGAAAGAACTCTACAAAAACTGCACCTTACCCGCCGCACTTCAGCCCCAGAGCCAGCAGAGCTGATTTTAATCTGTCCAGTCCCAGGGAAGCCAATTCCTGTTCAATTAAAAAAATAAAAAACACTCTAAGAGACAAGCTGTTCAACAGATACAATATGGATAAAGCCCACTTTAGCTTATTTATGAAGAAAACACCCTGATGAACAGTACTCAGGAAAAGACTGTCAACAATGTACCCCTCCTCCCAGGAAAATGAGGAATGTGACAAATCTGACCAGGTCTTTCCAGTTAGATCCCCCAATGGGAGAAATTACATCATCAGCACCATCAAAGCTTTACCCAGAAAGCACAGGGATGAAAACACAGCACTAAAATGACACAAAAAACCCCAAATGACTGCAGTTCCACCTGCTCAAAATGTGGCACTGGAGACTTACCTCCCATGAGGAGAAGGCCGAGAGGTCCAGGTGGGCACCAGCATGGGTGAGGGCACTGCTGGTCTCTTTCTGCCAAAAAAAACCCACATGCAAGAGCTGCATAACATCCTACAACACTTCTGGCCATGGAACATTTTAACCTCAAGAAAAGCAGTTGAATTCACAGAGAAAAATTCTCTTAATAAACTGAAAGTGGTGAAAACCTGAAACGATGCTCGTTTCAAACCACTTATGCTGGGTTTTAAATTCACCACCCTGGTGACACAGAGCTGCCACCCTCACTGTCAAGGTCACCCCACAATGGCTTTACACAAATCACTCCCAGAACCCCCTGACAAACCCAGGAACACCCCCCAGCTCAGGCTGCTCACCGGCCAGCCTGGGAATGTGCCATTCTCCCACTTCTTCTCAAACTCCGTCTGAATTTTCCCAAAAAGTTCATTCTGGTCCAGCAAGGGTTTCACTCGATCTGTGTAATCCTGCAGGTACTCCAGGAGCATTTCAAGGTACCTGGCAGGGAAATATGAGCACAGGTAATTCACTATCACCTTCTAAGCACATTTTTGTACAGTCACTACCCCCCAGTGCTGCAGAGGGACATGACCAAGGTCAGGGCAGTTTTCCACACAGGATTTTCTTGCCATAGCAGATCCAAGGGTACATTAAAGCTCTTCCTCTGAGCTGAATGTGGCTCTCCACATCTCTGCTGCACTGCAAGCTTGCTAGGGGCTCAGACACAGAGCTCAGGGACCCAATTTATGTGAGGTAAGTTTGGCTGTTAGTTATAATCTCTGCAGCTGAACACTTCAGAAGCAAACTCCTTTTCACCAAGTGCCATAAAGGAAGCAGGCAGGCAAACAGGCTCACCTCTTATATTCAGCATTTTTTCTCTCTTTGGGAATATCAAAGAGTTGGTCAAATGTGGATAAGTAAGTGATATAATCCAATTTCTAAGAACAGAAAATCTGAGTCAGTTCATACATGGCCAAATTAACATCCAGTTCCCAGAAATGAGAAGCCCCAGCCTGAGCAGGGCCCACACAGAGCAGCCACTCTGCTCACTCACTCACCTCTGATGATTTCAGGTTAATGTACTTGAGGTAACAATCATGCAAATCCAGGTATCGTCCGTAGCCTTCCTCATCTGTGAACTCCACCAGATCTGTACAAAAGATCATCAAAAGCTTTATTAGGAGCTTCATATTGCCTGCTTACTATACAACTGTTTTTGAACTGGAAAAGAATTAGCTGTGAAGTCATTTTTGCTTAAGGAAGGCAAAAATGGATGCCTCTGACTCAGTGAGCAGCCCCAGGTGCTGCTCTGTGCAAGCATCAGGACATTCCTCAGGAGCAGCAGCCTCACCAGGGAACACTGCAGGGTTCAGAAGTTCAGAAGCCTTTTAGACAACAGGAGAATTTTCAGAATGTGTTTAGTAAAAGGGAGGTGAGGCCTTCAAACATGCAAACCAGATCAAACAACATAAATAATACCAGAGTTTGAGCAAACTACAAACTTACTCTGAGCTTCTTCACTCGGGTTGTCTCTGGCCTTCAGCAGCTCCTCGAACTCCACTGACATGGGCACACAGATCTGCATGGGCAGACACAAACCACACAGTGATTTACTTCAGCTCCTGCCCCAGAATAACTAATATAAAATCACACAAGGTGGCAAACAATCAAACTGCAAACAGAACAGAGACTCAAAGCTTTGTTGCCTTTCTTTCTGCACAAAGGCAGAAGTGTGGGTTTAGTCAACATGGGAAAGGTGAGATCTGATGGCAGCTCAGCAGAACATCCCTGTTCCAGCAGGGAACAGGGTGAGTGTCCTGCATTGCTCCCTCCTGAGTGTTCTCAGTACTTGTGTGTTAAACTGGGGAAACAAGGGCTCTGTGTCCTGCAGGGATGGGATCCAGCAGAGCACATTCACCTGTTCCTACAGGGCAGGGAGCTACTCACCTCATTTGGGTGCTTGCGGTGAAACTCCTTAATTTGCTTCAGTCTGTTGTAAAACTCGGCAAATTCGTTTGGCCCAGAAATGGCACTGAGCTCTTCCTTGCGCAGGCTATGAGTCCATGGAGAGCAACAGGGGAAGGGAAGGGAAGGGAAGGGAAGACACACATGACACTGACACAGCCTTAGTCCAGGTCTATGCTGCAGTGTGACTGCAAATCTCCAAGTCAAGGGGGCCCTCTCAGTCCATGGGGATCAGGGTCACATCCCCCTACACGGGCTGCAGCCCCTGACAAACCCCCGGAGCAGCCGGGGCCTCCCCACGACACAACAAAACGAAACGTGTCCACCCAACAAGGGCACTTCTCGTGTACACTCGGGTCCTTGCCCTGCATCTCGACTCGCGTGTTATTCTTCAGACATCCACACTGAATTAAACCAGCCGGACACGCTCGGGCACAGCAGGGCCCCGCGCACACTCACCCGTCCTTGTCGTCGTACAGGTCCCGCAGGTTGCCGCTCACCTCCATGTACCTCTGCAACAAAGGAGAGGCCCGAGCGCCGCCGAGCCCCGTTACCGCCGAGCCCCGGGAGCCCGGCCCGGCCCCAGCCCCGCTCCCCCGTTCCCCCAGCACTCACGTCCTGCATGGCCCGGGTGCGGTGGTCCGAGTTGATCTGGTCGCGGAGCTGCGGGCAGAGCCGAGCGGTG
>VXBR01008701.1:105513-134971 GCA_013400215.1 Cisticola juncidis
AGAGCGGTGTCCCAGAGCGGTGTCCCAGAGCGGTGTCCCAGAGCGGTGTCCGAGCGCGGTGTCTGAGCTCAGTGTCCCAGAGCGGTGTCTGCGCTCAGTGCCCGAGCGCAGTGTCCGAGCGCGGGGCCGTGTCGGAGCGCGGTGTTCGAACGCAGGGCCACGTCCCAGAGCGGTGTTCAAAGCCGTGTCCGAGCTCAGTGTCCGAGCTCAGTGTCCGAGCGCGGTGTCCGATCCCGGTGTCCGAGCTCAGTGTCCGATCCCGGTGTCCGAGCTCAGTGTCCGATCCCAATGTCCGAGCTCAGTGTCCGAGCTCAATGCCCGAGAGCGGGGCCGTGCCCCAGAACTGTATCCGAGCTCAGTGTCCGATCCCAGTGTCCGAGCTCAGTGTCCGATCCCAGTGTCCGAGCTCAGTGTCCGAGCTCAGTGTTCGAGAGCGGGGCCGTGTCCCAAAGCACTGTCCGAGCTCAGTGTCCGTTCCCGGTGTCTGAGCTCGGTGTCCGATCCCGGTGTCCCAGCGCGGTGCTCGGTGGCACCGAGCGGCCCGAGGTGCCGGTTCGGGTTTGTGGCCGGGCTGTCCTGGAGCCCCTCGGGGCTGTCCTGGACCCTCCCGGGGCTGCCCGGCCGCAGCAGCGAGCCCGTGCCGGGCGGGGCGCGCCCGCAGCCCCCGGGACCGGCAGGGTTCGCGGTGCCAGTCCTGGCACAGACACCGCGCTGCCACCTTGGGTTTCTGCCTTCTTCAGATCCACCCTAAACCAAGGACGGATCATACCCGTGCCTTGCCAAATGCAAAGCTGTAATTACATTTTAACTCACTGTATATGAATAAATTATTCGTATTTTTCTGCCATGCACGATAAATTACTCTCAAGCTAAAAGGAAGAAAAAAATTTGGCTTAATTAATGGCAGACAAGGATGATCCTTCACTGAGGAGAGGATGGTGCTGCAGGTAAGAATATTGTCTTTAATTACGCCCTTGCATTATAGGCTGCCCCAAAGTACATCACTTTTCTCCATGAATGCCTGCCTAAAAATAAAAACAGACATAAGATGCTGAACTTAGTGTTCATTTATTTCTCTTTGCATGAAACCTCGTCTGTGGAAAGGGAAGGAGCTGAGATCAGCAGTGTCCCATCCAGCCACATTGCCTCCTGATTTTGGGCTGCTGGCCTCAGGGGGATCGAGGTGGGACAAGACCACCCTCATCCCCACCCCACAAATGCAGTGCACAGGGGAGGAGGTGGGACAAAGTTGGCTGAGGAAACTCTGTCTCATTTCAGGGCAGCAGGGCAGCCTGTCAGGGGCTGGAATGAGAATATCCTGAACTGAAAGGGACCCCTGAGGATCATCAAACCCCACGCCTGGTCCTGCACAGGACTTGTGCTTGGTCCTGGCTCTGCCCATGGGGCTGCAGAGCTGTCCCTGATCCGCAGTGGTGCAGGAGGGCACAGCCTGGGCAGGTCTGGCCAGTGCCAGGGGCTCTTTCTACCCCTGCAGTGCTGCCCCGTGTCCTCAGCAGCTTCCCCACTCCCACCTCACCAGAGCAGCGCTGGCCTGACCCCCCTCACTCTGCTCCTCGTGCTTAATAAAATTTCCATGACTGTTCCAGCCCCACACTCCAGCGTCTCGGGGGATGTTTGTGCATGACATCACCCTCCCCCTCCTGTAAATCAGGCACTGGGCCATGTGCAGCCATGACCCATTCATGACAGGGATAAAATCCAGATGTTCCAGCGCTACGTGCAGCTGGGTCATTTCCTTTTTTGGCTAAAAACGTGAGGCTCTGGAGGCTGACTGAAAGAGGAGCCTGGGGGCCCTTTGTACAGAAACCTTTTGCGGTTAATCCCTGGAAACAGCGCTGCAGAAAGCCTGGCTTGTGCTGCTGCTGCTGCTGCTGGAGCACAGGCTGAGCTGGGAACCTCTGGAGCTGCTCACTCACCCTCCAGGGCCCAGCACAGCAGCAGAGCCCAGCCCAGGTCACAGGGCAGCAACAGCAACAAAAATCGTGCTAGAGCTGCATCAGGCACAGAGCAGGACCTTGAATGTGCACACAGCAGTGTGCAGGAGCCAGGAATGTGCCCACACCAGTGCCATGGTCCTACAGAGGCACCCATGGGCTGTGCCCATCCTGCCATGGGAGCAGCACCCTCGGGAGCCCCACTGTGCCAGGGGAGGCTGGAGCAGGCAAATCCAGAGGAAGTCACAGCAGCTGTTAGCAAATGTAAAGGCTCTGTGGAAAATAGTTTCATATGTTAGGGAATAAATGGCTCCCTGAGTGATAAACATGAGTAAAGAGCACGCAGCACTTCAGGAAGGCTGCCAAGAGGGACCACGGATATCCTGGCTGGAGGCTGCAGAAACGTGTACCCTTGGAATGTCTGCCCTTGGAATGTGGTGGCATGGGCAGGCAGTGCATCCTGCAGGGCAGGGAGGGGATCCAGACAGCCCCACAGCCAGCCTGGAAGCACAGAGAGGTGCCCAGAGAGGACTGCCTGCCTGGACAGACAGACAGCATGGACAGATGGACACCCCCAGCCCCAGGAACCACTGCAGCCCAGCAGGAGGAGCGAGATGCTGTTGCTCTGCCACAGGCACAGGGCTGATGCTGGGCTGTGGTTTGGGAGGGCAGACACGAGCACTGAGGATATTTCCCATCCCCAGAACGGAATTGGGGTGAGGCAGAGCTGAGCAGAGCCCAGCACCAGCTCAGCACTGTGCCCTGCCTGTGCCTGCTGCTCCAGAGACACACCAGAGCAAGTGTCACGAAAATGGTTTATTGTATAAAGCTGTAGGAAATACAGAGGACGCTGAGGTTTAGGACAATTCCTTCTGGAGGTGGCTTCAAGCTCCTCTCATAATAGCAAACACACAAACTCTGATTTGCTGTCATCAAAGCTTCCAAACAAGGATTCAACAAGGATCTGAACACAGAGTAATAACACTTCAACATGCATAACATTTTCTGTTCCTAAGTGAAGCCCGGGTGGGGAGCTAGCCCCTTCATCCTGTAGTTGTGTACAAAATGATGGATATTCATGACAAATGAGTACAAAAGGGAAAAAAACCTACAAGAACAGGTTCTCAGAAAAGCATGTGGCTGACTAAGCAGGAAAGCAGGGTTGGCACAAGTGGCCCAGCGAGACAGAAGCAGAAGGGTGCAGAGACAAGGCAGGCACTGAGAGGGGCCTTAGCCCAGGGCCAGGGCATTGGGCAGGGATTGCTCAAGGCCTCATGTGAGTCTGGGATGGCTCAAGACACCCTGTTCTGCAGTTAGGGCCAACTGGGACCTGGGCAACACAAAATCCTCCCCCCACAGGTGCCACCTTTGCTTTGCTTCTTGTTTGGGACACAGGGAAGGATGAGTGTGGCTGGAAGGAGCCACCACCCCCTGCCTCTCACTGGGGACACAGGCAGCCCTGGAGGAGCAGGTTGTGGACATCCTGCTGCCCCCTCAGCTGCTCTCTATGCTGGAGCCCTGTGCTCCTGCAGACCCTCCCAGCAGCTGCTGATCACAGGCAGAGTCTGGGCAATGCTCCCTTCCCTGAATTAACAGAGGTCTCTGGAGTTCCCAGTGCTGGGCTCTGCATAGCAGTGCCTGGGCCATGCATCCTCATGAGAGGGATGGAGAAGGAATAAAGCCCTGAGTGCTCTCAGCCTTCAGCATGCCCTTCCCTAGGGCTCAGCCAGATGGATCTGGGCATCAGCAGGCTCCAGCTCAGCCAGCCCAGCCATGGGAGGTCACAGCAGAGCTGGGTGGGCAGAATGCCCCGTACCACGAGTGACCTGAACTCCTCATCCACAGCTCAGAGAGCACCTCCATGGAGGTGCTGAGCAAAGGGTCTGGGGCTGCAAAGAGTGAGGTGCTATAGGATTCCAGAGGTGGATCCCATCTGACAGGATGTATGCTCTTCTCCTAGCCCCACTCCAGCCTGGTGTCCCCAAACCTCCAGTGCCCTTCATTCCTGGGCCAGCTGTGCATTTAGGAAGGCTGTGCAAAGCCAGCTGTGACACAGGCCAGCATGGCCAAGCCGCACGGCCCCCAGACACTGCCTTGTGTCACCTAGGGAAGGGAAGCAGTGGAGAAAGAAGAGAAGCCAGAGCTGTGCCAGGGGTGAGTACATGCTTGCCAGCATGCAGGTCCTGCAGCCCAGTCCTGAAGCCACTCCTGCCCTTTGCTCAGCTGGGGGCCTGGGCTCGTGCCTGGTTAGACTGGAAGCGAAAAGAAAGAGTAAATAATGGAGGGGAAGGGTCTTGAAGCTCCTTTTTCAGCTTTATTTAGCTTTGACTGCACAGAGCCATAGCACAGCGTACTGCAGCCTTCAGGGAGGGGGCGCGGGACCCCCCTGAACACACCGGGGTCAGCCCCCACCTCCTGTGCCTTGTGCTGTGCCCCAAAACGCTGCGGGGAGCGTGGCACAAAGGCCCTGAGGACGAGGGGCAGGCCCTGCCCTGGGGGCTCATAGGTCGGAGCTGCAGTCACGGCACAGGATCTCGTCCTTGTCGGGGATGAAGCCCTTCCCCACCAGCGAGGAGCCGCAGCGCGCGCAGTTGAAGCAGTTGTGGTGCCAGTGGCGGTCCTCGAAGGAGACGTATTTGCCACCTCCAAAACCTGTGAGGGGGGCAGAGGGAAATGTCAGAGCCTCTGGGGAAACTGGGATGAGCTTCCTGAGCAGAGCCAGCCGTGCTCATCTCCAGGTCGGTTCTTCATGTGTGGTACCGGTGGCGGCACCCGGAATGCACCCCAGGATCAAAGAGATCTGAAATGCAAATTCCACTCTGGTGGGGGAAAAGCACTAAAACTGCTTCAGAGCAGACTCTGCAGAGTTGGCAGATTTGGAGCAGAATCACGATTTTCTCCCCTAGGAGGAGCAGGGAGAGGAGCTGCACTATCCCAGTAGATGAAGGCAAACAGAATTACTCAAATCCTGGGAAGAGCCATCCTGCCACCAGCTCAGGCCCAGGCTCCTGCAGAGGCTCCACAGGAGTTTCCTTTCCCTGCTGGCAGTTGTTGGACTGGTGAGCTTGACCCTCTTCTCCCCAGGGCTGCAAAGGACTGATAAGGACCAGAGGGGAAGTGGGTGCCTGGGAGCTGTCCTCAGCCAGAACCATCCTCTGAGTCACCAGCTGATTCACAGCTTCTCCTGCCTTCCCAGCAGCAAGAACCTGGGAGCTGCAAGGGGAAAGGTCAAGTGGGGGAGGGCAGGAAGGCAAACTCTCTTAGGGGGCTCTGCAGAAGAGGATCCCGAAATTCCCCTGCCTTAGCTCCAGACTCCCCTGCACCAGGTGCTGCTCTAGGCTTTCCCTGTGAACAACCTTTGCACAGGACATGGCAATCAGTATCAAAAAAGGCAAGCTAGAGACACGAGATCATGCTTTGAGGAGTCATTTTGGAGCCTTTACCTGTGGGTAGAGGGGATTCCTCCCACAGGGCACTCTTCACCACCGTGAAAGATGCAAAGGGACAGAAGTATCCCCAGGACCACTGTACCATAGGGATCCTTGGAGAGCTGCTCTGCTCACCTGTGATGGGCTTTGTGCAGGCACTGCACTTCTTGGCATAGAGGTTCCCAAAGCACTTGATGCAGTAGGGGTTGTCATCCTGGGAGGTGAACTGCTGCCCAGCCAAGGGGGTCTTGCAGCCCGTGCACACAAAGCACTCCTTGTGCCAGGGCTCATCCCGGTAGGTCACTCCTCCCTTAGTGAGGGTCTGCAGGAGGAGAGCACACGCTGGTGACACAGCAAAGAGCCCATTGGGGGTGCTGGCACCTGAACCCCCTCTGGCAGGGGCAGGGAGCTGCTGTCCCTGCAGCAGGGCTGGCAGGGCTGGCAGGGCTGTACCTTTTTGCAGCGGGTGCAGCGAGGAGCGAACTTGCTCTCGTAGCAGGGGACACAGTAATAGTCCTGCTTGTCTGGGATGAAGGAGCGGGAGCCGATGGGCTGCTGGCAGCTGCTGCAGATGAAGCAGTGCTCGTGCCAGGTCTGCCCGTTGTACTCCAGCTTGCGGGAGCCTGAGAGAGAGCAAAGAGAGCCCTGCAGTGACACAAGTGACACGTGCACACAAAGACAGGGGCTGGCAGGATGAAGTGTGTTCCTGCAAACCTGGGTCTGTGCTTCCCCTCCTTGTGGCAGTTCAAGACTGTGGATAGCTGGAGAGAGGGCTCAGGCCCACAGCACAGCCACAAGGGGAGGGCTGCAGGAACATGTCCCCAGCACTGGCACAAAGGCCACGGCAGAGATGCCTGACGTAACCTACATCTGAGGATGGTGCCAAAATAGCCACGTAAAGACACACACGCCTTTGCCTTAGGCCTTCTCCAGAGACACTCACACATCATCTTCAGTCATTCTGTCTCTTCTTGTCAGCACACAGCAGAAAATGCCCAGGAAATCCTTTGTTATCTCGTCCCTCATTCACTTCCCCATGAAAAAGGGGAACAGACAGACCACAGCTTGCTGTCTTGCTGGACAAGCAAAGCACCCAGCCCTTTCCATGCAGGAAAACAGCCCCAACTCTCCCCTGTGCTGCTCTCATGCCGGACCTGCAGTCCCAACTGACATCAAGGGACCAGGAGCAAACTGCAACGCTGGGCTCCCCCTGCTCCTACCTGGCATGACAGTCTTCTCACAGGCGATGCATTTGGAGGAGAACTCGCTGCAGTAGCAGTCGTTGCACAGCAGCTCCTTGCCCTGGCAGGTGAAGGGCTCGTCAGCCAGGGAGCGGTCGCAGCGGAAGCAGCGGAAGCAGTGCTCGTGGTAGTGCCGGTCCTCGTAGTACAGCTCCTGTGGGTACAGACAGCATGAGGAGGGAAATAAATCCTCCTTTTAACCCCTCTGAGGTTCCAATGCTAGCTCAGGCCTTAGAAAGCTTTGGAGGAATATTTCATGGACAGGATATAAAGGACTCCAAGAGAGGCTCTGCAGTTAAGACGTTTATTCCAGGTGGTGTCTGGAGGGAAAGAGGGCGTGCACAGAGGGAGAGGGGCTTTTTTAGCTCCTGCCAGGGAGGGGCAGTTTGGGACACAGCTAATAGGGTCAGAAAAGGGAGTGTTGCTTTTTGATAAAAGGCAATGGCGACTTGGTTTTGAGAGACAGCACGGCGGCTTGGCCTTGCTTAAGCTTCTCGGTCCACAGACATCTTTACATCAATATGATGGGTTAGTCAAATGGTGTTTATTGCTTTGTCTCGTGGGGTTATATAGTCTAAGGGGGCTTTATTACATCAAAGGGGACAGCTGGTCCGAAGGATAATGAAAACTGGGTTTAGAGGGAGTTACATTTTTTAAAAGTAACTACACATTGCAAGCAGTGAGAAAAAAAAGTCTTTATCTCTTTCTGTGACATTCCAAAATTTTGCGCAGCGCCTATCCTTATCTCTCACAGAGGAGGAAGGGTTAAACTACACCATTGCAAGCTCTAGGGGTCCCTGAGCGGGGAGAACCATTCCCACAAGGGAATGCAAGAGAAAAGGGCACCACAGGCCTGTCTGCAGGGCCCCTACTCACCCTGCAGTCGTGGCCGATGAGCTCCTTGCACTCGTCGCAGGTGTTGGCGAAGTGCGCGTCGTAGCAGGGGATGCAGTAGGGGCCGTTGTCCATCTGGATGTACTTGCGCCCGTACAGGGACTCCTTGCAGTTGTCACAGTCGAAGCACTCGGTCATGGTGACGGTCTGAGGGGCTCCTTCACCTGCTGGGATCAGGGCAATGAGGGTCACTGTCAGCTCAGGCTGGCCGAGGTGTCCCCATGCAACCCTGCTGTTGGAGTCTAGAACATCCCTGTGGCCACCCTGGAGGGTTTGCAGACCGGACAGGGGGTCTGGGGTCTGTCCAAGGGACTCAGAGCCTCACACAGAGCCCAGGAGGACACTGCCTCTGATCCCTGCCATGGCAGTGAATGCCCACAGTGTATGAAGAATCACAAGCTGAGAGAATTCAAAATAAGCAGTATTTAGTTTATCATAGAATGTGAATGTAGAATCCAGGATTTTTAGTATCTGGGATTGAAGAGACAAGAGGGAGGAATTGGGGAGTGGCCCCTGTGCTCCTTGTTCTTGCTCTCGTCCCCCATCTTTGCTGAGTTGGATTTTAGAGATTGGTTTAGAGTAGAAATGCCATGTTAGCATAGGCAGTGGGCATTGGTACAATTCTGTCAATCAAAAGTGCATTTTGGACGGTGGTTGGGTCAGGGGTGCTGTACATGAGGTGTGGGGCTCTCTGAGCCGCCCAGTCCCCGCGTGTCCTGCTCTGCTGGGGACGCCCTGCAGAGCTGGGACAGAACTGAGAGAATGAAGAATAAACAACCTTGGAAACACGGACTGGGGACTCAGCCTGTCTGCTCTGGCTCTGCTGTGAAACACTCAGGGCAAAGAGAAGACAAAAACCTGATTACCTCGGGGAACAGCAACCCCGAGGAGAATCTCAGGGAAAAGCAACCCTGAGACCCTGCCACCTCCAGAGGCCACAGTCCCTGCATGGAGGGACAGCCCCAGATTGTGCCCCTGCTCTGGGGCTGCATGCACTGCCCCAAGAGCCTGCACACATCAGGGCCTGCAATGAACCTTGCTTCAGGCTGTCAACTCCACTTTGGCACCCCTCAGAAAACCTGGAGATGTCAGCGTGCAGCTAAGCTCCTCACTCTTTGCTACCTTCCTGGGAAGCGGAAAATAAAAAGGGAGAAATTTCCTGCCTGGAAAGTTTTGGTTTGGCACCAAAGCCACGCACATGCCACGTGGCTGTGTGTCCACTGTGAGGTCTGAGAGCCAGGCACCCTGAGGGAGATCTGCCAGCCAGCTGCCCTGCATGGTCTGCAGCAGGATTCCTCTCCAGGGCTGGAAGCTCTGCCTGAGGGGCTGCAGCTCAAACCCTGGAACTTCTCCAGAGGTTTAAAGCAGCTGCTCCATGGGGAAGCAGGAACTGGGCATTCTGCACTGTGCCTTGGCTGTGGAGCCTCGTCCCAGCAAACTTCTGCATGTGTTGCTCCAACTACAAACACTCTCCAGGGAGAAGCTGTAGGGGCAGATGGGTGCTCCACAAGCACCTGCTGGGGCTTGGCATGAAGGAGACCTGACACCTCTCCTTGCTCCTTATCTCCCTCACAGACAACAGGTTTGTGGAACTCTTTTGCTTTCTTTGGAGCATTAACTCCAGAACAAGAGTATCTCCCTCCTCTTTAGTTTAACCTGGTTATTCCTAAACATGGAGTTTTCCACTTGCAAAATCACACCCCTCTTTAACCCAGGGTGCTGTCAAGACAAGCCCACTGAGTTACACAGGAGCTGTCAGCTTTAGAGCACCTCCACTGCAGTGTTCTTCAGGAACCCACCCACTTCAGAAAGAGCAATTACAGCCCAATCTGCAGCATTTAAGCATTTCATGGTCAGGGAGCTCCCTACCAGCCCCTGCACCCCCTGCCTGGCCTGGCTGTAGGTTGGGAGGCAGGAGCTGATCCAGACAGCTCTGACTCACAGCCCAGAGCTCCCCAGGGCTATTCTTGGCCAAGCCACACAGCTCCCAGCTGTTGTCAAGCCTGGTATGTGCCGACAGGACTGATGGAGAATAAATGCAGCGCTCCCACATGGCTACGTGACCAACCCAGGGGAAACAAAGTCCCTTTTCAGACACTGTCACCAGCTGCCACCCAGGCCACTGCCCACCCCGTGCCCTCCAGCGTGTGGCCGTGGCCGTGGGAGCAGCTCCACAGCGTGTCCCTTCCAGCAGCACGGGCTTTAGGCCATGCCAAGGCTCCCAAAAAGCTCCAGGCAGCAGCTCTGTGTCCAGGGAATGTCCAGGCTGCTGCTGCACACGAGGCAGGTGTTGGAGTCCAGGACATCCCTGTGGCCACCCTGGAGGGTTTGGAGACCGGACAGGGGGTCTGGGGTCTGTCCAAGGGACTCAGAGCCTCACACAGAGCCCAGGAGGACACTGCCTCTGATCCCTGCCATGGCAGTGAATGCCCACAGTGGATGAAGAATCACAAGCTGAGAGAATTCAAAATAAGTAGTATTTAGTTGATCATAGAATGTAAATGTAGAATCCAGGATTTTTAGTATCTGGGGCTGAAGAGACAAGCTGGAGGAATTGGGGAGTGGCCCCTGTGCTCCTTGTTCTTGCTCTCGTCCCCCATCTTTGGCTGAGTTGGATTTTAGAGATTGGTTTAGAGTAGAAATGCCATGTTAGCATAGGCAGTGGGCATTGGTACAATTCTGTCAATCAAAAGTGCATTTTGGACGGTGGTTGGGTCAGGGGTGCTGTACATGAGGTGTGGGGCTCTCTGAGCCGCCCAGTCCCCGCGTGTCCTGCTCTGCTGGGGACGCCCTGCAGAGCTGGGACAGAACTGAGAGAATGAAGAATAAACAACCTTGGAAACACGGACTGGGGACTCAGCCTGTCTGCTCTGGCTCTGCTGTGAAACACTCAGGGCAAAGAGAAGACGAAAAACCTGATTACCCCGGGGAACAGCAACCCTGAGGAGAATCTCAGGGAACAGCAAACCCGAGGAGAATCTCAGGGAAAAGCAACTCTGAGAGGCAGGCTCGTGGTGGGTTGCAGCAAGGTGCTGAACTGGACCTGCTGCCCCAGCTTGTGCTGGCCCCCACAGTGTCCCTCCCCTCTGGGGCACCCCTGAGGTGTTTCATGATGAGGAGCAGCTCTCCTGAGCCCCACACAGCTCCTGCTGCTGCTCACCCACTGCTGCCTTCTCTGCCCACTTGCCTTTGCTCCCTGAAGCTGCCTGGGACCTTTCTCTCTGGCAAAGAATTAAACGAAATTCCCAACCCTCCTCCCAGCCCTGGTGCAGGGAACTTTCCAAGGTGTGTCTGTAATAAAAGGATCTCTAGTGAGCACTTCTGGTCTGGGAGCTGAGGCACTGCCAGAGCAGGGCACTTCCATGTTTCTCAATGGGCTGCACTTCCGCTCTGTGGTCCAATAATACAGGCTCAGAGGACATTAGAAAACACAAAGGAAGAAAAAACCTGAATGAAGAAGCCTGGGGATTTACCAGTGATGAGGAATAAGCCTCCTGAGCACCACTACCTTCACCCTGATGCTGTCAGAAGAGGAACTGAAAAACAAACCCTCCAGGAATGATATACCAAGGAGTACCCTGAACAGTGGGCCAGGCCTGCCCCACTTTGGGTATTTTCTCCCCAAATTCTCTGTGCTGTGAGCTTTGGGTATTTTCTCCCCAAATTCTCTGTGCTGTGAGCTTTGGGTATTTTCTCCCCAAATTCTCTGTGCTGTGAGCTGAATCTGCTCCCCAGACCCGGCAGCCTCACGTGGCCAAGGCTGCAGGCAGTGCACACTGAACAGACTTTGTGCTGCCTTTTCAACAGAACAAGAACAGGCCCAGGAAGTTTGCTCAGGGTTATTTGTGTTAGATAAGCTGTTTGCTCCCTTTGTTCTGCTCTCACATGCAGAGCTGGGCAGGGGCCTGGGAGCCTGGGCAGCGCCAAAGCAAATGCAGCATCCTCACCCCTGAGATGTGGAGCTGTGAGACAGAGGAAGCCTGGGACAAAAGAAACGTAGTAAAGAAATAGCAGAAAAGCCCACAATTCTCACTGATTGTAATGATGAACCTGGGAATTGCCTTCCTTATGAAGGAAAGTGGCAGAGTTTTAAAATTCATTAAAAACCCCTTTAATTTAGGCTCAGACACAGCAGGTACAAGGCAGGCAATGCCCCTGTGCCAACGAGGAGGTGCTCATCCTTTGCACCACCCTGTAAACATCAGCTGTGCCCTGGGTGTGCTGGGCTGATGTCAGGAACGCCTTCAAATGCTAACCAAGGTGTTGCCCTCTAATGATGGGATTGCAGCTGCAATCAGGGTGTTTGCCCCTTGCCAGATGGCTCTGATGGGGGGACAGGGCTTGCTGAAGCAGGTCCCTTGTGCAGGGATGGAGCTGCATGTGGGATATTGCTCAGCTGTCTCCTAGCTGCTGGAGGGCAAAAATAAACACAGATATGTGCCTGCCAGCTGCCTCTTCTTTTCCTCTGAAAGATGGAGTTGTGCTCGTGGAGCAAAGGAAGTTCAGTTCCTCTCCTGTGCCCGTGAACAAACAGCTTTAGGAACAAGAGCTCTGCTCACAAACAGCATTCAAAATGCTCCACGATGCAAATCTGATCAGTCTGGAGCAGAGCTCAGAATAGCCTCATGTATGGGAAAGGTCAGCAATTTGTCAAGGAAGCACAGCAAAGTCCACTTTCTAATTAGAGAGTAACATGCACCCAACACCAGCCTGGTGTCATTGTCCAAAGCCATGGCTTAGCAACAGCCCCAGGAGATCATTACATTAATTTTAGCACCAATAAAACAGGGATTTGTTATGCAAAGGAGGCAATACAGAGTAGGGCCTGATCCACACAATCCCAGAAGAGTTTAACTGGACTTTTGAGACGGTTCCTCCTGCAATGAACTCCTTAGGTGCCTGTCTTGTGTGTGTGTGTGTGGTGAACTTGTAACCCCGTGTAACTTCACACCAGTTTGTTTTTTGCTGTCAGCTCCCAACCAGCTGCTCCACAGAGTCACCCTAGAGTAATCCACGGGGCTATTCCTAGGGAAACACTTCATCTTTCCAGGACACAGGAAAAGACCTGCTTCTGACTGTCTGTCAGGTCGCTGCCTATTCTCACCTCCCCAGGGCTGTCTGAGCACAAATATAAGCAATTGCAGTTCACACCTAAACAGACACACAGGAGAGAAAAGCACGACCTCGCTGGGGCAGGCAGGAATTCCCCATGTAAGGATGAAACCCTCCAGGGACAGGGCCAGTCCTCAAAGCACTCCAAGGTCAGCAGAGGAGAAGAACACTTTTTGTTCCTGCAAGCTTTCCAGAACCATTATGGGTCCTGGAATCTGCATCAAATTGTTTCTGCCTGGGGCCGACCCTAAAAGGCAAAGCAGCTGCCTGCCCTGAGGAGCAGCTCTGGCCCCTCCGTTGTGCTGGGAGCGCTTTCATTCCACATTTCCTGACACCATTCTGGGATCTGCACGGGGTCACTGTGCACCCTGGCCCCAGGATTTTTTGGAGGGGTAGGGGCCAGCACCCTGGGGTGCTCTGGGGGCTGCTCCACACTTCTTCATGCTGCTCCCTACCTGTACCCTGTCACTGCCAAGGCCACCAGCACTGCTGCACACCTGGGGCATCCCTGGGGCTGAGACAGGAGAGCTTGAGGCAGCTGGGGAGAGGTCCCAGAGCTCCCTCAGGGTGACCCAGCCTGCAAGGGGCACCCTTGGGAGCAGAGTTGCATCAGACCTGCACCCAGCACCAGTGAGTCACTTCCTCCCTCAGCTCTCCAAGCTGCTGCCCAGCCCCAGCCTTCCCTGCAACAGCTCTGAAATCTCGAGGAGAAAGGAGAGCTCCAGCATGGCAAGGAGCAGATTCTTTGCAGGGACCATCAGGACAGCCCCAGCCCTTCCCCATGGCCAGCACAACCAGAGGGTGCTGCAGGTCATTTCTCCAACACTCAGGGAAGATTTTGGCTCTTACAGCCACCCTCAGAGGCAGGAGGTGAGCAGATCACCTGGGTGTCATTTATCCAACACTCAGAGAAGATTTTGGTGCTTACAGCCACCCTCAGGGGCAAGAGATGGGCAGATCACCTGGGTGTACCAGAGGATGGATGCTGCAGGTCATTTCTCCAACACTCAGGGAAGATTTTGGCTCTTACAGCCACCCTCAGAGGCAGGAGATGAGCTGGGTGTACCAGAGGATGCTGCAGGTCATTCCTCCAGCACACAGGGAAGATTTGGCTCTTACAGCCACCCTCAGAGGGAGGAGATGGGCAGATCAGCTGGGTGTACCAGAGGATGATGCAGGTCATTTCTCCAGCACACAGAAAAGATCTGGTTCTTACAGCCAGCCTCAGAGGCAGGAGATGGGCAGATCAGCTGGGTGTGCAGCTTCCCTGCACCGCTGGGGTGCTGTGCTCATGCATGTGCATGCACCAAGCTCTGCTGAGCAAGCTGTACCTCAGCCTTTCCCCAAGCGTGGGCAGGGCACCCTCCTGCCCAGAGCACTCACAGGCTGCTCCAGGCTCTGCAACAGACTGAGTAAAACGGCTGGCAGCACTGTGAAGAAACACCTTTAAATAAAATAACTTATTTAAAGAAAATAACTTGCTGTCAGCAAGCTAAGCAGCTTCCTGAAAATGCCCAACTTTGTGAGGAAAAAGGAGCAGAATCCGTTAAAACTCAAGCAGCAGAATCTGACAAGCCACAAAGACCTAAAGACCTAAACTGATTTTAATAGTTTCAGAATGCCAAAATAAGGGATTGCCATTGTTCAGAAGGGATCTCTGAGGTGCCCCATCCAAAGAACAAAGGAATATCACAGCCTCCTCCTGACAGCTCTGCATATAGACAAAGGACAGTGCCAAGAGCACAACTATCCCACAAATGTCTGATTGTACTCTTAAATACAATACAGTCAGTCAGAACATCCTGCCTGCAATCCCCACCTGCCCCGAGGTGCCTGCAGGAAATGCAGCGCTGTTTGCACAGCCCTGGTGGAGGCATCACACCGGGTCCAAGGTGAGCAAGGGCAAATTGTCACCACTGCTGTGCTGGGATCCTGAGGCAGAGGCACAAGAGATAATTCAGCCCTTGCTCTGGGACTTACTTTCTTTAAGGAAAGCTAATTCTACCAGAAAGGAGCTGAAGAGTCCCTACTACGCAACCATAAAATTAAAAACTGTGCCTAGGAAAAAAAGGAGGGAATGGTTGCAGAGTTAAAAAATTTTGTATTAAACATCTCTAGGGGTTAACTAATTATTGTGGGTTCTGAACAAAAATCCTGGCCCTTCAGAGGTGCAGCTAACAGCAGCAAAACTGTTTGGGAACACACAGAGCAGGCAGCCTATGTCATTCTGCTGACATTAAATCGGAATGTTTGCTCAAGAGATCAACTATTAATCTTATTCAAAATGAGCACAAAGTAAGCAAATTCTGTGCACTCAACAGGAAGTCAGGAATTGAAATAATTTGGGCACTTTGCACCCATCACATTCAAACAGACCATTAATTGATGGAGGAAGTCTGAGAGCACAAGAGCAAGATAGGAACACACCAGAAACTTCTGCTCAGCTCAACAGGCAGTTGAGAAACCGTTGGCTTAAAAAAATGCCAGGAGAGATCCTGGCTTGTTTCTGAGGAGGGAAAAGAGACACAGCCTGGCCTTGTCCCTGTTTTCTGCAGGGAAAAGAGATACAGCCTGGCCTTTCCCTGTTTTCTGCAGGGAAAACAGACAAAGCCTGGAATTTTCCCTGTTTTCTGCAGGGAAAAGAGACACAGCCTGGAATTTTCCCGGTTTTCTGCAGGGAAAAGAGACACAGCCTGGCCTTTCCCTGTTTTCTGCAGGGAAAAGAGACACAACCTGGCCTTTTCCTTGTTTTCTGCAGGGAAAAGAGACACAGCCTGGCCCAAACTCCTCGTGCCAGGTACCTTCCCTGCCACGTGCCAGTGCCAAGCAGGGGACACTGGCAGCAGGGGACACTGGCAGCAGGGGACAGTGGCAGCAGGGGACAGCCACCCCTGAGCAGGGGTTGGCTGAGGGCAGCAGCTGCACACATGGGCACGGTGGCCATAAGAGGAAGAAAGATGCTGAAGCCAAGTCTCAGGGAATGTGAGTGATCACAGGAGCTTTGGTGTGATCTGAGGAGCAAGAGCTGGGGAAAGGGCTGCTCCTGTCAGTTCTTAAAAACAGGTGGGCAATTCCTCTCAATAAGCAAGTTGGGAGCAGGTTACAATCCAGCATTGAAAGTTTAATTCTGGACTGAATTTATGCCCGTGTAACCCACAGCCAGATAAATGCCTCGCTGCTTATCTAACTTAACAACCCGAGGATTCCTGGTAATTGTGTTCTCAAGATCTCTTTGCCCCACAAAATAAAGGTCAGATTCAGTACAACAGAATTCAAACATGAAAGCCTGACAGGAAATGACTAAGTGCACACTGAGGCCAGTGCACCTTCATCTTGGATCAGCTCAGCACACCAGAATCCTGCAACTCAAACAGACATCACAGCCTATATGCAGAAAAAATATTCTGACTGCTCTAGCTGCTAGTTCTTGGGGCCTGTGCATCTCAGTGTGGATATTACTGCAAAAAAAAAATGTAATTCCGCTCTATTTCCCTGAAGTTCTCTCACAAGTGAATCCTTATGCTGTAGTTTGCACTTTTCCTTCCCTTAGAGACAGATGCTGTTAAAATTGAGGTTGAAGCCATTCTTATTTCTGAGTTGCTACATAAGTTAGTATTTACAAAGCTATTTGCAGTCCTTAATAAAATATAAGATTATGCCTCTGTTTTGCCCAAAAAGGCAATCCTGGAGCACTGGATGCAATTCCAGTGATTGTGTTTTTTGCTCACGTGCTGAAAACCTGTATAATTTGAGCCCTGTCCTCTATTCCCTTCTCCCCAGCAAGCCTGAGAGCTCTTTTGCTGATTAAGGCTCTGCTCAGCTTCATGTTTCTTTTCAATAAACAAATCAACTTTGACTTCCAGTAGCAGAAAAAGACACATCTCTCCGACATGCTTTATTTAATGCACGCCTATTACTTAAAGGGCAAAGCGAATTTTTTCACCAAATTTGGTCAAAATACTCCCTCTTCCGATTTGATTCTTTTGCCTCCCAAACACGAATATTCGCAGTTGTTTTCTCACATATAAGCAGATCTGGTGATGGAGAGAGGTAAAGTGCATCTGAGCCTGGTTTTGTGCTTTTTGGGGCTCTCCAAAATCCGTGGAGAGGAGAAAGCTGGGGAGGTGACAGGAGACTGTGCAGTGACACTTGTCACTCCCTGTGTCCCCTCCACCTGCGCTGGCTCTCGGCCCAAGGAACACGGCCAGTCCCCCTATAAAGAGATTTTTACAGCTGCTGGTGTCCCTTGCGAGCAAAGGCAATGCCAGCCCTGCAGCATGCCAGCAGCTTCTAAATCTGGGGGAGGACTGAATCCTGGCAAAGACCAATTGTCTCGTGTTACCGGCCCGGGAAGGGCTTGATGCTTCTCCGAAACAAAAACGAGAATTTTGTTACCCGGGAGATGCGGGGTGTGCCAGCTGCGAGCCCCCTGTGCCAGGGCAGCGCTCTCAAGGGCAGCACAGCGAGGAAAAGTGAGGGATGGGGAGGGATGAGAGGGGAAAAAATCACCTTCTAGGCACTGCCTTGCCAGCCTGGAAGTGAAACAAAATCTCTTTTGTGGCCGAAGTCTTCCCTGCCAGGTGATCTGGTCAGCGCGTGTCATTTACTTTCACTATACAGAGCTGGTTATCTTCAAACCCTTCTCACCTTTAAATCACTCTTAAGTACGGCGGAATTTAAATAATAGAAGCCATCAGTTGCAATTGTCACGTATTCCACGTAAAATCTCTACAAAGTAACTTCTTGCCACTACTAAAAAGAAATTTGAAAGATGCAACGCGCGCTCCTGTTTCTGCTGTGCAGAGAGTCTGTGGTGGCACCCATGAAAGGGAAAACTGTGCCACATCCAAAATGTGGCATCTGTGTTCCATCTATGTAGAAACAGCTATTTTAAGGGACACAAATGCTCACAAAATGCATGAATGCCTTTATATCACGCAGCAACACGTGGAGTTTCCAAGCCCATGCCCCTGCCCGCTGGACGTGTCTATCTCAGAACAGGAGACGTAAACATGTGAACTGACTGTGCCTAAAAACTCAGAAAGAGAGGAAAAATTGTTCCTTTACAGAAAAAAATCCCACATGAACAGAAAAGAAGTAACAACATCAAGAGTCCTTGATCCAGATCTGTGGCTCCTTTACAGAACCTCATCCTCTCATTCCCATCTAGATTTACAAGGAAACCTACATGAAACACATTTTTCACAGGTTAAAAAGCATCAGAAAGACCAGAATTTTCACTACCAGAGCTCCTCTCTTGGCAGCTTTCAGCTGAAGCCCAAGGAGAGCTGCTGTCCCAGCCTTTGAAGCAGCAGATGTGAAGCAATGCTGAGTTTCTTTGCTGCAGGGAAGGTGCTCACACTCACTGATGCTGATGGAAGTTGGGAAAAAGTTCCCAAAGCTGTTCAGATGCTCAAGCAGCCCGAGGATCAGGGGCGTCACTGCAATGCCAGCAATCCCCACCTCTGCTCTCAAATTGATCAGAAAAGTTCTGATTTACGATTTTATCCCAAACTGCAAACCCTGGAGATAAAAGCTCAGCCCAGCTCTGTTACCTTGCATTTCTGGAATCGATGGAGCAGCAGGAATTCGGCTGTGCCAGGGTCTCCTCTAGCCCCCCACCTCAGAGGAGGCTGCAGCAGATTTACTCTCAGGAGTAAATCATCACTTCACCAGCAAACACTCAAGTGCTTGTCCACCAACAAAAGCAGTCACATCATAAACCAAGGGTGACATCAGCACACGGATTGTATTTCCAAAAGGGGTTTAAATGTCATTACTTGTGACTAGAAATTGGACACTTGCAATGAGTTACTCTAAATTTTCACAGGAGATGTGATTCCAGCTTTGTGTAGACATATTTCACTTCCAAAGCCTTTCTATTGCTCAATGTCATGATGACAGGAAAAAAACCAAAGAGAAGGAGCAAAACTCCTAATATAAAATGAAAAACTCATGAATATCATTATTAGCCTGACTTCCCAAGCCAGGTGCTAACAAGGTGAGCAGCAGAACCTGGATTGTCACTTGAAAGGGTCATTGTGGCTCAGTGTGATTATTCAAGGTCTCTGCATTGCCTTCTCCCATTCTTATTCAAAGATCTGCTCTACATCTTCTTTTAAAATTAAAACTCAAAGCTGTCAAGGACCTGAAAGCATTATTTCATCACCCTGTGGTTGCTGTTTCACATGGCATCGAGCACAACACAATCTGTGCATTTTCACCTGACGTGCAGTTATGATTTCCCACACTCAGCTCTGGGCTCTCCAAAAGCAACACATCCAAAGCTTCTACACAGGCACATTGGGCCAGATTTAATCTTTCTGTGAGTTATATTGTGTTTGCATAAGGTTGAGAAATAGCAGAAATAAAACTTCTCTTGGCTGAGATAGATGCAAAACACGCTGTGCACTTTTTGTTTTTAATGACTCTTGGTGAGTACCACTACTGGTCTGTGTATTCCAGAATGTTCTGAGTTAGGCACAATTTTCTTGAGTTCTGAGTTAGCAATTTTCTTGATGTGAACTGTTCACTGAGTTTAAAGGAGCCACTGAAATGCCTTTAGATTTAAATGCTGACTTTTCTTTTTGAAAATGTCCACGTGCCAAGGAAAGAGGCAGAGAATAAAGAATCCAAATTTAAGCAAACTAAAGATTTACCTAGGAAGCACTTTAGCTTCCTGACTCACTACTGCCAGTAACACAAACATCTATGATGATCCAGTGCAAGATCATTAATGCAAAAAGTCCTCATTTTGCACAGAGCTGATATCCCACACCTCTCACTGGATTGTGGCTTCCTCAATTCCCTAACAGCTGTCAGCAGCAAAAAAAACATTATTTACCCTTGTAATACCTGCAGGTCAGGGAGTAACACTATCTCCCTCCTGGATTTGCACCTCAGAGGGTTCTGGCACTGGGCAAGGCCTGTGGAACTAAAAATGGAACCAAGATTCAAGTTCCACCTTTCTTCTCCTTCCGAGATGCAGCACGTACCCCTGGCAGTGGAAACTGTGACACCACCTGCACCTATGGACTGCACAGCCCTGGCTCTGCCAGGAGCAGGAGGAAAGGGAGGAGGAGAAGGAAGAGGGTGATGTGGTTTTTGAGGTGCCTTCCACCCTGTAAAAGGCAGACACAGAGCTGTGCACAGAGCACAGCTAATCCAGAGAGCAGATCTCAGCCATGCCTCTCCCAGCTGCTCTGCTTGAGCCTGGGGCTTTAGCACTGAGCAGGCTGAGCTGGCAGGCACAACTGCAACAGGGCAGCACCAGTAATTTATACCAGTTCCAAAGGGGTTTGTTTTTAACAAAGGAAAAAGCCACGTTTTCCTTAAATGAGGGTAGTGGGATTCCAAGGCGAGGTCAAAATCCTGGCAAAATCAGGAATTCAGGCTGGTGCTGGGGCTGACAAACACAGTCCCTGCACTCAGGGACAGCTTAGGACAAATGGGTTTTGTTGTTCTTTTTTTTGTTATTATTGTTGTTTCCCATCCTGAGCAATATCCAGCAACAGTGCCCTCAGGTGTGGACTTGAGAGAGGAATTTTTTTGCTGAAGGTTTGACCTTTCAGATGCATATTTTATAGGATTGTCTTTCTTTTGTTTCATTAGAACTGCAAAAAGACATTTCTTACAAGAAGCCTGGTTGTGTATGACCTGCAGCCACACAGACCTGAACCACAACAGAAATCACCTCTGACACACTCACGTGAGGGAAATCAAGGAATTCAAGAAATAAAGTTGCTTTACAGCTAGAGGACCAACACATGGCCAGAATGAGCTCTAAATGGATAAGATACAGGCTGAAAATCAACTGCTCATTGTTTTTAGAGTTTGTATTTTATATTAAAAAACCTCCTTAAGAGGCAGAGCTGAGCCTAGAAAGGATTTTTGTGGCTAAACCTGAAAGGAAGGATCTAGAACAGAACTAGTCTATCACATCTCAAACCTTGATCCTGGGTTCTGCCTCAGCAGCTGGGATTATTTCTCCAGTTAAGCAAATTCCTGTTTCTGAAACTCACTCTGATATTTAAATAAACTTGGAGAAGATGCGGAGTAGTCACTCTGCTCTACAGATAACAATATCAGAACTGTATTGTTTGATGGATTTCTAAGAGAACACTTGAAATTTGGGCAAACAAATTTAAAATATCAAGGTCATATTTACATTCCAGGGTAATAATTAAATACTTAATATCTTGTGGTTCCACTATTCTAGGTTTTTCTACACACCAAAATATTTAGTCTTGTGAAAAACCATCTGCAGCAGCTGGAAGACATTCATCTGGCCTGCCAAGATTAATTAGTTTAAAAATACATAAATAAAGTGTTCATTTTATTTCCAAAAAGCTGCTGCTCTTGGTTTTTTTAGGGTGCTGGTGATTAATGCTTGTGGAAGGTTCTCAAACAGAGGTATCAGATGCCAGTTTCACAAATATCTGTTAAATAAAACAAGGGCTGTGTTTAGGTTAAAGCTCTTCTGGACCAGCCCAAGTCATTATTCACAGAAATACGAACAGGAGCTTGCAAACACTTCAATCCCTATTTTTAGTCTTTCTCCTTTGCTCTCAAACACACAAGGCTGAACTCTGCTTTTAAAAACTGATGAAAAGAAATTTCTCTTCAGGACTGGGGTCCAGATACTCATATTTAAGAATTGCAAGACCTAAGTCTCCAAGCATGTCTTTTCTCTCCAAGAAGTTCCTGCATAATCTTAATAAAGCTTTTCAAAGTCAAATAAACAAGACACACAGCTGAAACTGTAAAAAAGGGTTGAATTTGGCTGAGGATCCATAGGGAACACTTTTCTGGCCAACAGCTTGCAAAGGGTTATTTCTTGGCTCATCATTTTTATTTTGCTGGAAGATGCTGAGGTTTTAGTGAAGTTTCTGCAGAGCATGCAACAGTATTCAACATTTTTTGCTCAGCTAATGAGTTAAGTCATGCAGCTCTCCAATGGCTTGAAGATTATGGGTGTAGGAAAAGGGAATGCTCAGAGAGGGGAACTTTTGAGCAGTCACCACTAAACTGTGGTTAAAACAGACACCAATGACTCTATTCAGCTCCCAAACCTCAGACAGTTTCCATTTTCTCAATAACAAAGCATTTTTGTGGAGTGAGGTAACAGCCTCCATCTGCCAGGTCCACATCTCCACTAGGATTTCTCAAGAGTGTGGCTGACGAGGGCTGGCCAGCAGAGCCTGCTGTGGCTGACAGGCAGGACAGTCCCTTTTTGCAGGACAGGGACAAACTGCCATGGACAGACGTGGAGAGGAGACCCTGTGGCACCATCACACAAACCCTCCTGGGAGTCACAAGCAGCCTGCAGCAAGCTGCACACACTGCACAGCCGAGAAAAGGTCAGGAAAGGGTTGGGATTTGTCACCAGGGATGGCCAGGGACAGGCAGGAGGGAGCAGAATGGGAGCCACAGGTCCAGCAGCCCGTGGTGGGTGGGTGATGAGCAGGGAGAGTGGTTTAGAAACAAAAACACTGCAGGCACTGCCAGGGGCACAGACACCATCCTGCTCCCTGAGGACACTCAAGCTGCCACACACCACCTGAAATCCTAAATATCTGAGGCAGTTACAGCCTCAGAACACAGCCTGAGAGAGGATTTGGGTTTGTTCTTTCCTTATTTCTCGATTTTGGCCGCCTGAATTTTGACCTCTCAGTTGCAGGGATGCTCAGCACCCAATCATTCTTTGGATTTCAGGTGAAGCCAGCTCAGTTCTTCTGAAAAGCAGACCTTCATTAAATCCAGATGAAGCTTCCAGCTCCTGTCAGGACTCCCCATCTGACTCTTGTCTCCCTGTGAGTGGGCAGTCACTCAGCTCCCTTGCAATTCTGAGCCTCTCAGCTCCAGATTCAATCAATCCCCCCACATCTGGTTCTCCCATCTAAAGCCAGGCAATTTTCCAGTTGGTTTTCTGATGGCCTTTGCATTCCTGTACCACTTCCTCCTGAAGTTTAGGAAATTTAACACTAAACTCCTCTCTCTCTTGTGCAATTCCAGCTGTGTGGATGCCCAGTGAGTGGCACCTTTCTGGCCACCACAAAGCCTTTCCCAAACCCGTTTTCTTCTTTCACACTGCTGTCAAATCTCAAAAAATCCAAACTGCAAACACTACCCCTTCTACAAGGTCAGCCAAAGAGGACTTCCACCAGGGATGAGCTTTGCTGGAGAAGGCTCCCTGGGGATTATCAGAATAGAACACTCAAGCCCAGATGGCCACAACGTGCTGAGCACATTTCCCGCAAACAGCAGCGAGGCAGAGGCCTCCACAAATCAAAGTCCACCCCGATTTCTGCCATCTGCTGAGCACTGAAGGCCAGGCTGAGGCCTTTGGGAAAGGTCAGGATAGTCTTACAGGCTCTCAAGATACTGCTTTTGTTCTCACTATTTGCTTCTCAATTCCTTCGTTAGAAGATACCAATCTCTCTGTAAGGCAGTTACTCGGAGCCAAGACTTTAGATATTATTGCAAAACATATGCTTAAAAGAGACTGGAAATTATGTTGGCAGTGTTACAGAGGGGAGCAAAGCACAGCTTTGGGTCAAAACAAACAAAAAAAAATGTAAGCTAGTAAGCAAAAATTCCCATGCAATAGTTTAGGAGAGCCAGCAAAAGCTTCTTCTAGAAAGAAAACAATGCTGTGAGAACGAAGCTAACGAGAGCTGGCTCTTGGAAAAATAAAACAGCAATAATGAGCCAACAGCACATATCCAAGAGGATCTTTCTGGGAAACCAACCCAAGCCATTACACTGGAAAGCCCTGAGGGACTAGGGACCTTGAGGCTAAAAGCTGGCAAATTGCTTCATCAGTTAAGGTTGGTCTCAATGTTTCCTACTGTGTAAAAATAATTTGTTTTAGCCTACAGGTCTCTGCAGAGCACTGGGTAAATTCAGGCTACTTCCTTTGGGAAGGGAAAGGCAGTGTCTGGCAGAGCCCTGCCCAGTGGGATATTTTCAGGGGTTTCCCACCATCACTGAGAGCCCAAGCACACTCAGGCCATTGGCTCTGCTGAGTTCATTGAGCTGCTGCAGTGCCTTGGGCACCACACACCCATTACTGGGATGGGAACATCCCCTGAGCTGCTCTGGTCAATGTTACAACACCACAATCAATGTGCTCTGCAAAACCCCCTTCTGGGGGCTCATTCACCCAAAATGGATGCAGTCAGGCCAATAATCCTGATACACCTTGTTTTCCAGAGTGATAAGGAGGAGACCTCTCTCTCTTTCAGAAATTAGCCCATACACCCACCAGGATCTAGGTGCTGACACAAAGGCAAGGTCTGTCTCTGCAGCCACAGGACCCTACCAAGAGCACAAGACAATGAACGTGTGCTCCAGCCGGGCTTCTGCGTCAGCACAGAAAATCCCCGCCTTGGCAGGGATGGCAAGGTGCTCTCTAATCACTTTCTTTCTCTTCCAGCTCCTCTGATTCACGTTGCCATCTCCCTTGCAAGTGACCTAAATAACATGTTCAGGCAGCACTGGAAGTGTTTCCATCTCACACTGCAGTAACAGTGAGATCTTCCCATGTGGAAAGGGAATTTCACAGGGAAGTTGCACTGCAGGCGAATTAGCAGCGTCCTTCCCAAGAAAGGAACAGAAGCACCCTGAATTATCCCATCAGGGAGACTTCCTGGCTGCAGGAGAACAAAGGTTGCCCAGGAGCAGGGAAAACACACACTGAGTGTGTGCCCAAGCCCCAGCAGATCTGAACAATGTGGGCAGATTACTCAGTTACCTCATTTCCAGGTGTGCTGTCAGCGTGAGCCATGACTGGCTTGGCATGAAAGAAGTAAAACTGTTCCTAGATCTGGACTTAGTCTGCATAATTTATGGTAATTATTGCTCAGTAGCCATTAATGCCATAACACACTCTCAGCCCTCGGTTCTCTCCAACCTTGTGGTCATCACAGACCATTGCACTGCAGAAGGGGCTGAAAAGGAGCACATGGAAAAGCAAAGAAAGCCACTGTAGAAGGACCACAGTGGGTCAGCCCTCTCCCGACACACAGTGAGTACATGTGCTGCTCACACACAGGCACTTAAATCAGCTTTATCCCCAATTACAGACCTCTTCCCTGCAGCATCATCTGCAATTCAGGTGTCCAACATGTTCCTGCATCACAGGAATCCAGGGACAATCCCATCCCTGCCACCCCACACTGATAATCACTCTCCCAACTCCTTCTTCCCTTTCCTGTAAGCACTTCCAAGAGCCACACAAATATCTCATCTCTTTCCAACCCCTAGCAGACCATGGATCTCAGTGTTACCTTATGGCAGTGCCCCACACAGGCTGTGTGCTGAGGAACTGAAAAAGCCAATTTAAAACGCATTTATTACCATCAAGGACTGTGTGGAAATACAGAAGAGTATTCTGAAGCTGCCACAGCACTTCCAGCTTTCAAAATGAGGAAGTGCTCACCTGGGGCTGCTGCACCACACCTTGCAGGGCAGGCACTAGAGCCTCCTAGCAGATGCTTTTCTTATTCTGAAGATACACATGAAGACAGATACAGTTCCCCTATTGCAATAGACAGGAAGTTATACTTGACCCATACCAACTCCTTTTCAGGTAATTGAGCTTCAAAACTTAGGCAGAAAAGCTGCCAGCAAAACTTGTGCCTCTTTGTGCTACAGTTAGACTGTAACAACTAGTCTGAATGTGTTATCTTTAGTTTTTATTAGCTCATATTTACTTTGGCTGCACATCCAAGCAGTCATTTAAACAGGGTGAGAGAGGAAAATCTTGGACTCTCAACAATGGCCCAGCAGTTTAATCTACCACTGGGGACAAAGACTTGACTCCTACTGGCGTGCAGTGCTGGCAGGGTCAAGTGTAACATGTGCTGGAGGAAGCACTAGGGAAGCAGATCTCTGACTGTTCAAACAACACCAAGCATTTCCTTGAGCTATTCAGAGCTCTCTTTGCCCCTCCTGGGCAGGGAAAATAGCTCCAGCTGTCCAGTCACCTGTGCTGGCTCCTCCTCTCACTGGATTCATGACACTGGGGGCCAGCAGCTCCAGGTTAGATGCAGCACATTCCTCATTGCTCACAGCTCAGATGTTCACAGCTAAGTTAGGAAGCACTCAAGATCATGTCCTTGGCATCAGATAATTTATATTCCTGAGCAGAACTGGCACTGGGCAGATTGGCCATAATAAACATCAACAAACTGTTGTTCCAGCCATGACACCCATCAGAAGGGTACAGAATTAATATCTATCCATGCTGCTAATTTAATATATTTTTTTAGTATTTGGGAAGTTCAAAATACTTCATATAAAAGAACTCTGCTGTTTGCAAGTGTGGGACGATCTACACTAACATATTCAGAGGCAAATAAAACATTGAAATGTATTAATATTAACAATCAGATGACCACAGGCTAAATCAAATCAAAGTGAGACTACACTAAGAACATAAACATAAATTTCAGGATTTTTATTCCATTGCTCTTTGGATTGTGTGTTAAGACATTACTAAATAATTCTTAGCTATTAATTTAACACTAATGGATGTGTCCTTCTGATTCCTCCCAGAGTAATGTTATTCTCTGGGTGGGCCTCTGTGAGTAAGGACAGAATCATTTGTTAAAATCGTTCTCCATTTAGCAAGAATCAACCAAGTGGTCACTCAGCAGAGGCAGTTCTGCTGGGGTGAAATACAGGAAGGTGGAAGCCATGTGCCATTCTTCAATTTCCCCTTTCCTTTCACACTCAGACCCTTGATATTTTCTTCGACAGGAAAACTGACATTCCTCTTCTGTGTAAACTGCTGACAATTGTGTTTTACACCTGGTAAAACCAGAGCAAAACGGAAGGAAGAGAAGAAACAAAGACCAAGGGCTTTTCTCACCAGCTGCATCTCCAGAGAATGAAGTATTTTCCTTTCCCCACTTCAGAGCAGACAGAACCCAGCAAATACACCCAGCCTTGGTGGGAAATGCCCCCTCCTCAGGGGCTGCAGGGCAGGAGCTTCCCAGAGAGCAGCCAAGAAACCAAAACAGCCCCTGGAGCTTGGTACTTCTGCCACAGCCCCACTTTAAAAGTGACCCTAAAGCTCTTGGTAGCAGTAATCTGAAGATTAAATAGTACTGGTAAAGCTTCTCTGCCCACTAATAACTGGTCTTCTCCCTTTCCTAATATAGCTGGTATTTAGGGTTATAGCCAGCCCCTCCTTTTGAAAAAAAACCCACCTGGCTGAAATGCTTAAATTGATTTTGATGACATCACCAAGGTAAAACACTATGAAGTTCTCTCTGATTTTTTCCAGTTTGGCCATAGAAGTTGCACCTATTTCAGCAGAAGAAGTCAAAGTCCCCTAAGGACTGAGCCACTTCACTCTGAGCAAAACTGCAAATATTGGCAGCACCTCCCTGCCAGAGCACCTGGGCACTGTGGTGGGCACAGGCAACCTGAGAGCAGCACATGTCAGCCAGGGACACTGAGCACTCGACACCAGGGGAGAAATCATCTTTACTTGAGCAATTCAAAGGAATTACAGAGCTGTTTGTCCAGTTAAGAGGTTTGGCTTTTATTCAGAGCAGCCACCCCAGTTTTCTGGGTACTTTCTTTATCACACAAAAGGTGAAGCAGGGTGACAAGGTTTAACTCCTGTCTCTCTCCTGATGTTATTGCTGCAACTGTGGCTCAGCAGCAGCAAAAATCCTACAGACATCAATGAGGATCCTGCTGTACCACCAAGAAAATCTTGTGCATCAGTGCTGCAATTACCATAAAAGTCTTTTTTAAGGGTGTTGGAAACACTTTGAGCGTTCAGGGTAATCAATTTTTTCCACCTTTCTGCTGGCATTTCAGGCACCAGCCAACCGTGTAAGAGCAGAAACTCAGCTGCAATTAGGAGCACAGCAGAAAGCACCTTACCTCATCAGGCAAGCAACAGAGCAAGCAAGTCCTGGCTGGGAACAGAAGCCAGTGCTTCCAAAGTCGCTGCACTGGGAATTTTGGGAACCTGCCTGCAGGGAAGTTTTTTCTGGCTCCATCAGTTAAAGGTTCACCTCAGTCTTGAAAATGCTATGTGCAAAATCAGAAGAACGTGGCTAAACTCATACCCCCCAGAAATCAATTGACAAGCAGTGAATACTGCCTACAGTCATACGAGACTGGTGCACTGCAGACAACACCCTGTGTGTCATCAGGGACACCACGGTGACTCCAGCCAGGAAAGAGACTCCTGCCTTTCCCATCCGAGCTGTCCTGCTGCCAGGGGTGCTCTCAGACAGCAGGGCTGTCCCAGCACCTGCTCCAGCAGAAACCACAGCCCAGACCAGGAGCTGAGCTGAGGGCAGATGTGCTGCTGGAGCAGCAGTGACCCCCTGTCCTCCCAAAGACTGGGGAACCACAGTGACCTTCAGCACTCACTGCTCAGCTCTTCAGATGCAGGGGGAAAGCACAGATTTTACCCCCAAAAAATCCAAGACAGAGAGACAGGGATGCTCCAGAAGCTGAGATCATGGAACACTTCACAGGGCCTCCTGCTAGGGAATTCTGGCTGTTTCTAAACACTGCCCTGCATTCAGTGTGTCCCACCACTCCCTCTGCACACATTTATGGAGTTCATATTCCAAAACACACCTCTTGCTGTGGAGCATCTGCTATAATTAGTGCCCACAACTAACCATATCAACTACATTTTTGTCTCTCATGCTCTGCCACTAAATTTTAAAGTGTAGAAAATTACAGACCGAGCTGGGTAAGAATGAGACTACTGCTGACAATTCCATGCCTCAAAGGAAGTGGTCAGCAAGCAAAGCAAGGGAACAATACAGTCTCCATGTTAGGAAAAGGAAAGAGGACGGCACAAAAATAAGATAGGAGAAATGTCAGACTTCCTTTTTCTTCATGAAGTTAAACCACATATTGACAAAGCAAATCAGGGAGTTAAGGAAGTTCCAACACCTGGACAGATAGGAGAGCCACAGATTTCTACTGCTTGGGAGAGGAGTCAGAAAAGTTAAAGGAATGTCCCTACACTCTTCCCTAGAGGCCAGTGCTGCCACCAGGATGCTGCTTCCAAAAGAGCTTCACCCTTTCTCTGCTCCTAGAAATAGGTTTTCTACTTTGGAAAGATTCCTTTATCGTTCTCAAAACAGGGAAACACTAAACATAGCAAGTTCAGATTTAAGTAAAGAGACCTCAGTATCAAATTCTGCCCCCACAACCCTGGCACATGCCATCCATTTGTGCTGCACGTCTGTGGAAATTCCTACCACCACGCTTCACCCAGGCTAACTGGAAAAAGTATCCAACATCCCCATGAGTTCTCAAAGAAAGTGTCAGTGGTTAAAGTAACCACAGGTACAGAACTGGAAACGGATAGAGAAAACAGTAAAAAGTTACCTGTGAGAAAATAAATTCTGAAACATAACTGTGTTGAGGAAAAAAAAAATATTTGCAAAGATCCTGAGCTATTTTTTAATGTGAGATCCAAACTGTGACTTCCGAGTCTTTGTCTAACACACACACACACAAAGCAAGGCTTAGAGTCTTTTCCCTGAGCTACCCCAGGATTGTCTGGAAATCACTCCAGATGTGCTGAAAATTTTCCCGTGCCACATTGGAGCATTTGATTATATTTTACTCTCGGCTCTGTCGGTCGGGTAAAGTCTCATCCTCTTTTCCTAAAACACCGCTCAAGCTCTCAACTTCGCAGCCTGGCGAGGGGGCACGGCCCGAGGACCGCGGGGTTCTCCTTTGAGAAGCGGTGTGGCCGTGCCGCCGGGGCAGAGCTCCGGTCCCGGCACCGCCACCGCGGCCCCGGCAGCGCCCCGGGGGATGCCCCGAGCCC
>VXBR01008702.1:14309-49088 GCA_013400215.1 Cisticola juncidis
TTTTTTTTTTTTGTGAAACACTGCAGAATAGAATTTGGTTTTGGTGTGTGCATTTTTAATGAGAGTTGTGAATTTTACAACAGCATTTTCTTCTGGGGTCTATAGCTTGGAAAAATCACCAAATATAGTGACACAATAAAATTGCAAGAGTTATAAACATTGTAACTAGCCTTGCGGATGTTTTGACTGAGTCCCTTCTCCAAATCTTTTCCAGGAAGCAGATCCTAAAAGTTAATAAACTTAGAAAAAATTTAATGAGTGCATAGACACTGAAGAAACTCAGAGCATTTGCCTTCATCTTGTGAAAAGGAATCACACTTAAACTCCTTATTACTTATGACATGTAGTTTGTGTTTTGGATTGGCAGCCTTCAAAGATATGTTATTGTAATTTGTTAAATTATGTGAAATAGGTAGAGAAAAATTCGCAGCCTTTAATGACCTTTAATGGCCAATACTGTCACTTTGTCAGCTTTCAGAAAATGACTCTTGAAGTAAGGAGCAATATTGCCATTTATTAGATCAGAATCAGATAAAATAACATTTGCATTCTCATCATGATAGGACAAACAATCATGTAACAAAGAAAACACTTGTTGACGTGGTTACCCTGATCTGTGTACAAGTAAACAACATTCAAACACCTGACACTTGGATGGTTGTGTGCATCCATTTCTGGCTTGGATTGCAGAGACCCTTTAGCATCTTTGGCTTCTGAGACCCTTTATCATATCCATATTATCCCACAGCCTGTGGGAGCTAAGCCATGAGCTGTACTCTTGCTGTCTCTGTGATTCCACTGAGGTCTGTAACACTCATCCACTGGATTGCTCCAACCCTAATCCAGTCCATTTTAGTCTGTGCTAAAATGCAGACAGAAGGTGATTTTAGGAACTGATTAACTCTCTCCACCCTCGTCTTTGCTTTATCAAGCAATTTTGCGGCTTGGGTGGGGTCCCTCTCAGGTAAAGTAGATGCTATTAGCTACAAATGTAAGACTATTTTTATTATTTTTAACTACATAACTTATCTAACAATTAAATTATGGTCTGAGCAGTGTGAAAAAAGATCTCTTAAAAAAGAGGGGCTTTTGGTTCCAAAGATTATTTGAGGGTCTAGACCTTTTAAGGAAAAGAAAAACAAAAGGTGAGTGCCAATTGTATTATTAGTCCTGAACTTTAGAGAGAGTTTCTACATGAAACAGTGAACAGGCAGGGACCACCTTTAGGGACATGTGTCATGGGTGGTTGCACAGGTCACCACAAAGCAGGGTCGCTATTCACCCAAAGAGAGAATGTTGCAGTGTCATGCCTGTGCTGCTGATTCAGCTCCCTATCAGCTCTTGGATTGGAGCTTTGAGAGCTGATGTGACAAACCATAAATAATGGAAGGTCAAACTAAGCAATGTTGTTCACTCTGACCTTCTAATATTTCTGGCTTATTAGATCAGTCATTAGCGTTTCAACAGGCTGATGAGAAACAGAGTACAGTGGCTATAGCTGCCAAATCCTTCCTTATCCACAGACAGCCTCTCTGTGTAGGTATTAAATGCATCCTAGGGAAAAAGTCATGGAAGGAAATCAACTTACAAAATAGGGTGAAAATCACAGAATAGCCAAATATAGAATATGACCATGTATGAAGACAATCTATCAGCAAAAAACCCCAACCTATTACCAGAAGCCCCTCCAAACAATAACCAAAAAAAGAGCTCAACAGTTATCAGGGCAAATACTTGTTGTTGTTGTGTTGTTTTGTTTTGTTTTAAACCAAAGTAATAGTGTAAGAAAAGAAGGCAAGGAAGACAGTTGGAATCTCACAAGGAATAAATATACTATCATTGTCCACCCCTGCCTCTTCCAAAGTTCTGAAGTTGAGGAACCTCGATAGTTTCCATTGGAAAACTCTGTATTTATCCTTCTTACAGTGTTGTGAATTTTTTTCATTAAAACTGTGAAATTTTCCATACCAGCGGTCTGTCAAATCTTAAAACTTTAAAACAGTTTAAAGAAGAAAAATAATTGAAAATTTAAAATATCATCAGTTCCAAAGTTAATTTTATAAGCAAGCATATTTTAGCTACATTTAAGAATAATTTTACAATTATTTTCCTGAATATATCTTAATGGGCTTTAAAAGGGGAGAGATAGGATCATAAGTGTTATACTAGAAGGAGAAAGACACACTATTAGCATAAATTCCTGTCAAGATTTGCCTCAAGATTTTATGGCTGCAAAACAAACAGCTGTCAAATCTATGGGCAGGATGCCATGTCCACTGCTGCCACGGGTTTATCTGGAGCTCCATGACCATCACTGCTGCTGCCCCTATGTTATCTTACCTTATAGGAGGTGATGTCGTGAATCACGAGCTGAGAGTCATGCCAAAGATCCACCCTGAGCAACAGTGTTGCTCTACACAGCAAAAATCCCATTTAGTTTTGAAAAAGAAAGGGTTAAAAAACAGCCTATCAAAAATTAGAATCAAAAGATCTCTGAAGATTGTGCGTTCAACTGAGAGATCAGAAATGGATAGAATTAAGCTTTCCTTTCCAGCCCTAAGTGTCCTCTTTCATGCTATGTATCAGTCTTAAAATGAACAATCTTTTTGTTTTTCTATTTTTTTCTACAGCATTCACACTTTGTCAGGCACAGGGGCTTCCTGGGGTGCTGCAACATAAAAGGCTGTCATCTGCTCGAGTATCATGAAAAATTGAGAAGCTGCCATAAATGAAACCAGAACAGAGAGACAGCAAGCTCTCTTGTGAAACAGCTCTGTATTATGATGGTTAAAAGGATTCTCCTGGAACCATACCTCCAGAAGCAAACCCTCATCTGTCCTGATTTCGTCCCTTTTGTAGTCTCAGATTCCTCATGTGATTCAAGTGAAAGTTTTACACGTGGAATGTGCTTGTGTATTCCTTATTTTCTGGGTGCACAACTTCGTACCCTCAGGATTGATTCACAGAAGTGCTGAGTACTCACAGATGCTGCTGAAATCAATGGACTTTTGCTTTAGCCATATAAAATACCAAAAAATTGCTAAGCATCTTGGAAAATCTAGCTCTAAGCACATCATATTGAGGACCCCAAATTAGTAGACATTTTCATCAATCTTGGCCCTAACGGCTCAGCACTTCCCCATCTATAAAGTGAGTCTGATAGTACAGTCTCACTTCCTAGGTTTAAAGGTAAATTAATTATTATTTGGGAAACATTCAGAAACCCTAGTAGAGAATGCTACAGAAACACCCCTAAAGATATTAATAATTCAGTATTCTGCACAGGGCTTGAATGATGTGCAGTAAGGAAGGCATGGAGCCACATATTGAGTGATAAGAATAAAAGGAATATTGAACAGCTGCTCACTCTGGGAGCATCGTCCATCCTATGAACTGAATGATGTATGTGTCTCTGCAGTTAAAGACTTATTGTCATGCATATGTGCAACGAGCTCAAATTAAAGTTACAAAAGCAAGATTAATTCTGATTTTTCTGAAGTTGAGGGGCCTTAAATTTGCAACACAAACATACTTTTAATGTAAATTTTGTGTCATCATCTCTGTATTTTCATGTTTTCCTCCTGACAACCTGAAAAGTTTCCTGTGTCAGTGAACCCAGTGACCAATTACATAAAGCATCTATGTGGCCTGGGTCACTCTGGGAACAAATGTATTGATTTTCCAGGGACCAACACCAGGGGCAAGTTTGGCTCAAACCATCTTCTTTGTCTGATTGCGTAGTTTTGAAGTGGCTGCTGGGTAGAAGTGAGGCATTAAATGTGTTCAGGGACAGAGTAGCAGGCTTGTCTTTTGGCTTTACTTTGCATCAGGTTTTTTTTTTTTTTTGGTGGTTAATGTAGCATTGGGAGAATTACATTAACTTCCATCTCAGAAATGAAGTTATTGCCAAAGCAAAAATTCCTGTATTTACATATAAATATCCCCATTCAACATGACTGAATACCTTTCTCATTTGTAATGAAGTAGCAACATCCACTACAATCAAATTCTAAGACAGAAATGTTAGATTAAACTGACTGTACGTACCTTTGGATGCAAACCCAATCTTTCAGAAATTCTACCTGATCCAAATGAATAATCCTTACTAAACATGTTCTGAATTATGACCAGATTTCTAGATAAGATGACTTGATCTCAGCTGAAGATCTCTGTAATACAGAAAAAAGACTGCTGGCTCCTTCTGTCTCACCCAAGGATGTAGGTCTATTTTTAGTATGTCATTTATGTTTACATCAAAGGCTTGGATTTTCCTAGTGACCTGGAGCAGTCAGTGGACATTTTGGCCTTCTGTTATTTGTGACCAAGCCACAATCCAGTCATTTCAAACCTGTCATCTATTTTACACTTTGAGTTATGGAAAGAACAAGAGAGGTATTTTAAATTTTGTTTCACTGGTCATGTAATGACAATTTAAAATATCCATTTCTCCCCTTTCTTTCTTCTCACTTTGTCCCAGACTTCATAACAAATATATTGGGTTCCCAACTAGATGTAGTCCTCTTCCATGTTATATTTTCTTGTTATGCTAACTCAAATATTATTTCAGAGAAAACTGTATCAAGCCTTGTCGGAAGAAGATTTAAAATATTAAATCATATTGTTTTGAGCAAACTCTTAATTTTGCTTGCACTTCTAAATGTTTTTCTGGACATACATACATTTCTGATGAGAAAGTAAAATTGTTTATTTACACAACTCTCTTTTCTCCCTTTTACTTTTTTTTTTTCAGAAACATAACTTATTATCTACTCCAAGATTAAAAGCATTCTAAACCATATCAGCTGAGAGAAATAGCTATCTTGTTGATTTTCAGAAAGTCTACAATACTCCATCTAATGTATTCAATGAATTATTTATTTCTTAAAGAGATATAATAAATCTTTACCTACTGTATTTGGTGATTTTCATAGCAGGAATAATAAGTGATATGATTTGAGTGTGATTGGAACCAGGTACTGGGAAGGGGGAAGGGAGGTCAATTTAGACTATTTACTGAGCACACTGAAAGACAGTGAGTGCATCAGTAAAGACACTGGACATTTCTACTCACCTAAAATTTCCAGGGGAATAATAAGAAGATGTATTTCCATTGAAAATAAAGAGCAGGAGTTACTCAGATACTTATATTCTAGAGGAACAGCTTAGGTGCAAGAGCACAATGGTGATGTTCAGTGCCATTGTTCTCCGTTACATTGGAGTGAATCCAAGTAATTCCATTGATTTCAGTGGACTTTCTCTGGGCTAACTGAGAATAGAATCTGACTCCATGTTAGTTGTGGGTAGGAAAAGTAACAAGAATATAAATAACTCCAGATAAGTATTTGAATTACAAATACTCTGTAACATGGTTTCTATCTGTTAAGACTGGTTGTACATCAAATCATGAAAGTTCTGGATACACCCTCTCCCATTTAGTTCTTACAATTGAAAAAAAGATTAAAAAAATTAAAGCACTGCTCAATGAGCAGCAATTTTTGATGCTGTTATTACATACTGTTGATGTCATGCTCTGAAGCATCCATCAGAGGATCTCTAGAGTACCTCAGAAATGTGCTGTCCCATTCAGACCTGGAATCAACTAAAAGTTATAGCTTAGCCTAATTTTTTCTTGGCATGTAGTGAGAGGAGTTGGTGAATTCCCTGTCCCACTGCTGTGTGTCTGTACAGTGGCAAAGAGCTGAACAAAGAGTTAGGAGCATGAACACCAAGCCTTGAGATCTTAATGTTTTCTAAGATATTCAGAGGAATTATGAAGAATTTTTACGTGCACTGTGCAGGAATTTCAAGGTTTAACATTTCCTTGCTGTACCATGCTTTGCCTTACCTTGTCTCCCAGCAGCTCCCTCAATGTTTCCACCAGCCCCCTCAGAGTAAAAAAAAATTGTTGTCTATGGAGACCCCATAGGAAGGGCAAAAAGGGTCAGTGGAAACTGACACTTTCCTACCTGTGTAGACAGAGGGTTAGAGACCACAGTAGGCAGCCTTTCACAAGATGCATTTGAAAGAATATGGGGCAAGATAATCCAGGGATTTTTAATTTATAATCTTAGTCAATTAAATTGAAAGAACTGGGCAAAGCCAAAGATCACAAAATCTATCCCAAAAAAGCCCTTTATCTCTGTGAAAAGAAACATTGATATAGCCTTACAGCTGTCAGAGCCAGAATCAGCATTTATTGTAGTTCCTTAGATTTGTCATGGGATATAGAATGCATTTCCCATTTGAGAAAAAAAAATGGAAAACCTCCCTATTTAAATTTAAAGGTTCATTATTCAGAGGATGTACAGCTTAAAGAGAAGGCTCTTGTCTTTATTAAACTGGGGTACACAGAGCACCACGATGAAATAAACCTTCCAAGTTTTCTTGCTCACTGCTCATTTTTTGGCCTGATTCTCCATCTTGATTTGTCAGATGGTATAGGTTAGGGAACAGGAGTCTTACTTTTCCAATAAATGTAAAATCCAACTGCATTAGTTACGCCGTAGTTTTGTAGCCAAAAGTGTTTCCTAATGGCACCAAGGAAACGTTTTCCAACTTAACATCAGGTGATTGAGCTTGGCAGTATCTGTTAAATCAGCCTTCAAGCTTCATGCTGTTCTTTTTAAATTAAACTTTTACATATTTATTCCTGGCTTTACTGTGCCGTGATGGTATGCTAAATTAGCAGTAAAAAGATATCTTTAATAGTATTTAAAAACAAACCTTTCTAAGTCAGCTTCATGTGCATTTTTCTCTTATTTTAATTTATGTTTTTTGATATTAGAGAGGTACCTAGATTTGGCTATCAGTAATAAGTAGTAATTGCCTGTCAGTGTTGCTACAGGAATGTTGCATCTCATTAAGATATTAACTTTTTAAAGGGATGATGGAAAATTGGAGCAGGTTCAGAAGAAAGCTGCAGGAATGACTTGGAAAGTGCTCTTTACAGTGGTGGTCCAAAGAAACTTTATTTAGATGATTTAAAAAATAAAGGTAAAGAAACAACTTGACTGTGGTCTATAACCCTCCACATAGCAAGGTATTACCAGAAGTAAGAAGATTCCTCAAAAAAAAAAAAAAAAAAAAAAAAAAAAAAAAAAAAAAAAAAAAAAAAAAAAGCCACATGTAACATGATTCTATGGCAGAAATCAGTCAGCAATTTTCAAACTGGAAACATCTGAGGAGGGAGAACAATTAACCAGTGGAAAATACTGCCAAAGGATGCACTCAGTTTTATACACATTAAATCAAACCTGCATGTTTTTCTGACGCTACACTGCAGTGTTATCACAAGCTGTGGCTTGAGGCTGAAAGTGTTGGGAGAACTCCTGTAGCTTGTGTTGTGCAAGAGAACAGAGCACACTGTCTCTAGGATTGTAACTGTCTTGGCTGGGAATGTGTGAATCATGTTCTAGTGCAATATGAGGCATTCCTTCATCAGTCTCTAAATTTATATTAAGTGCTATCCAGGTCATTGCAATCCTTTAAATAGGGTATCAAGTCTCCAGGTAGTCACAGACTGTCTTTTTTTTCAGAATATAGAGAGTACAGAATCAATTTTTTCTTGGTGGGAGGGGTAAAGTTTGAGCTTAGCTCATGGAGAAACTGCGGGAAAAAGAAAAAGCCTAGGAAATCAATATTGCTTTGTTCACATTTACACCATTACTGCCTTTTTTTTGATTCTTTGGTGTGTTAAGTTCACCTGTTTGCCAATGGGTAGTGCAGTGCACTTTCTGAGCTCATAATGGGTTGGTACCAGAGCTGTTGTGACTGCCCAGGGTTTTCCAGGCCCTCTTTAGCTACAGTCCATTTTGTGATGAAGGCCTGTTGAGATATTGAAAAGTGTTTGATTCATTGGCATTAATTGCCTCTGTTACCTCATAGTTGTAACACTATAAAAACAACTCTTTCAGGCTGGGAGTTAGCTGTATGTATGGCTGGTGGTTTAATATGGTTTAAAAGCAGTCTGAGCTGGAATTCAAGCTGTTTATATTCTGCTTGGATCAGGACAGGTGCTTGAAAACTTGTACATATTCCAGACACCAATCCTGCGAACTATTTCCAGTGCTACCTTACTCTATGATTTTGCTCTGCCTTTAACTGGCAGCAGGATATTTTGCTGTTTTTTACTTTTCCTTCTTAGTGAAGAATTTTTACATTTCCACCTGCAAATGAAGCATTTTGCACAAATGGGAATTCTCCAAGACAGCATTTTAGCCTGATGGTAATGAGGCTTTTCTGAAGGTTTGGAAACTTTACCTACCTTCACAGATGCAGTTTTTATATAAGATGTGAAACCATGTGCTTATGTTGACCCTGGTCACCCTACTCCTGTTTTTTTTTCTTTCTATCTCTGATCTTAGCTTGTGCATAACCCTGATAGAATCATTCTCCTTCTCTGGTTTGCTTCCTATGCATTCCCTATTTTGTGTGGATTTTGTGCATTGCTGCTAAATGTTCCACATCAGTCAACACCAGGGCATTTTAGCTGGTTCTATTGCCGACAGTTTGCTCTTTGCAGTTCTTTTCACTAATTTCAATGCAATCTGGAAAACTGTAGATTTTTTTTCCCATATTAGCATTATTCAAGTGTTTTAGAATAAACAACACACAGAAAAAATGCTAAATTAACTGATGATGTCTAAGCAGAGGCATTTGTGGTTTGGTCGTTCCTTGTGTAATTGTGGTTCATAACTATAATGAAGAGTTTTGAGAATTAAAAATAACAAATTTCTCAGTCATTTGTGATCCAGATTTTTGTTCTCTCATTGTCATCGGTGGCAACAAATGAAAATATCTTTTAAATGAAGGTAGTGAAAAAAGAGTTGTTTGTAGAGCTCAGAACAGACTGCCTAGGAAAGGCACTGAATCTGTGTTTATCTTCTTTTTTGTCCCCTTTGACTGCCTGGACTAGTAACCTGCAGACTGAGTGGATCTACTCCACTTAGTAACTCTACTAATTCTTTTTCTATAGTGCCTCTGAGGCAGAGAGGCTGGACTCTGGAAGCAACAAGCATTGCTTTTAGAGAAAAAAAAACACTCAAAAGTGTATCTAGAAACCACTGAAGCTGAGAAACAACCCATATTTGTTAATTCTTTAGCCTCTACATGCTGCCTTTGCTAAAGAAGCATGTAATGTCCAACATCTGATGCATAATGAGCTAACTTAAGGAGACAATATTGTCAAGCCCTTCTTTGGATTATTGTCTTTTGTTGTCTTGTTTCCCAAACATAAGGTTATTTGAAGCTGTCAATATGTTAACTAATATGTTGTTAATTGTTTTATTTTTAAAAAACCTTTGTCTTGGTGTGCTTCTATCTAAGGATCATGCAAGCCTTTACATATTTCCATACTTTCAGCATATTTTATGCAAATGATTGTAAAAAATGAAAATTCTAATTTCAAATGAAGAAAATTCATGACATGCATCTTGTGTTGCAGTTTAATCACTGTATACCCAGGAAAGTATTGACAGTTGTCCCGTGGAAGCTATTAAAGTTCCTGTCCAAGGTTAAATGAAATTGCAGTTTATCAGAGCAGCATTGAGAAAATAAGGGAATCTGTTCATGGCTCTTGATTAATGCCAAGCATGATCAACACAAGGGGGTTCATTAAGCTATACATCATGTGGGTAATTTAACATGTCATTGTGCCTGCTGTCTGCTTTAACTCTCTGCATAACCCGGTGCTCTGAACTTGTACCTGAAATGTTGTCTCCCAGACTTGGTCACGCTTGGGTTGGCTCAGCATTTGCATTTATACCAATCCCTTTCTTATGACCATTCTGATTTTTTGTATAGCATTTAAAATTTATTCTGGGAATGCTTCCCCCATTGTCTAGATTTTCCATTTTAGATACTTCTATGTTTTGGGAAGTTGGTTTTAAACAAGGCAGTCAGAATTAAAGGAATTAGGTCCTAATCCTAGGAGAGAACAGCCTCCTCAATTCCCAGTGCAGAACTGCATCTCCATATAAGATCAAGCCTGACAGTTTTCCACACAACTGTTGACTCTGAAGGATGGAGTGGACAAGACTTTTCCAAACAGATACAGAAATCTTGGGATTACAGGTGTTCACCCTCCTTGGGATTTCAACCACAGAGACATTTGTTGGGAAGGCAACATAGCACCCTGCAAGGAATCCAGGAAGGGTTTAGTCAGTTGAGATGAATTTTCTAGCACAAATGCCAAGCAGATCAAACTTGACCAGCCTGATTCCTTGATATAATGGAATGACTGGCTGTGTGAAGAGGGGAGGACTGGTGGATACAAATTTTGGCTTCAGTGAGGTTTTCATGCCATTTCCCACAGCTCTCCCATATAAGAGACTGCTAAATGCCATTGGTCTTGTGTTGGTTGTTGAACCCACGGGCATTTATCAATGACTTCATGTTTAGTTAACAGCTGACAATAGAAAGACCACCATGATATTGAAATGGGGCTGACTCAGTTCAATGTGTCCATCAACAACAGTGATATAACAGAAGGTGCTCTTAGCAAATTTGGAGGATTAGTTAACATGCTAAACAGGAGACATGCAGTCCAGAGGGGCCTTGATAAACTTAGGGATGGAGCCATCATAAAATCTGTGAAGTTCAGCAAGAGGAGCAGAGTCCTGAGTAACCTCATGCATCAGTGCAGGTGAGGAGAGCCAGCGTGGCTGAAGAGGCCCCTGAACAGTGGCCACCAGGCTGAGTATGAGCCAACAGTATGTGCTCACTGCAAATAAAATGAATCTGCTGCTGAGACATACTGCAAGGACTGAGGCCAGTAAATATGGGGAAGTTATTACCACATTATGCTTGTTACTGATGAAGCTGTACTGGGAATATTTGTATTTTTGGGATCTCCTGTTCTGAAAGCATGTGTAGAAAGTGGAGAGGGACCAGCAGAGGGTTATAAAAATCAGGGACTTAGATCATTTGCCTTTCAAGGAGAAGCTGAGGAAGCTGGTCTTTAATCTAGAAAAGTGGAGGCAAAGGAATAACATGCTAGCATCTTTACACTTCTTGCAGAAGATTTATAGAAATGATGGAATCAAGCTCAGTTTTGACAGCTGGTTAAAAAAAAACAAACAAGATGCAATGACCTTCTAGTACCCCAGTATGCTGTAACAAAAATTTCAGGAATGTCCAGCTGGGCATCTGAATGCATGCTGTGCTCAAGACCATATTGGGATAGAAATGGTGAAGAATCCACTGCTCCTCTCAACATGTTTCCTCCCTATATTCATCCTTAGGTTCATCTTCCCCAGTCTCTCTGAGAGAGAAATCTGAATTTAAAAAAGGAAAGGCAGCCACAGCATCTGGGCAATAAGTGGCCAGAATTGTGGGTCATGTGGCTGTATTCCTAAGTCTCAAAGGGCTGAGGTTTTAATACTCTTTGATGTACTTGAAAGCCTGCAACACTGCTAAGGCACAGTGATGATGTAACACGCAGTACCTGACCAAAAAACCCTGTAACATCCCTCCCCACTGATACCAGTAGTACCATGAGTGGTTTAAAGCACAGTATGGACCAGCTATTAGCATTTTTGAAATTCACCTTGTACCCAATGAATTTAGAAAATACCTACTACACATTTATACTAGTTGATGATTTTCAGTGTCTATTTATTTGCTGTGCCATTGCTTGCATTAGCTATGGGAATCTACTCAAGGCATAGGATATTACATTTATTTTCCAAGTGTAACCAAACTATCCAACAGAGGAATCAAAGGATCAAATGATTTACAGGAGATGCACCTACAAATTCAAATAGAAAAATTCAGTTTATGTACTGTTCTTCAATTAAGCAACTGAAGTGAATTTCCATTCTCTTCATATTTACTTGTTTTCATGTAGTTATCAGATTAGCTGAGATGCTTGTATCAAGTAAGGATTGACTGTGCTAGAACTTTCAAGACATTGTCATTTAATGAGAAGTTTATCTTAACAATGAATTTCTTTTGCAGAAATTGTATTTGATGCCTACATCTGAAAACAATTAACCGTCCAATTTCTTTTTGTATAAGGATGAAGAATTGAATATAAGTAAAATAGGTATTACAGACTAAAACCAGGTGTACACTGGTAGTAGTAAGTAACATGAAATGGTTGTTTAATATAATTGTAGTTAGTAAACTGCTTCTAGCAAGTTTGCCTATAGTTACAACTATTATGTCTCCTGCTGCAGCTTGAATCCTTTTTATTCCAACCTAGCATAGTTTTCAAGTATTCATAGTTCCATAGTGGAAGAGTTTAAAAAAGATAGTGGTATTGTTTTCTGCTGCCCTTAATTACCAAAGGTTTATTTACAAGACAATAATTAATTATACTTCTGGGATGCTCAAGAGTCTAACATAAATCAAAGCAGACTTGATAAGGAGCGATGAAAGTCTCACATAATTAAACAGGGCACTAGAGACCAATTGTTTATAGAATTATTTGCTTGGGCTAATTGACACTAATTATTTAATCTGATTTTCTTCTTCCCAGTAATGCATCTACCAATTCTCTGTTCTTGGCTGATGGCACAAGCATATTTCACTTTATCAGGGTGTTCTCACTTTATCAATACAAAGGGTGTTCAGCTGTTACCTTCACTAGACTATTTTTGTAACAATGTGAGAAGGAAGTATGGAAGCTGATGATCATCAATTTTGGTAATAATTTCCTAACTACACAAGGTATTGAAGTGTTGCAAATGCTAAGCAAGGCAATGACTTAGTTGATGATAAAAGTTAATTCTGCAGTAGAGGCAGCCTTAGGAACACAAACATGAAATGGATGTGCAAGCCAACTGACAGTATAGCTCACTTGCTACAGCTCCCTAGCTACTATAAAAATTCTAATAACAACTCTATTTCTAGGTGAGATCAGTAACGTTTCCCTGATGATGCATTATCTCATATTTTATAAATATCAACATGTGTTACAAGAAACTGTTCATGGAATTTTCTAATTTCTTGCCAGAAACTGAATTCAAAGCCCAGTGTTGTTATTGGACCTCTGGTGCTGTTTTATTAAATTGTCCCTCATGTGCTGGAGCAGAGCATCAGCATGTCATGCAATTCTGCCATGTCCTGTAGCCTTGTAGAAATAGCAGCAAAACACAGAGACAACCAAATTAAATAGGCTGATCCTAACACATTATTGCATTCCATCCAGATATGCATTTATTTTAGACTTTGGTGTTACTTGGTCAGTAACATACTTGGGAAGATGTTTATGTGTATTTTTAACCTGCCTCCTTAAGGAAATGAGACTAATGTGATACTTCTACCAGGATGCCCAGAGACTCCCTTTACCAAAGTTTTAACTCACTGATCAATTTGAAATAGATGCAACAATGAAAGATGGCTCAATTATATGAATTTCCAGTGAAATTCAAGAAAATAGGTGTTTGTGTAGTGGAAAAAAGATAGGTATTAGGATCCCCACAGAGAAAATGACTGTAGTGTAAATTCTATTATTAAACAACAGAGACTCCATGTGAGGTACAGCCTATGACTTGTTACAGAGCTAACGTTTCTTATGTGGTAGTTAAGTACAGAAAGGTTTTGGCCAACAGTTTGCAAGTGTCTGATTCCAAGTAGATGAGTCCTTTTCTTTTCCTTTGTCCTTCAATACTGCTGAGAATTTTCAGCATGTAACTGAGTAATGCTCTAAGCCAAAGAGTGGCGAAGGTACACACTCAGCTCTGTCAACTGCACACTTCCAATTCACATACAGCTTGAAAGCTGCTTTTCTTCTGTCTCCAGAGCTACATATCGACCTTTTCGCTCCATCAAAATATTTAAGTAACTGAATAGCTTATGGAATTGTGAGTATCACCCAGTCCTCAAGAACTTGTGTCCTGCTCTGTTCCTACACATCATAGAGCCAGAATTAGCCTTGCATTCTAACACGAGTAATTCAGATATCTTGATTATGATTGCTGCAGTTATTATTCTTACAGAAGAGATAACGTAACATCCTCCTCCAAGGAACTCTGCATTTTGTGTCTTCAAATTACTTTTCAGGCTCTATTTCTGAGTATAGCAAGGGTTTCAACAAGTGATAGCAGGTTAGGGTTGTGAAGTAATGCATTCAGTACTTCAAAGTGAGGAACTCAGGGAATATTAGTTACTGGTTGCTGCTGGAAGTAACTGCACCAATCATGGATTAGCCAGATCATTAATGCTAGAAACAATGCGTCACAGAGCCCTCTTCTGACTTGGTCATTACAAATATCTGTTAGTAATTGATTACTTCACAACCAAAGTCATAACTTATCATTTGGATTTCTCATCTTGAGACACATATGCAAGAACGCACATCCCACAAAATCTCTGGTCCATGTTACAACTGTGATTTTTAATTTAATTTTATAAGTACCCTAGGATTCTTGGATAATAAAAGCTTTAGTGTATGAAGCTATATGCATGGAAACAACAAGACAATTTTAGCAAAAATTGTAAGTAGTGAATAGTGCCTTAATAAGGAAGGCATGAAAATCGGTGATTTCCTTACATTACCTCAGAAGAAAATTGTTAAAGTTCTGCTTAACAGAAGCCTTACATGAAAAACATGCTGCATGAGATAGAAATGCTGGTAAGTGATCAAAACACAAGAGACCCTTCATGTCTCGCCAATGAGAGCTAAGTGTCTGTGTCTGTATCTCTGTCTCTATATGGATTCATAGATGTTGTGAATTTGCTCCTCATAGTAAGCTATAAAAATGCAACAGAAATAATTATTTTCTAAGTCCCCTTTTTTTTTTTTTTTTTAATCTTGGTGCTGGTTTTAAACTAACAAAATATTCATTTGAGTTTGTTTGTATGTACCTTGTAGGTGAGATATAATCAGTTTGTTAAAAATTAACTTTTAATAGGCAAGGTGAAAGATGGTTTAGAGTTGGAATCTAATTATCGGTATATAAAGGAGTCTTGCATAGAGAGGCAATGAAACAGTATGGTTTTGAGCATATCTCAGAGCTGTGCTTCAGAATTGAGAGAAAGCTATTGCATTTTAAATAATTGCTACTTTTTTAAGTGGAGAAATTGAAACTGTGAGGAAAAAATATAAGGAAATGAAAACTATAATATGAAAATATGCATATTTAAGCATCTGAAAATGAAAGAAGAGTTTATGGCTAAAATGTAAAATCAGGTTTATTAGAGAACATCTCTATCTATATTTTATTATTTCAGTTCTGAGTATAATATAGAGAAAGAAGTTTTTAAATGGTTTTCCGACACAATCAGGCAAGCTAATATTTAGGCATTTAAAAGACAAGTCAGTTTTTTTGAAAGTACTGTGTCATCATTAGTCTTATTCCAAGAAAAAGTGCTCTGTATACTCCCAGACTGAAGGTAAATCAAGGAATCTGAGGTGTTGACTGGCTGGGGTGCCAGGTGGGGGTGCATCTTTTCCATGCCCAGGGCACACAGCTGCAGCTGAAGAGGAGCTCAGCCTTGCAGGGCCCGCTGTGTGTCCTGGGGGAAGCACAGAACAGCCACAGCTTGCTCCAAGCCTGAGCAGAGGGCATTCCCCACTCACCTCATTTCTAAGGCTCGTGAGGAAAGTATCTGTATGGACAGATTTTTATATTGGCTGTGGAAGGGTCCCACAAATACTGAAACTCAGTGGGAAGATGTTGTTATGATTTTTGGACAGCACAGGAATAACAGCATGACTCTCCATGATGGCAAAGATGAGAGCAAAGTTTATTCTTCGCAATTCTACTTTTATAGAGTAATTTGGTACAAAGAACATGATTGGTCATTCAGCCTCGACACCTTTTGTTTTTCTCCCGGTAGCTTCAGTCGGTCTCGGCTGCCTTGGTTGTTCCTGGATAAGGGGTACACTTAAGTACCTCCTGCCCAAAGAAACTCCAGTAAAGCTCCCAGGCACAGGCCACACTTAGCAAGCTTAGTTATCATGATATTCAGCTCTTAGCAGTGATCAGCTCTTTGATTCTCAGCTCAAAAGCTTGCTAAGCGCCCCGACAGACACAGGGAGAGAGAGGAGAAGCGCTGTATGAAGTTCCACAGATGAGTCTTTATTGGCATCCTCTGTGAAGGGTTTCAGGGACAGCTCTTCCACTGAGCTGGGGAAAAAGTGGGGTTTTTATAGGGTACTAAGGTTTTGAGAGATGGTCTAATGGTGTGAGTCGGGGTAGAAAGTGACCTGTTGTCTTACAGGGAGATAACAGAGGGGTTATTTGGCCTGGTCACCATGACTGGGCATTTCTGTGCCTTTAGGCCACTGACCGCCAGAGAGGCCTCATGGCTGCAACATACATCCCTTTATAAACATTTCTTTTGCCAGTAAACATGTTGGAAAAGACACCACCTGAGGATGGTTTCTCACTTCCCAAGGTTTGTTTGAATTCCTCCTTAAGATTTCTCAGGCTAACATGAGAAAGTTGATCGCTTGCCTTTCACACAGACACTGGCAGAGCCTGAAGCCTAAATTCAGACCAATGTCAGGCCCCAGGAAGACACAGAATATTTAGTGTGAACATTGTGTAAATGTTTATAACCACACAGTCAATGTATTTTATCTAGAGCACAAGGTATTAATTTTGTTTCCAATGTCTGGAAATAAATAACAAGTCTTTGCTCAGTCTAGGTGCTCTATATGTTTAAAATCCAGGTTCACCTGGGCTCAAATTTCTGTGCATCCACAGGTAGGTTCAACAATGCCATTTACTTTGTTTAAAGCTGCTCTGGCAGCCAGCAAAGCTGGAATCAGTCTAGGAAGTTTCCTAGGAACAATCCAAAACAGGAATTTTCCAAAGAGAAACCTAGGAGCTTATTGAAAATAGGAATGCTTATTGAAAATAGGACTTCTCATTGAAAATAGGAATATCTACCTGCTTATTGAAAATAGGAATTTTCCTAGGAGCAATTCAACAAATTAGACACACCAAAGATAATGTGCAGGCTGAGAGTTTGCAAGGGGACTAAATTCACTGAGAGCTGTTGTGTGTTTGCCAGCTCAGCGGAACACTGGCCTCAGAGACTTTATTGGGTTCTTCCCATAACTGAAAGATCAAGTTCAGAGGTTTTCAACTTACATGAGAATTTTCCCAGGCCAGAAACTCATCTGCTTATACCATCTCTAAAATATCTGTATTTATTTCTCACTGATTATAACATGCCTCACTGCATTGTCTTTGATAAACAACGGAATTTGTGAACTTTTATGGTCTCTCATTCTTTCATCTATTTGCCTCACTGCATTAAAACATTTTTAAGCAGTAGTTTTGTCACAAAGATGCACAGAACAAAAATCTGCTGCTGAAAGGAGATGGGAACCTTGCTAAGTTTATTGCCATTGATAAGGATGTTCACCATTCCCATCTTCCTTCTTCCCATCTTGCCTTCTTTGTGGGTAAGCCCAACTTATCCCCAAAATGAAAATCATATCCCCTCAAATACCTGTCTTAGTACTCATGACTCACTGACTCCAGTATCTGATAGACTGGTAACTTTTTGTCAGTATTTTGTACTTCCTGCAGCCGTGGAGTTTTCTGTTCAAATATACCACCTCTGGTGCACATAAAATGAAATATATTTTGTGGGGAGTTTTTCAGTACAATAAAACCTGTGATGGATGAGTTATCAGACTTTTTTTGTGCTGATGTCAATAGGAATTTGTATTCTGTGTAGATTTTGTGAAGAACAACCTACTGTTGTAGGCCAAGCTGCCAAAACTATACCTCAGATTAGGGATACAAGAGAACAATTTCTTTTTCTTCTCTTACATTGAGCCTGGTAATCAATGCGAAGCAAAGCAGAATCAATATTAATTGATCACTTAGGTTTTTAAATAATTAGCATTCACTCCATTTGCTAGACAAAATAACAACTGGCTTTTAGGTTTTGCCCTTTTCCAGCTCGTTTATCCAAATTCATGCAGTGGCTGCTGTGATGCAGGAGATGCCCCCCAGACATCCCTGGTGCTGCAAACAGAACTCAGACAGGTAGAACAGTACAGTGCAGCACCAGATTTCAGAGTGCTCTGCTCCTTGCAGAGCAGTGGCCAGGCTCACCTTGCTTTGATTTGCTCCTAGTAATTCCAGCACTGCCATGAAGCCAGCCTGGAAGCAGCACCAGGCCTGCCATGCATGCAGGGGCCAAATACACCAGCAATGCCAATGTAGTTTATCTCATGCAATCAACATTTTGTAGAATGCTCTGGAGCACAACAAAGGGTAAATGGCAACACCCATGACAACAATGAGATTATAACAGCAGAATATGGTTTAATAGTGTAAAAATATGGACTGAGTAGTGCTGGGTGTACACATGTATATTCTACAAGGAGCAGAGGAGGCATTGATGACCTTTTGTACTCTAAACCTCTCCTTGGCTTCTGGAGATGGATTTGGACACAGGTACATCTGTCCCACTCCTGGCCTCTCTCTGCCTATAATCACTACAGAGATGTTCATTCAGCATTGAATTGCATAAAATTGCAGGTATATTTTTTCAAATAACATCTCCTTTTAGATCACCTCCAATTCCTCAGCTAATCAGGGTGAATTTGGATCTTCTAGGACTCAACTCTTTGGCTGTCAGTGCTGCATGCTTTCCATAGATATGTCTGTTTGGTTTCCCTTGGCCTTATGTGGCAGCCAGCTGGGATTTCTGAACTGATCTTCACAAGATCTTTCTAAGATCTGGTCCTTCATCTGTCTCTCTTTTGACTTCCCAGCTCTGAGATAGTTAGAAAACCTCTGCTCTGCAGAAGGGGTGTGACAAACACATTGCAGACTGTGTGGTGCTCAAGTTTATCTGTCTCTATTAGTGGCAGCAGGAAGTTTTGGGGATTGCTCATGCCACTGCCTTTTGGAGAGCACAAAGAAGAGTAGCTATAGAGGATCTGGAGTTTGCCACTCTACTCAGCTCTGCTGTAAAGCTCAAATGGTTACTAGCTGCCTCTTTACCCAAGAAAATGGAAAAACACATAGCTGAGACATGTAATACTGGTAAGAAAGCATTTCAGAACATGTGTTGTGGAAAGTGGCTTTTAACTGACTATCTGATACCATGTCTGAATTTATGTTGTTTGGTACTCGCTGTGCATGTCATTTCTTTATTCTGTAAATATGACTGAAGCCCTTTGATCACCTAAGTGCTTAATCAAACTCTATTATCCTGCTAACCATAAATGAGCCAACAGAAAGTTACTGCCTCAAAATGTTGCTACCTATGGTCCAGCCTTAAATAAGGCAAGTAATGGCCTTTTTCTTGGGTGTGATAGAAACCTCTGTTTCCTGGAACCAAAATATTTTTATACTTTGCTATTAAGTTTCATTGTAGCTTTGTCTACTTTTATGTAAAATATACAGATTTATTAGAAAGCTCACTCCACGGTAAACTGATAATTGGATGCTGTTGAAAGAATGAGTTTCATTGATCTAGTCAATGACCACAGACATTACTGAAGTAAACCTCTTAACAGTGCTGGGGCGTATTTTGGCCACAATCAATTTTTGTGAATCTTCCCTTGTAGTATTTTGTTTTATTTGACACTATCTGCATTGATCTAAACCCAGAGCACATTTAATGTGTAAAATTTGTCTTGACAGAAAGTTTCATTACTTTTCAGTCAACACAAACTTCTCATTCTTTATTATAGATTAAAAATCTGCTGTGACAATCTGTGCAAGTAACCTGTAGATACCTGTGGCATCAGTATGCAAGTGCCAGAGACAGAAAAAGGATTGTAGTTGGAGAGCTGTGCTTCAAATAAATGAGACATTGCTGTTGCTGGTGTTGAGCAAAATGTTTTTTAATATCTGGTGTGAGGAAGATGCCAAATATAAATATTCACTTCTCTACATACTGTTGCTGTTTTAATTGCTGGTTTTTTTTAGCAGAGCCTGATTTTCCCTCTCCTCACAGCACATTCATGGCTCATCACAAATGCAGCCATTTTAGTGGTAAAATCCATGAACTCATCTCTTGTCTTTAGATGAACCCAAAGGCAAGAGATGATCCACAGAAAGACAGGAATATCAGAAAACCCTTTCTGACAACTTTGGAAGTGTTTGAGTGCTAATGTTTGAAGGTTGATCATCAGAATGTTTTAACTATGGTTAATGCTTAGAAATACAAATAAATAATTATAGTTTAATTTTAAACTAAAGGATCATTAAACCAATCTTTATAAAAAAAAAGACAAACTTGTGTGCTTCAGACAAGATGTTTAAGTCAATATCAACTTCTGGGATGTTTGCCTTCACTGTGGAAGCATCTATTTGCAGGCAAGCTCTTAAGATTCTGTATTAATAATATTTGAAATATTGTTGTGATAAACTAGATATCCTTTTGGAGTTCCTTGATTTCTTTATGTTGCATAATTCAGTAAGTAAATTAATAAGAAGAAATAAGTGGTGAATAAGGCTTTATTATATCATGATAGAGATCAGGCTCAAATATTTTAATTGGATGCACACCACCTAGTTTGTGTTTGCTTCACTTCTGATGCTAGCTGAGAACATCTTGTGCCTCTTGGCTGGTGAAAAAGCATGGATTTTTTGTTAATAGTTTCATTTGCATGAAATCCATTCCTGGAAAAAATCTATTATCTTTAGGATTTATAAACTCATCTCTTTTATAAAATGCAAATTCAGAAATATCTTTTATTAGACAGCCAGTGCTGTATTTTTCTATTTTTAAAATACCAGAGAGATTAAAAATTTCCGGGTTAGAAATTCCAAGATAGAGGTAAGTGCACTATTATCTAAATAAAGTTACTCAGTGACATGAGAAGTTTTAAATGTCTTTCCTAGCTAGTCTGAATTACAATTATTTCTAGAGAGAATTGCTGCCATCTTGTTCTTGCTGATTTATGAGCTGACTCTGAAGGTGAATATCAGTCTGGCATGGGTTGTGGGTTTTTTTGTTTGTTTGTCTGTTTGTTTGCTTTAAACCAAACCAAATTATTCAAAAAACCTAAAGCCCTGTAAAAGAGGCCTGAACATTACAATGCAAGTGAGAATGACTTTGGCTGTATAAAAACCCATATCATATGTCTGGGAGGTTTCACAGGAGGGGAAATCTGATGAAAAACAGTGTTTTGCGTAAGCAGGATCACTCTGAACCTCTTTGGGACCTTTCTGGGACTCATTTGTCTGAGCAGAGAAGTTAGAGCTGCTGACTCTGAATTCCTAACCCTGCCTACATTGCCACAAATGAGATCTATTTCGTTCTGCACTGGTTGGCAGTGGTGAAAGAAAAATTCTGAGAAAACCTAAACATTTATAGGATTTAAAGTTCTTCTTTTTGTGTGTGTAAAGGACAAGTGAAAGAGAGCAGAATAAAGCAGTGCTCTAACTTTCTTGTATTTCAAAAGCAAAATTAATAAGAAAGGTCACTGAGTGGTTGTTGTAGGTATCTACAGAAAGGAGATAATCAAAGGAGGTACAGGCAACCATTCAATGGGAGTGGACTTTGCAAGAGATTTGATAGTGGAGAAGTTAATTTCCCTGGTGACTTAAGTGAGATAACATAGTTTTATCTTTTTCAGAAAACTAAGGGTAAATGATAGGTTCAATAACTCTCACTAACTACATTTAGATAAGCATTTTTGTCTTTATTAAGTTGTTTATTTGTTATAATACTACTAGTCATCTAATGCAGATAAGAATTTAGGAAGTCAACAAACTTCCCTTTTAAGCAGCTGGCCCATTTCAAGCACTGAGAATAAATTAAATGATAAAGCACACTCTCTTGTTTGATTAGAAGACCAAAATGAGTCATTGTGGAAATGTTTCAAACTGTAAGAAGCAGCTTTTTTTCTGTGCAAAAAGATAGACATGTATGTGCAGTGAATGGTCAAACATTTCATTGCACTGCTGTGTTATGTTTAAGGGGAAAGGGAGGACTGAAAAGACATGTCTTTCACAAGTAAGACTAAATGGCTTATAATGAAAGATACTCAATTCACTTGTGGGAAGGAATACTAGATAGAATAGCTACAATTGTTTTGGGTAATAATTTATCTTACTGCAGCAAGATATCTGAAATTTCACACAGTAGAAATGGGAGAATTTTCCTCTCTCTTTTGAATTCTGTACAGAATAAGTATCTGTTCATTATCTTGTATCTGAATGCACACACGGTGAACTCTGAAGCCTGACTGTCAGAGAGGAAGAGATTAGTCTGTGTCTGTTAAACAGTGAAGTCCTCTAAGTGCTTTTATGTTCTTAAAAGCTCAATCTGCCCCTGTATATGCAATCTGCAGTGTGGTGTATCATCAAAAGAAAAGCTACTGAGTTTGTGCATGCATGTGTAGTAATTGATTTTTTCCAAGGTTCTTGCCTGGGTGCAGTACTGCATATTTTGAGGGTAAGATCAAATCATAGTGTTGAGGAATAAGTCCCTGCAAATATGGTAGTGAAAACAACAGCAGAGGTGGTAATCAGATTTGGAATGCAGACATTTTAAATCAGTGCCCTCTGTGGGAAATTGAGATAAATTTCCCAGCAAGGTCTGGGAAAAACCATCGTGCCAGAAAACAAAAAGACATGAGTGTCTTTTTGTCTTAAACTGTATGATAGGCTCTCAGAGTGAAACCCTTGCCTCACCAGAGAGAGGGCTTCTTAGGGCCTTGCCAGAATTTGATTGCTCTTTGCATCTCTGTCAGGGTTACCCACTGTGATGCATCCACTAGGACACATAATTTCAAACAGTGAAAATACTCCATTAAGATTTGACAGATAGGAAAATGCAAACATTTGCATTGTGCAGATGACATATGAGGAGGTTCTGAGAGAGCTGCATTTCTGCAGCCTGGAAAAGAGACGGCTAAAAAGAGATCAAATCTCTGTCTTCATCTCTGTTATAGAAAAGGTGAAGTCAGACTCTACTTGTAGGTGCACAGCAAAACACGAGGAAGTAGATCCAAGTCGTAACAAGGGAAATTTCTCTGAAGAAAAATTATTCTTCCCAGGGAGGTTGGTTTAACACTGGAAAGTCTGCCCAGAAAGGCTGTGCAGTCTCCATCCTTTGAGGTATGAAAGACTCAGCTGGACCCTAGGAATTCCAATCTAGCTTTGAAGTTAGCCCTGCTTTAAGCAGTGTTTGAACCCAATGGCTTTCTATGTCCCTTCCAAAATAAAATAAACTGTCATTAAAGTAAACCCCCAAAACCCAAACAAAACCAACAAAAATCTCCCACAAAAACAAACAAACACAAAGAAACAAAACTTCACACAAAACCAACCAACCAACCAACTGAAAAAAAAAAAAGAAGAAAAAAGAAGAAAAATAAAATAAAAAGCAATGTAGAACTCTGCTTGGCCAGTTGAATTCTCCCTAAAAATGTGGATATATTTACATCAATAGTGTTTGCTCTTTAGGGCAGGAATCCCCTTTATGATTCTGTTTGGAGAGGATCAGTAGCAGTGGGATTTCTGTCTTTGGCTAGTGCTTTTCTAAGTGATAGCAATTGGTGTTTAAGCCCAGCTGGAAATTAAACACCCTGCAGTGATCACTCAAACCTCCCACTCCCCACCAAACCTGGTGGAATGGGGAGGAGAAGCAAAGTAAAATTTGTGGGTTGAGATAAGAATAGTTTAATAATTGAAAATAAAATAAAATACAGTAATAATGGTAAAATATAAAAATAATAATGATAATATAAAGGGAAACCCAAGCAATGCACAATAGAATTGCTCACCCTGCTGACTGATGCCAGATCCCCCCTTTCTGAACCCAGATCAGCTCCTCTTCCTCCTTTGTCCCCTCACTGTATGTACAGAGCATGATGCCACATGGTCTGGAATATTCACCTGTCTCAGCTGCTGGGATCTCCCAACCTCCCATGCACCTCCAACTTCCTTTCCAGCATGACAGCACAAAAAAGCAGAGCCTTGGCTCTGTGCAAGCCCTGTTTAGCAATAACAAAAACATCTTTGTATTACCAACACTGTTCAAAACACAGTCCCATACTAGCCACTGTGGAGACAATTAATTCTACCCCAGCCAAAACCAGCACATGATACAAATACCAGAAAAGAAGCGTGTCTCCAGAAGGAAGGAAAGGAGGAAAGGAAAGGAAAAAAATGAGGGTAAAGTTCAGAAGGAAAAAAAGGAGGGTAAAGTTCAGCAAACATCTAAACTGTAGGAGATCTGATAATAAGAATGGAGATTTTATCAAAGCCATGCCCTTAGGTGGAGAAGGAAGTAAACTGACAAATCAAAAGATTGTGCTTTTTCAGACACAGGTCCAATCATGTGATGAGTCTGTGAGTGTCTTGGATGGAGAACAAATGTGCTGACTGGACTGTGACAGGCAGTCTGGATGTCTAGTGATGTGCTTTGACATCTTCTTTGTGATTTTGGTGGCATAGATGGCTTTGATCAAAGCATATGTCCCTCCCATGCATCTTCAAAAGCAGTGGAATTGTCCCAGTTAAAATTTGGTTACTCTTGGAGTTAGGGAATGCTTGCTATGGAAACACAGCCAAGTGTTATCCATCTCACTCCCAAACAAGTATCCTTGCCTGAGGAGAAGTGACAGATGGCTTATCATGCGTAACCCTGTAATTCACAACCTGCTTTATGTGCATCTCCTGGCTATTGCTTTCTTCTCTCCCTCATTTCCATTTCCATTCCCACTCCCACCATTCCTTGGGCTTTTGCTATCACCCTCCCACTCTTCCCCTATTCCCATATTGTTGCCTCTCTCCCACAGCACTGCTTCTGCTCCCTCCCTGCACTTTTCTCGTAGACAGAAACTGAACTGCAGGTCTGAGGGGATGCCTGCAAGCACAAGACAGTAGGGCAAACTGCTCTGTTACTGCCCTTCTTTATCCACATTCTCATTGGTGTTACATATTTCAGCTCCTGGAATTACTCTTATAACTTGTTTTGATCTGATATGTGAAAATCTTTCACCTCAAAGTTTTCAATTATTTTGTTTAAATGGCAAGGGTGACAGAATGTGTAAAGTGCTTACTTTGTTCATACTGGGCTCTCTGCGGCAAGTCTCACAGTTCCTCAGCTGTGATTAATTTTGTTTGTTGCAATGCAAAGCTTACCCAGGTGTATGTGCAAGTTGGTGCACATTTCAGAGGAGAAATCGGGTTTGGATACAGAATCCTCCTGAACCTATACCCAAATGTGAAACTTTACAAAATTTATCAAAACTTGCTCAATTCTTGCATTATTTAGTTGCAGTGGATGTCATAAGTACTGAAGATGAAACACCAGACAAATGAATTGTGTCACTTCTGGAGTGACAGGAAGTACAATCTCTCCCTCTCTTCTTGAACTTTTCCCACCTAAGAGATATAGGTCATAAAGGTCTCATAAAGTTCAAAGCAGATGTGCCTAAACTGGATTTCTTGAGAGCAAATCACATTCAAATTGCACGATTCCGTGTTGGAGTGCTTTACACCTGCTTTCTTTAATCTCTTCAGTGACAATTACTCATTGTCATCGTGTCCTGTCCTTGCTTGTGAATGCCCTGGGTGGGTTGGTGTGGTGTTTCTGGACAGGGGCAGCAGCACGTTCCAGCGGGTGCTGGCAGCATCTTAGAGACTTTGCCACTCAGTTCAGTGGTAAATGTGAAATTCAGAGGGAGCTGTGGCCTGCTGCCCTTTGCAGGCTTTAAAGACATGGGATGTTGCAAAAAGATGTGTTTTGTGCAGAGGCTAAGGCTGTAAAATAAGTTTGAGAGAAAGTGCCGCTCCACTTTTACTTTCTGCTTCCATTGTGACACACAGTGAGCAGAAATCTTTGGTCTTTTGAAAGCCTGCTGTTTGCCTTTCTCCTTAAACGGCCCTGCAAGGAAATTAAAACAGACCGACTCTATTACACAGACTGAGAGATCTGTGCAAGTTTCCCTTAAACTGTTAGAAGTTTTAAATTTATGAACTGAAAGAATTCTTATTTGAAGACTTCAGGATGTAAGAACATTTGAAAAATTAGCTGCCAATAATCAAATTTAAAAGGAAATTTTGAACCAAAACCCTGCACTATTTTTTTTGCTTTAAATGGAAGTACATGATGCCCAAAACTTGCCCATTATGTGTTAAGCTGTGCATATACCTTCCAGACAAATATTTTACCAATACTAACCTAGAAACATTAACAGAACTGCACATAGAAAATATTGGTAATGATTTAAAGACACATATGATTACAATACAAATGGGGAGGGGGAAGAGTAAAAACCTCTCATGGTTTATATTGCTCTAGTTGCCAGATTGCTAAGTTTGTTTTTAGATGAGATCTGCAGATCAGGGGTAATTTCTCAAGATGTGTGAAATTTCTCAACAATTTAAATCAGGATAAACCTCAATTTAAATAAAATGAAGCCAATATTAAAACAATGAAAGAAACAAAAATCCAAACAACTCTGACATAAGTAATTAGTTTTGATTTCAGCTATTTATAACTTGTCTTCTCAAGGAAAAACTTGGGGTTTTAATTGACACGGTAGAAACCTGTTGCTAAATAGAGAAAAAAGTTTTTACAGTATTTGTGAGGGAGTTTGGGGTATTGGGATAATTTGTTTGCTTGGTTAATTATAAGGATGAATTAGAGATTTGGAATCCATCCCTGGAGAAAAGTTTAGGCTAACATTTCAGAGAAAATACACTTTGGGGGAAAGATTTTCTTAGCTTTGCTGTGTGAAAAGATCTACTCATTCAGTTGGACTATTCATAAGAGAAAGACTAAGGAAGCTGAGGAGTAAGACTTTCTAAATTACCTGAAATGACTTCTTTAGGCATTTATGCAAAGGGAGGGAGAGGAGAACTGAGTAATAAAGTACAGTGGGGCTTGTAGAAAAGATGCAGCATGTTATGGAGCTAAGTAAGGCTAAGCAGGATGGTGAATGCCAGCCTGTGGCTAGAAGAAAGGAGAAAGCATTAAAGGGAAATTCTACTGGAGAATTAGATGAGAAGGAGCATTTGAAAGGAAATAATTAAAGAACATGGAGTGCTGGTGCCATAGAAGGCACCACCATCTGAATGCTCTTTGTTGGAAAAGCACAATTCTGCTTTTAGGAATCCTGACTGGTCAGTGGCAACACAAGACATAGCAATGCAGAAAGCAGTGATAAAAAGAATATTGTATCAAGTTTGTATAAATTGTTCCAGGTGAAATTTGATTCAAGAGATGCTTATTCTGGCAGCTAGGTGCCATGAAGTAAGGCCGGGCTATCAAGGATCTGGGTTCTCCAGGGAGAAGCAGGAGCTGATACCATTAGGAAAATTTCAGGAACAATTTGTATAAAATTTCTTCTTGATAGTAAAACCCAAAGTTGTGTGTCAGGTATTTCTGGAAAAGGCCATACTTCAGGTTATGTGTTTGCAGCAAGAACCAGGGATTAGAAGCATTTAGTGCCACTGTAGGGAAAGACATTATACCAGATCTTGTAAAGTCACTAGCCACTGTTTGGTAAAGAAAAAGATCCAAAGTGTGACTGGTGGTGTTTTTTGGAGGCTAAACTATGATTTTTTTTCAACTCTGTTTTCAGTACTTGGCCCTAATATTTATCATACATAACACTGCCATAATTATGTTCTTCATGGGCCATTCCTGTCAGCAACTTGATCAGAGTGAGCTGGCAAGAACTTTTAGCGTGTGTAAATGAAGGGACTACATGTTTATTTCTCAGAAAATATTTTGTTATGGGTGGCATCCTTGTAATGTAATTTTTACCTGCCATTTTAACTACAAAACATCTTCATATTTGCCACTGGTTTTTAAACTGATACAGCTCTAGTTCTAGTTCTAGATACTCTATCAGAAAGGAATAAGTTTTTGCAGTTTAAAAAAAATTAAAAAATCTTTCCCGAGTCAAAGTTCAGAAGAATGTCAATGTAAATTAAACTCTATACAGATATATTTAAGCAATAATAAGAGTAAGAATTTCAGCAGTAATTCTTGTTAACTTGTTAGGAGATTAATTCTTGCACAGTTTATTGAAAGTAATTCTATACCAGGAACCATTTTTTGAAATACATTGCATTGCAAAAAATAATCCTCCTATTTGAACAGCAGGAAGGATTCATCTCCAGAAATGTTTGCCAGGACTGTGCATGTGCTGAAATTTGTCACAGAAGAGATCAATAAGTGGGCACTGCTTGAAAAGTAAATCACCTGGGGAGAGCCAGGGAATTGTCATTGTAGTGGAAGTATCTCACTAGAAAGAGGTATCTGTCCCTGTTCATTAGAAAGGAAAATGAAGAGGGACGGAGGGAATGAGGAGGGTGGATTGACTAATATAAAGAATAACTGTGGGGGGTTAACTCTTCCTGTTTGTGCTGTCAGAACTCGTGCTTTGAGTTAATTGATGTCTTTGGGGACCCCAGAAGGAGGCAACAAATTGTCTCCTCGTTGTACCAAATTCACTGACTTGACAAAGTGGTCGGCTCAAAGGCAGAGGCAGAACATTAAATGGAGCTAAAAAAAGATATCTGCATTTATAGCAAATGCACTGCATTAGAATTTGAGGAAATGTAGAGAGCAGTGAAAGGTAAAAATTGCTCATATTATTCCAAGGAATTATGTATGAATACAACAAAGAAAAACAGAATAAACCCAGCCAATAAACAACCACTGAGATCCCCTACTCAAAGCCTATTTAAAAACAACAGGGCTTGTTCCATTAATTTCAGTGAATTTGTGCTAGGGAACTTTATTGGTGGGAGAGGGAAGACCTCATATATAATGAACTAAGGCCTTCCATTATGGGCACTATATCCAGCAGATTCAAGAAACACATCAAATTTTCTTTCTATCATGTTACTCTATTTTGTTATTTTTAGGGAAAGACAGAACAGCATGTAAAGGTGGAAAAGAATGGAAATAACATCTGTGAAATCTTGCAGAATTTAACTTATTGAGAGTAGCAGGGATTATCAATTTTATCTGGATTTTCAGAGAATTTAATTTTAAAAATGTTTGTTATTCATAACTTCTTTGGAGTTTGTGTGTGTGAAACTGCACATGCAATAAAGCATTTTATGACTGCTGGGCAATAAAATTCTACTAGGTCTATAGAAATGTAGTGCTTGGTGAAATACAGCCTGTGGAGAGCAGGAAATCCCAAAGACATGCAACTTTACAGCCGTAGAACTGGCATGACAAAGGCTAATAAATGGAACTAATTCTCAGAGTCTCGAGACATTGTCGGAAATGGGAGTTTGATTTCTGAAACTTGAACAATGTTACAGAAAGAATACTGTTCTTCAGCAGTAACTTTGTTAACCATGACTCTGCCCTTGTGTTTCCTACATTCTTTTTACTCTCCAGCTCCTTCAACATGTGAGACAAGACTCTGACTGACAATAGCTTTATTCATTGCACAGTCCCTGGAGAAGGTTCACCCTGCAAGTTACATTCACACTCTGCATGATGAGAAAAGAGGCGTTTACTATAATGTAACTGTACTTAAATGCCTCCAAGATTGTGGAAAATAGTGCTTTAAGATGATTTATGATGACTGAAGCCCATGGTCCAGCAGGTCTCTAACACTTCCTGCAAGTCTTTAAGCCTACACCATAATTCAGGCACACTGTGCTGTCTGTTCCAGAAACTGCTAAGTTTTAAGTATTTGGTTTTTTTAGAATCTCGTTATGGGAAGCTTACCAACAACAAACAGTGCTTGTGTCTGTAATAAGAATTCCACATGGACATTCATTTTTGAGTTCTATTTTGATAAGTACTTGAACAGCTAACTATGCTCTGCCTTAATGATTTTGTCATTAGTTAAGAATTTCTAATGAAGGTGGAATGAGTATTTCTTTCATTTTATATTTGACAACCTGAAGACTTTCAGAAAATCAGTTACAAAAGTGTTTTTCTGGAAAATAGAGAGCAAATTTAGTAATCTTTTTTTCCTCTTCCCTCATACACATCCAGAGTAAAAGAAGCAGATATGCTGTGTGGGTTTTGTGCCTGAGAATAAAGCTTTTGCATGAATTCACTTGGTAAAAGTCATTATAAAAGAAAGTGTCTGTGTATAGACTATTGAAGACAAGGGCTTTATCTGAGCACTGCTGATATCTCTGCTGATAAACTGATATTGCATTTTTTTCCACCACTTTCTCTTAAAAACCATAATAGACCTGTACAATCACTAGGGAATAAAAATATCAGATAAACAGTTCCTAGTATCTGTCTTAAATATCTCCTTAATTGACCAAATACATTTCAGCAGTAGTTTAATTAGGTGTCTGTCCAAAGAGAATCAAATATCTATTCAAAGCCTCAAGCAGTTAAATAGAGCTAGAGGTTGGCAACCAGCAAATGCTCCCATTCACAGAAGGTGGAGTGAGGTGTTGCCTGGTTTATGTTTGCCTTTTCCAAAAATTGGTACCCTCTGGCAATCAGTAGCTATGTCTTCTCCCTCTCTTGTTGTTGCCAGTGATATATTTTATATTTATTTTGTATGTTATATGTTATATGTTATATGTTATATGTTATATGTTATATGTTATATGTTATATGTTATATGTTATATATTTTATAATGTTTTATATTTTATATTTTATGTAAAGACAGGTATTACTGTGCTAAGAAACACAGCTAAGAAACCACCAACTAATATTTGCTTCACTGTTCAACATTTTGCTTGCTCAGATTTGAATAGAGTGGCAGAGAAAGCAGGAGAGAAAAGGCTTCTTGGGCAAAACATAGTTGATTTAAATTGAGCTAAATCTGGTTTTGGTGGATTATAACTAGCATGGTGGAGAAATGAATAAAGCATGAGGCTCTGGTGACAGAAAATCAGGCTTGTTGGGTTGTCCCGATTTTGTCAGCATTTTCACAAGCTTTCCCTCAAACCAAATGGCTCAACAAGCAAACAGTAAATAAAGAAGATAAGCAACAACAAAATGTAGGTCTTTACCCTTCAAATAATAAGCGATGTTGTCCTGAAAGTTTACTTTGCAACCCTTATTACTAATTGCATCTGTCTGAATGGTTGTCTGCAAATGTGTCCATTATGCATGCTCTGCTTAATATTCTTCTGGATGTCTTTGTGAAACTATTATCCTGTAGCATTCAAGTGTGTTTCTTTCCAGCAGTGCATTAAGTAACATGACTGACGTCTGTCACATATTTGTTCTCTTGTCTCTGAAAACATACCTATGTCTTGCTTCAATCAAACAACTCGTATCAAAGTCACTGTAAAAGGGAATTCATCTCTCCTACACAAGGATAGACTGATTATTAATGCAGCCAACAATGATCGTGTTGTAATATCTGGAGGCTGCTTGACCTGTGAGCAATGTTGGCCTTGCTGAAGATGATGGGTGGGCTACCTTTTGGAATGAGTAGAAATGCCAAGCTCTTTTGTGAAGTAAACTGTTTTAAGTAGGAGAAGCTTATGTACGAGGTTCACATCAGTCACAGAAGTGCATGAGCTGCAAAAGAGGAATATCCTCTCAGGCCAGTTTACTGTTGCTCCCTACAATTAACATGGAAAATACACCATACAGAATTGTGATTTATGGGACAGTCACTCTGCATTTTATTTTCTTCTCTGGAACAGTGAGAAGGGTGTTGATGGCACTGATGGAACATGCAGGTGCTACGAATTTCAATGGTGGAGGTTTGAAATAGAAAGCCAAGATAAGGTCAAGAAACAGGAATGGTGTTGCCATGTGGGGAAACAGGGCTCTGAGAAGGGAAACAGACTCAGGAAATGAAGCTGCAGGGGTGAAGAGGAAGAGTTTGCCCATTAGCTAGCAAAATACTTATGATGAAGCAGCTGAATCAGCCTCAGCTTAAGATGACCAGCAGTATTAAATGGCAACAGGTACCAGCCACCAGTTCTATTTGTTCAGCTCTCAGCTAATCATCTTCTGGGGTACAAAAAAACCCCAAAAACAAAAACCCCCCACACATTCATAGCTTTTTTAATACCTCTCTGGCAAGCCTGTCATTCTATCCAAGTATCCGCTGCCATATATATTTTGCATGACTGTGTATCGTGTCAAGGTCTGTGACCTTGCTGTTCTCCAGTCTGCTGAGCTCCTCACTCTGTCCTTACTTTCACAGAAACGTATCAAAGAATCAAGGCATGCACCCCGCTGAAAAAGCTCTTACAGTTTTCTTTTTTCAGCTTGTTTCCAACCATTTGTTTCCTATCCAGTCCCTGCCAAGTGATACATACCATAACTAATGACATGACTATGAAGACGTGCTATGAACTTGAAGACTCCTATAATTAAAAATCAGCAGGATGAAAGGGATAGGCCACACCTCTTTCATGTGAAATTTCAACTTTTCATTCTATATTACTCCTTGATAAATCAGTGATGGGCCTGAATTCTCATTTTGAGTGGGACTGTCCATGAGACTGGATAGCATTTCTGAGCCTACCAGCCAGTAAGGGACACTTCATTTTGGCAACAATACACGTGAGCACAAGAAATAATAAGAACTGTCTTTCAGACAAAAGTATTTGGTGACTCTGTCTCTGATAAGAATAATTTGTTAGCAAACTTGCTTACTGTGTTTTTTAAATTTAAAATTAGATTAATATTAAGCTAATGAAATATACATACTATTTGGACCTGAAGACAAGCACTAAAGATGATTCAAAGAATAGTGTTTGATATAATTTAATGTAATCACAATAATTCTTAAAAAAAAAATTAAGAAGAACTCAAACCCCCACACCCCAGCACCCTAGATAGGAGGGAGAAATTTGTTGTGGGGATTTTTTTGTATACACGCTGGTTCCATGGCTGCAGGATGGTTTTAACAGGCCTTTCCCAGTGGTGGCCTCTAACTGGCAAACAATAATAGTTAGACACAAGTCTTCAGTGTGCTAGAGCCCTGTTTTAAATCTCTGCTTGTTCCCACCAGAAAAACAGAGAGATGACTTTTCTCTTCACCACCTTAGAACAGTTGCAGCAGTTAAAGGAAAATGTTTCCTAGCAAGAGTGCTTTGTGGGCTGAAAGGTGAGGTACAGAATTTACTGCAGTCCCTAGTTCTGACTTTACATAGAGAGTCAGTGGGACACCTCTATGCTGTGATAAACCACAGCCCAAGTCCTGAGGACTTTCAGCAACTTTGTGCTCAGCCTATTGCAAAAAGGGCAAGAACACCAGCATTTGCAAGAGCTGCATGTTGCCTTGCAGCTCAAAGCATGAATGAAACACTGCTTCTCTGGCACTATTATTCATGGAACTACCTCAGTGGTGTGACAATCCTGTAGCACTTAAATGTGGCCTGTGCATAAAGGCTGTGTTTTGTGTCACAGATTTTATCACAGTACACCTAGTAAGCAGATTGTAGCTAAGACATTTATCCCTTTGAGGCACAGAGTATATCTTGCCTGGTGAGTCTGATACTGAGCTCCCTGTGACCTACAACCAGTCATCCATTAAATCTAATTTCTATTAGATTAAATCAGGCCCTGTGGTCTACCTGAATATTGAGTCAGTGCTAAAAAAATTCTCAAGTATTTTTATTCCTTAGTAATTGTTTGACTGTTGCAAAGTCTGATTCAAAATGATGTAGACATTGTGCAGGATCTGCCCACAGGAATCTGATTAAATTCAACATCACTGCGTGCATAGTCCTTCTTCTAAGACCTAGCAGGGTTCACCATAAGCTTAACTTCAGGCATAAAGCAGTTCTTGCCCCAAAGGGGCAAATTCTAAGTGATATCCCTGCTGATTAACTAAGGACACAAAAAATACAGATGAATATAAGTAGAGAAATCAAATGGACACCTACTGCAAAAGCAGGCTGTTTGCATGATAAATAGTTGAATATATGAATAGCAGTAATTGCGGGCTAATAGGCCTATCGTAAGACTTTCAAAAAGGGAGATATTCTAACTCTAGCTCTAAAAAACTGAAATAAATGTTATTAAGGAGAATTCTAATCCTGAAAAGTGATTTAGACTGAAGAGAGAAAGAAAGCTTTTGGGTGAATTTTGGCTTCTTTGTAACTGAAAAATAATGCTGTATTCTGTAACAGTGAAGGAGTATTTAGCAAGTAGAGCATAGTCCTTGGAATTGCTAACTGCTTCCAGTTGTCATTGATTTCAGTGGGAGTGCAGAAAATTCAGAAAATAAATTTGATTTAATATCTTTTAAAAACAAAATATGTCCTGAAAGGCTTTTCTGTTGTGCTCAGCCCAGTGATGCAGGAACATAACCAAGATCTGGCTATGATGTGTGAGAAGAATCAAATCATGGGGCTGGTTGGCAGTGCCTGTGGGGGCTGAAAATCCAGCTTGTCAGCTTTCTCTGAAAGTCTGTATGAAAAATTCTTGTTCTAGATATGCAACTGGGAAGATAAATTACTTCTAAAATACTACCCACATTTTAAAAGCAACTCAGAGAGTGCAAATATTGAATTTTATATGTTCCAGTGTGTGCCTCTTAACAGTAATTTTCATTCCAGCAGAAAACACATATTAATTGCTGTTGAAACCAGTTATCCCACAGTATTAATATCACTTTAAATAATATACAGTAACTATTGAAGTTTTTTATAGAACTTCACACGAAAACAGGCTTTCAGTTGTCAATATGCATTTAAATTAACTCCTAATTCTGCATCAAAGCTTGGCCTGCTGGAGAATGGGAATGCCAAGGGAACAACGACAAACCTCAGAAGTCAAGGGAATGGAGATGGTGTTATGACTCAGCTTTTCAGCCAATCAGTACCATTAAAAAACCCCCCCAAAACCCCAAAAATCCCAGCATGTCTCACCTCAAGCTTCCTTAAGATTCCATGTACTGTTGGAAGAGCAAATAAACAAAATCACATCTGTCCTAAACAAAGCACATTATGTGTGTGTGTGTGGGGGG
>VXBR01008702.1:49094-74929 GCA_013400215.1 Cisticola juncidis
ACGTATATGTGGGGGTGTGGGGGGGGGGGGGTGAAGTTGACTTACAAAAATAGAGAAAATAAAGCCAGTAAATGAACTTGCCTAAGAGCTGGAGTTTCTGATGAAGAGCATGAAGATCTCCCACTGAAATCTTCACCTGTCTTGTGCCAGAAACTAATAAGACTTTCACTGTGTTCTAAAAATAATTGTTGTGATGTTAACTGAGATCTCCAAAAGTGATTGGTAAGTTTAAGTTGTTTAATATAAAAATTTCTTGTAATGTTTTGATTTCAGTAGAATACAGAACATATTACAACTGTAAATTGATGTTTGTTTTGTATTATATTTTATATTTTTTATATTTTTATATTATATTTATATGTGCTTACTGACACATTTTAGAAATAATTGGGTAAAAATTTTTTATAGATAGAGAATTAGATACTTTTATAGTAGGCTGTAAACTAAGGAAATATTGCCCCTTTCACAATTTAGAAGCTATACTTGTATTTGCTCTTTCTGAATTGTTCAAAGCTGAGCTGCAGGGGCAGGTGGGACTTCCTATGACAGCTGAGACTGCCAAGGATGCTCCCCAGTATAGGAAAATATGCATCAGAGCATAGGGCTTGTACTTCTTTCACCCTTACTGCCTGGCATAGTACAGCATGCTCTTGAGTGTAAGTAAAACCATTCCTTAAAGTATAGACTGGCTGACAGAAACTGTGCAAGAAAAGTTTACCCATCACATCGGCTGATTGTCGGTGTGTTAGAAAATCTTTCTGGGTAAATCTGATTTTCAGCTTTCTAGCCTTGAAAAATTACTTCATTCTTTTCAAAATTAAAAAAAAAAAAAAAAAGATACAGCTATCAGATTTGGTTAATGGTTATCTAACTTCTCCAGTTCATCCAGCATCTTTATTTCTTCTATACGTCTATGGATGAAAGTGTCCTGCATGAACTACTTGATGTTTCTCCATAATTCTCACTAGAAAAGGTGCAATTTAAGAAAATCATCAAGCTTTTTAAAAGTAAATTCTCCTTATCTGGTGTGCCTGGGCAAATAATGCACATTTTCTGTTGATCAGCTGGTACTTCAGAGTACCAGACAATTTCTTACTATTTTACTGACATTCAAGTTGCTTTATTCCTCAGATTTCTTGTTTGTGTCTGTAATTTCTTTCACAGATTTATTGTGCTGAGGTTTTCTCCCTTTCATTAGAGTCACTTAGGCTGTTAAAGGGACACAAATTAAAGTAAAAAATGTGAAGTTGATGAATATGTGAATATTGTTGCTAGGCATTACCCTTAAAATTACTGTACATGAAAATGGGGAGATGCGGTGAATAGGATACAGAAGTACTTCGAACTCATTAAACTACTGTGCAAGACTTCAAGGGTAAAATAGTTGTAGCTTACAGCTGTTAATTTTTGTTCCTTTGCAGAGCTTTATGCACAAGCACAAAGACACTGTGGCCTTGGAGTACTGTAATTGCAGGTCTATTGACAGTATTTTAAAACCTCAAGGTTATTCATGCTGGCTTGCTCACCTGCAGTAAGTTCTAAAGTCTTAGAGCAAGCGGAGCTCAAGTATTAATCAAAGCAGGGTTTTGTATACATGAAGCATTTTAATTCTCTGGAATACCTCATTCATTAAGTCTTTCCAACCAGATATTTTATTTACCGTGTGACTGGGATCTGAGCACCCAGGACAGAAGGGTGGCTTTGTAAGCAGTGTGGTTTTCCTGTGGTCTACTGATTTCTGCTGTGCTGGTGAAGGGATACAGCGGTTCTGAAGTGTGAAAGTAGTAGGAAACTTAGCTTTGATATCACACTGGGTTTACACAGATTTAAGTGCTTTTGTTAGTTCATCCGTTGTGTGTTTCATGGTGGTGTTGTCACTGTTCCTACACCACAATTTGATTGAGCACTGCTACTTTATCATAGAAGAAACTGTAAGGTTCAGCGATCCACTGCACGACCACTTCCATTTTCTCATTACAAAAATTGACCCTCTAGCTGTGGTTTGAAAGGGCTCAGACCACTGTCATTCAGACTTCAAGACTGGTGAGCAGTAATAATAGTATAGGAAGTAGGAGCAATAGTTATAGCAGCCCGGCATTGTGCTCCCTTCCTGGAATCCATTTTGAATTTCACAGTACAGACAGCGGGTGTCCTTTGCTACCTCCAGTGTGCATTGTGTTTCCCTGTAATCCCCTATTTGTCATTAAATCATTTAAATGTATTAAGGCAACACACTGCAGGAACATTTTACCATGTTCCTTTTCCTTTGTGGGTGATTTTCCTTGACCTGCTTCAACAGACCAGAAATAGCACAGGACTCCTAAAAAAAAAAAAAGAAAAAAAAGAAAAAAAGTGATGATACTTGTTTAAAATAAACTGACCCACTGAATCTACTCGCAAGCATATTATACACCACGCTGCAAGACACTCCTGCATGTGGGTGTCTAAATTTGCAGATAAGAGTACGGACCTTGCTACAAAAGGTCCAGCAGCTCAGCAAACTTTGCCAGGGCTTTAAGAGGGTAAATTTGCATTCCCCAGTCTGGAAATTCTTCCTTCTGTCCTTTGCAAATTCACTTGGCAGACCTTGGATATGACTGCTGTATTCTTGGGCCATACATGGCACGTGGACCTCACTGAGTTTGTTCCCTGATATTTCACATTTTCTACTAAAACACTTTTGCAGGATTAGGGGCATGTGTACCCTGTCCACTGCACTGTAGATACATCAGTTCTGGATTGTTCTACATGGTGTAGCAGGTGTAGAAGCAACCCTGAATATTGTGAAAGAAGGAGTTTGTTCAGAGTTTGGGCAAATTTTCCCCTTCCTCTTCCCCCACTAATTCTTTGGCCATAACCTGTACAGCTAGCAGAAGCTACAGCAGACACTTTTAATACACACTGAATGTGTTCATAGATGCCAAATAGGAAAGCAAAATAAGTCTGGATGTTGTCATCTAGGTTAAGCCACTGGGTTTTTTTAAGAAACTTCTCTTTTTTTCTCCTTAAAATTACTTAATAATGCACAGCAGTTAATAATAAACCAGTTTTACCAATAGTATTTTCTTGGGCAAGTTTCTTACTGAAACCTCTGATTAAATACTGTAAAATATTGTACTGTAAATACTAAAAATGTTCAATAAAATCAAGAACTATTATTTATTCATTTTTGTTATATTTGGGCTTTGCTATGTTTCATTACATCTGAGACGTCACATTCATTGATATTTTTCTAAAAATATTGCTTTTATAGTATGAATCTTGTCTGCACATTCTTGAAGTCCTACAGGGACATAAACCATACTAATACAGATAAATTCAAAACAACAACTTTGGGGTTTCTATGACTTTAGAATCCAAACCTAGTTCAGATTTCAGTGAAGGATTTCAGCAAATGATTGCTGTCTTACAATACAGCAAAACAAAACAAACCACATTCAAAGCATTTAACAATTTTGCTCTGGAAAGTCACAGGCTCTGTCTATAGACTCTGGGGTTGAGCCTGGTCACCAAAGTCTAAAATTTTCCTTTTCTCAGGAGGATAGTAGCACTGTTTAAACATAAGAACTGTAAATTGAATTTAGGATGACATGAGTTCTCAGAAAACAACTTCTGTTCAGCAAATATTTGCTAACAATTTTGGATTTATGATGAATTTAAATATGTGCTCTAATGATTTCCCAAATGTGGATCCTTGCTGCTGGTGAAATATGAGTTCTTGAAATATGGAAGGCTTGTGATCATTTCAATAATTTTTCAGATGTCTAAAATAATCCTAAAACTGTAACAAAACATGCCCTGGCATATAAAAATCTGCTTTTTTATTAGGAAAATTTGAGCAATGTCCCATACTTTTAACCTATTTATTTAAACTGTCACATGGCTAGTGTGACTATAATCTAGAAGTAGTTGTTATATTCACATGTATTAGCCCCTCTCTTCCAACCCTTTCCCCATGTCCAATGCCAGGGACATTTTCTTGGTCTACTCCCACATCTTATCACCTCTGTCCTTCCTCAGGATGGAGGCCTCTGGCTGTGGGTCTTCAGCCATAGCACTGGAAAGTTTGCTGGGTTTGTTTTGTTTTGTTTGGGTTTGGTTTGGTTTTGGTTTGGTTTTGGGTTTTTTATTGTTTTTTGTTTGGTTTGGTCTTTTTACAAGGTATCTTTGGGGCAGACTTAAGTGTAGCATAAAGCCATCTGAACTAGCTAGGTGTTCTTAAGGCTGGATTAGAATCTACTGTTTTGTTTACTCAGTGAACAAAACCTCATTTTGTTTACTTTAAAAAATAAAATTAATTGTATTTTTAGAAAGGAGGTGGTAAATGTGTTATGTAAGCAGATCAAGAGTATAACTTTTCAAAACATGGAGTTATTTGAATGTAAGTAATTAATTTTCAGTATCGTTTAAGAAGAACTATTGAAATCACCCTCCTGCGTATCAGCAAGAGTAGAGTAGATAATATTTGTTAAATTGAGCTGGTTGAATAGGAAAAGAATATGATTTCCTGAAGATGAACCTGATATCATAGTCATCTTTTTGTAAATTCTTTTCCCTCTGGGATTATTAAAATTATCTCCAGAATTTAGAGAAAGATCTGATGAACTCAGAAGATGTCATACATTTCAACCCATTAAATATTCACCTGGAACCCTTATCAGACACTAGTTGTTCTTGTTCATGGTTTTGCTGATTGTCAGATTTAGATACTCAAACTCATAAGTCAAGCCTTCAAAATATTGATAAAGTTAAAAAATATGAAAGAGCTTATGTACACTGAACTTGCTTTCCCATTTAGAAGTTCATAGTTTGCAGTCTAATAATGTTTTCAATTTTTCTCCACAAATATGAGAAGTAAAAATTATTTTCTGCTAGAAAAGCTTGTTTTCTTGAGAAATTATTTAACTTTGAGAGCTGAGGTTCAAAGAATTGCTAGAGAAACCCAAGAGAGAAATCCTTTTGGTGGAATTACTGTTATTCTGTTTAGCAATGTTGTCATCCAGGCAAGCAGCAACACTAATTCTTTGTGATTATTTTACTGAGTTGTCATCTAAAACAGTCTGCAATTGATGCAGTTGTTGAGAAAGATTTGTGGAAATTGCTTGATGAATTCAGACTAATAAAGCACAAGTTTTTTCTAATGTGTTGCTCTGTAGTTAGTGGGTATTTGCAGGCTTTACAGACGACACTGTCACTTTTTCCACTGAAGATTGCTCTGTTGAAAATACTCCTGACAGGAGCAATACTGGCAGAATTTGCAATTTGCCACCTGACAAGGTTGTCAGCATCAAGGGCCTTGTCTTGGGGCCTGACATGAATGTAAGAATATTATCCAGTGAGGACTGTGAACTTTGCTGAACTGATCTATCTCCATTATATCTTGTTGAATCCCAAACTTGGCATGTTGTCTACTGAGAAAAGCAGCTAGCTTTTGCATGACTGACTGCATGTAGCATATATCCACATCTCTTGTCTTCACCGTAGGCTGATATATCAACAAATGAATAAAGAAGTAACAAAAGAAGGGAAAAACACTATGGTCACTCTGAATTAAAGAGTCCTTCATGAACTCATAGGTCTTCTGCTTTTCCTGCACCCACAACAGTCTACTGTGGCTAATGCTTGACTGGAACAGAGGTATCTGAATATTTTATGTTTAGTTGAACCTGTGGAAGTCATCAGGAAGTCACCCATGGGCTTTATTGCAATGTATTGATCCCTTTCTGAAAACTGGTAAGGAATCTGGAGACGGTGGAGCACAATCAGTCTCATAATGTATTCATAGCCAGATGTGAATCTGTGTCAGAATGTTTTTCTTGCTGCTACTTCTCTTTATGTTTCTTGTTTCATTCCCTTCAGAATAGCTACCAAAGAGTCACACTGGAACTCAGAGTCTCTCCCTCTGCTGATTTTGCAAACAAGAGGAGGAACGTTTGAAAATACCAACATCATCCATACCTACAAGTCAGGCTGACTGCTGACTGGTTGTTACCACTCTGTGGAAGTCAGTGATGTTGGATGTACTTGCTCATAACCTGAATTTGTATCACTTTGATTTTGAGGCATCTTTTCCTATTCCCTGAGAAATTTGTAATTTTCCCCCACCTGAAGAAGGTCCCATTGTACTTTACTCTGAAGAACTGGGTGAGTCCATGGCAAATACAGTCAGCAGCAAATGTGTTCACATTTCACTACAAAGAATATATAAACTCTTTGTGCCTTGACACTTTACACAATATGCTCCCTGGCTTTAAGAAAACATTGCTCCATGTTCTAACACTAATCAGCCTTTTCTACCCCCTCAGAGAACAGAGAAGTTCATTGTTATATACAGCTGTCATTTGTTCCATCTCCTTGCTCTTTCTGACTTCAATATCTTTGTGGTATTTAGTGAAAGTAATTTTCAGTTAGAAATCTTCTGCCCTTTCAGTAAGTGCAAGTATAGCACTTCATCAATGGCCAAAGAATTCCAAGCTATCTGGGATGTATCAGGACAGTTGATAAAACCTCACAGAGCAACCTATGATAGTACATCCCATCATAAATAAAAAAAAAACAGAAAGGGCCTTTGTCAGTGTTTATCTGTAGCGCTTTTATTCTTTGCCCTTGATTTCCTCTTCAGAAAATTGATGCACCCTTAAATTGAAGCAGGAGGCTTGACAGGTGATGGTTAGTGTGATAACTGCTCAGATTTCATCAGCCAGTGTTTTTCTGGTGGTGCAATTGTAGGAACTTTCAGCTAGATTACCTGTCATCCACTACATCAGATAAAAGAGGGAGAGTTGAAAGATGCGGTTTTGCCACTGTACCTTATAGGAAATGAAAAGTGTGGGTGAGGTAACAGTAGCTGAAAAGAAGTACAATTATTTTCTAATCAGGCTATTCCATCAAGAATGTCACTGCTGAAATTTGCAATCATTGGGCAGAATCCATTGTTAAATTTGCATTGTTAAATTCAAAGGGGGGAAAATCCTAAAAGACGTAGTCATTCTTACTGTAGGTATTATCTCAAGCACTACTTTTGACTATCCATTTAATTCTTCTGTGTATGAAAAGCAAAGTACAATCTATATATAGACAGAAGAAAATGCTCCTATTTTGAGTATATGTCTATATTCTTATTTCATTCAACTTATTCTGATGCTAGGTTGTTGGTTGGGTTTTTTTTCCCCAACTTCTGATAGCTCAATTGCTTTGTAAAAAGTTTTACTTATCTTGTGTTCATCCAGGCAATATTTTTATTTAGCAATAAATGCTTGCTACCACTACCTAATAATAAAAGCATATAGTTTTGTCAATACTTTTGTAATGTGAAAAAAATGGAGTGTTTTTGACCACCTGAAACCATTGAAATTATAAAGATGACCCGAGTTTAACTACATTTAATGGCACTTAGTAAATTTTATATTTTTAATTTTCTACACTGACAATTCTGTGTTTTAGCAATTACTTTCTAGTGCTGAATTTCTTAAATATAGCGCAACTTAAATGTATTTTGTGTTATCTATGCTCTTATTTATCTTGGTTATCCTCCATAATCTATTCTTCTATGTAACTGAGGTCTGTTGTGAGTTTTATTTAAAATGATTACATATGCGAACTCTAAAAAAGAATAAAATAAAAACAGAACCACCAGTTTGTTAAATATCACTATTCCCAATACTGCAGTTGAAAGTCTGTCAGTAATTCTATTATAAATGCTTATTTTTCTGAGGGTTATGCAGTTTAGCTATGAAAATTCTCTCTTGGGTGAGATTTGGCAGCTGAAAGTTCATCATGTGATGCAGCAATTTGTTGCTATTGTTTTACCAAATATTCTCAATTTGTTAGAGATTTGTTGTCAAAGTTATAAGTAGAAAGTAATTTTGGAAAATGGAGAAGACTAAATCTACAGTCTCATAATGCTTGGTTTGTACCCTTGTTAATAGTAATTTCACATATTAAAATGATTTTGAGAGAGTTGTGTTTTTTTTTCTTGCCCCTAGATGGATAGCTAAGGACACTGAGAGATCAAATGGATTGGAAAAAGCCATCGTTGGGAAGAAGTGGTGTTTTCTCTTAGATTCTTTGTCATTATTTCATCTTCCAAATGGTTTCTGTAAAGGAATGTTCACTCAATGTGCCATTGCTCATGCTAGAATCTGCTAAAAATATTACTCATAAAAGAAAATAGGGTATTTTTTTACATATCCAGAGTTGAAGTACAAACTTTTGCACTTTGAGTGTGATTAATGAAGTGACATAGTGTCTTTTAATGAGATGGTGAAGGAACGTCCTGAGAACTGTGGTTACCTCTAACCATTGAAGAAAGCTTCTCATGCAATCCCTTTTCAGGCATATCCAGTTCAAAGAGGTGCTTTGTATACACACTGGGAATTCCTTCTTGAGAAGCAATTGCAGCTACTCAGATCTCAGAGTAGGCAGTCAGCTGAACATAAGCTTGCACTGTAAAAAAATAATGATAAAAACAAACAGAGGACTTGCAGAACAAATGAGAAAGGTTAAAAGTGTGGAAAGTTTGCTTGAGAGAGAAAAAGGAGTTTCACAGAGACAAGTCTGTCTATTGAGGAAAAAGTTAAGACCTTGTAGGTTTCTATACAAAGCAGAGATTTTAATAACAGGATGTCATAAACAACATTATAACAATTTTTATAGAGCAATTTTATCATTTTTTACAAAAAAAAATTGTGGTGAGCTCTGTGATTTTGTAACATCAAAAACTGATTTATTGTCCTTCATTTAAAAAAAAGGTTAAAAATATCTAAAACAAGAGGAAGCGTAGGCTACAGTTTTTCTCTGTATGCAGAGTGCTTCTGCACAAAGAAGATGTTTTTATGAATTTCTGCTGGGTTTCAGCCAGCTTCTGTTGGGTCCATGTTTTTCTCACCCATATGTAAAGTTATCTCACCTTTCATTTTCCATGCACATCCTTAATATTGTTTAGATCAGATGTCATCATGATCCAGAATTTCAGGTACAGCAGCTGTCAGACCAGATAGGAAAACCCATTTTCCCTGTACTTGACAGTAATCTTCTGTTCATTTGAAAAAAATAGCAAGATTTACATCATTTTCTCTGCTGGTCATCTGTGTATCAAATTAGCACATCCTGGTCTTTTGACTCAGTATGAAAATGTCATCAGTATAAGAATAGTTGCCTAAATTTTCTTTTCAATTAAATCTGGTTTTAGCCACCTGGATTTGAAGATGCACGCAGTCTTTTTGAGACATAAAGTATCCCAAACTGCATAAGTCAAAAACCCCACCCACCAAAATAGTGGTGATCCACAAGTTCATCTACTGTTAAATAGATTGAGTGGAACCATCCAGGCAGAATTCACGTTACCTTCTTGCATCTCCTCCTCTCAATAAATTCAGCCACTGGAAAGGACTGGTCATTTACTCCATGCTGTTGTGCTGGTTTGAAAGCAAAACCAGTGAGAGACTCCAAGTCAGAAATACAATTTAATGAGAGAAGAAAAGAAAGTAAAATAAAATAAAAGCAATAGCACAAAAGACCATTGACAGAGTCAGAATACAATCTGACACCCTGTTAGTTAGGGTGGTGGTGGCAGTCCATATGAAGTAGTCTTGTTGAAGCAGTGATCCTGTAGAAAGGTCTGGTAGCTCTTGTCCTCTGGGGATCCAGTGGGTAAGGGCTGCTGTGCTGTCCCAAATCCCGGATTATATCCAGGTGGGAATGCCTGGCTTCTCCCCCTGGGCAGAGCATATCACAATGGGCTGATATCATTCCATGAGTCCTGCAGTGGGTCCTTGATTGCCATTAAACAGAGAGAGCTCCCAGAGGGAGTTACCTGTGAGTCATGGGCAAGGCCCTGATGGCCCATTAACAGGAGATAGTCCGGAGGGAGGGGCAAGGGAAAAACTGCCCCACCTGGTTTCAACAGCTCCTGAAGATGGTGAATAGAATTTGGGCACATCTTATGTTGTAACCTAGGACAGCTGTATTTGTAAATAATTATTAATAGCAATGATGATGATGATGAAGAGTGTAAGAGAAATACATCAAAGATACAATACAGCTGTAGTAGCACAGCCCACTTTTGGCAAGCTGCTTATTCAGATGTCTAACTATGAGTGCAGTGCAAGACTAAAAAGGTAAATAGATGGTAGAGGGAGAAGAGCAGCTGGAGATGAAGTTGTTTGCCTGAGCTGATGGAGAGACACAGTGACTGACATAAGTGTTTGACTCATAGTCTATCACTGATAACATCCAGGCATTGCACCTTCCTGTTGATAAAATACCTGCTGATTAAGCAAGACATATAACAAATAATTGATTAAAATTACTTAATTCGGTCTAGTTTTTTCCTTGTGCCAGATTTTTAAATGAGATGCATGGTATGAAAAGAGAGATTTACTCACACTGACAAGATAAAACAACCTTTCATGAACAGAAGTAGCTAGGAAAAGGATAAAACAGTAGCAACACAATGAGTAGCTTGCAGGGATGCAAATAAAGAACTACTGTGCTGGGTAGCAGCATAGCAGAGCTTTTGCTGAAAGAACAGACTGGAATGCCTCCTGTTCTGCATCGTTACAGTGCAGCAGTATGTACTTATACATGGCATTAATTCATACAAGATTTTTGGCTCCCAAAATGCCAAATGTTAGAATGAGCTATCCACTCACCCTGTCCATAAATCAAAAAGGGGCTGAAATGATTACCCTTGATCTGCAGCCATATTCCACTAAAAGTCTATTGGCTTGTGAAGGCTGTCAGAGCACATTAACCACAGAGCTCTCTCCCAAGCTGGATATACTTAACTGCAATTTCTGTGCCTCATATTTTTACTAGTGTGGTCTTAAAATAAGGTGTCATTAGGCAGAGAGTTGAGTAACTGCATATTTCAACACTGATAGAGAGAAAAAAATCAAACAACTGTGTGGCAGTGAGCAAATAAAGTTTATTAAGTTTGTTGTATTAGTCAGCTTTATGTACCAGGTTCAGCCTCGTGGGCATTCTTTTGTTTCCCTCAGTTGTGTTACTGCAGGCCCCTGCCGCTATTGTGTAACAGTCCGTTATTTGTCTGTCATTCTTCCCGCCATTGTAAAACCCATCCCATCTATCCCAGTTGGTCCAATTTGACTTTCCCGCCTGTGTAACTGCCCTGAAGACACCTTCCATTGGTTGCTGTACCTTTACCACTCCCTCTCACCTATTCAGATAAAACCCCTGCCGCTGGGCTCCCGCCAGAATTGGGAGGCAGTGACCAGGCGCAATAACCGCTGTCTCTACTGCTCTGTCTCCTCCCTCCTTGCCTCTGTCTGTGTCACTTTATCCATCGCTGCTGAGAAGATTCTCTCAGAAACCAAGAACCCCCGATAAGAATCAGCCCAGCCTGCGTTGCTCTCTGGCTGGTCTCCAGTCACTGTGCATGGTGCCTGGGTTAGCCGGTGGGCAGAGACTCTGAGGTCTCAAGCGGCACCGTGGCACAACTGCAAACTCATTGTCTGCTATATTGGGGGCAATTCAGGTGGAGTGAGGGGATAGCACAGCATTTGCACTTTTATATGAAGCACTAGAGTCTAAAACATAAAGTCTAGTCTTATGTTTTCTATCCTGGAAATATTTATATCTAGTGATTTTATCAAAATTTTTGAACCAGAATATTCACTGGACAAAGTTTTTATGTACTATGTTAAAATGGAGGGTTTGAAATGCCCAGTGGGGGAAAAAAAACCCAAACAAATATACTTGGTCAGTGTCTGAAGCAAGTGTATCACTCCAGGCATTCAGTAAGTAACAAACAAATTGGCAAAAGAAAGCATGGGACATACCATAAAGTTTTGGGTTTGAAAATGGTTGTTGGTTGTTAGCTTCTCGTCAATATTTTACTTGATCTTGTCTTTCACTGATAATAGTAATGTGATGTTCTCAGTCATATACTGACTGGTCTCCTCTACATGTTGCTGTATATAAAAACTTACTCAGATGTTCCAAATTTCACAGAGAGCCTACAAGACCAGAGCTAAAGACTGAGACATCTGAATGGGTATAGAATTCAATATTGTCCCTTGGTTAAATACTGATGAATTTCAAGAACTTGACCTCAATTGTTTTTAATGCAGCATACTGAATTCCCCAAACTGAGGTAAAATCTGTTTTAAAATATTCGGCTACAACTGTAATATTGTTGAATTTTTGTATTTTAAGCTTTTTCTATTTTAATTATTGCAAAAATATTTTCACTGAGGTCTAGAAATCTCTTCCACTAGTGTGTGGCTTTTGGTACTTCTAATTGTGGCCTAACTGGAATTTGTGCCAGTAAGGCTGACATCTAAGTGTGGAGCCTTGATTAAAAATAGTTGAGGTGTGACCTTAAGCTGGTTCTATTGCTCTGCACATGAGGCTGATTCTTTTTGTCAAGGAAGAAAGAACATTGCTCTGTAGTTCAGTACAGGAGAATCCCAACTTACATTTCCTATGCAGTTGGGAAAGGTTTTTTACAATATTTGGGGTTTTTATTATTTGTAAATATTTCCTTGTTATTAGAAATTCCATCAATTACTAGGAAGAGACAGAAACACAGTTTCCTAAACTCTGGTCAGGGTTGTGCAACACTGACTCAATAAAGGACCACAGAAGGTTTGAGGTCTTGTGTAGTTTTTCAGATTTTTGTTTTGGCTAGCAGAACTATGTTTGTTTTGAGCAGTGAGAGAATTTTGCTGAATAGTCCTGTTAATTGTTTTCTTTAGCTATTTTTTACAATTTTATTTTATTATGAAATATGTAGATTAGAGTTCAGATGGTTTTATTTTGGGATTCCAAGTTTGTACAGATTCCACAAAGCAATGGCAGGATACAGATCCCCTATTGTAGTTCATGTTAACCATATGCACGTGTTTGTGTTCACAGTAATGATTTTAGCTAAAGAGTCTGTGCAGAGATTGAGCATGCATATGAGCTCTCCTGTGTGTTCATTGCCATTCTAGATTCTTAGACATCCTTTGCAAAAGGCTACAATTCCTAAATCGGCTTTTGACAAGATGAGCTGTAACAGGCTTCGAGATAGGACAGTGCTGCACATAAAAAAATTCCTTAATCAGCCCTTATCCTATATGTTCCATTTACAGAGGAATATCTCAGTGGCTGGACATGGAAAAATTGCCACTCTCTTCACAGAGGCACACCAGTGTGGTTAGAAAAGCAGTACAGCACATGGCTACAGTCCTGCCATGCGTTTGCACTGAGAGGAGCAAACAGCTTTCACTTTGCCAGACCTCCTCTGGCTCCCAGGGTGTCTCTGTCCCCACACACTCCTCAGTGCTTCTGTAGAGGCTGTGAGGCCAGCTTGGGTGTCTCTGTACCAAAGGCAGTAGGCACCCTAAATATAAGATGAGAAACAACAGATGGCTACAAACAGATGGGGGAACCTAAGTAACAATTAGATGCTATTGATCAGTATGACGACAGTTCTCACAATACAGTGATATTCTAGGGTTTTGTCCAATATGCTTTAAATGTGGTTCAAACATTCTCTGCTTCTTTTAAGCTGCTATTCCAGTGGTGAATTTGCTGGGGTGAAGATGGAAAGAAGACTTAGTTGTATTTTGGCCTTGCCCTGAGCACTGGAAGGAGTGTATCACATATGTTTACATCCTGAATTGGATTCACACAGGGTCCACAGTCCCATTCATGGCTTCAGTGAAAGAGGGGTATACGTGAGGCTGGCAAAAATGAACAGCAAAAACGGTGCTGCTGAGGAGTGGATCAGATGTTACCATAAAATCCCATAAAATCAGACACATTGCTGCCTTGTATCTTGCTGGTGTCTTTGTCATCCTTTAGTGGCAGTGAATGTACATTTGTTTCTGTCACTGAAACATAGTCTTTCTATCCAGATGATTTTGTTGCTACCCCATAGTTTGTACCACGATCTCATGAATACTTTTCTGGTAACATAGTGCCTATAATATTATAGATCCTCAGGTAGGTGGTGGTCTATCTCTAAGTTCTGGAAGGTTGAAGGGTTTGATTTTTTTTTTTTTTTTTTTGGGGGGGTTTTTTTTTTTTTTTTTTTGGGGGGGTTTTTTTTTTTTTTTTTTTGGGGGGGTTTTTTTTTTTTTTTTTTTGGGGGGGTTTTTTTTTTTTTTTTTTTGGTTGTGGATTTTTTGTTGTTTGTTTTGGTTTGAGGTGGTTTTTTTCTTTTTTTGGTTTTGGGTGGTTGTTGTTGTTGTTGTTTGTTTGTTTTTAAACTCTTCAAAAGTTTCTAATGAGTAAAGGGAAGAATAAGAGCCACCTCCCCTGACTGTCTGCTGTTAGAAAAGAGAATCCATTAGGTTCCTGTTATTGTTGTGATAAAGGCCAGGTATTTCTTGAAAGAGATGTTACTATTCACAGTCAGGTGTAGGATACTGCACTGGCTGGCAGGCCTGGGCCAGGGTGGTAATTCATCTCCTATGTTCATCAGCAATGTAGAAAAGACTGACTCCTGACTTCCCATGCTCTGAAGCTGATGTATGGGCAGCAAGAAATATGCTGTTGGGGTATTTTTGGTTTTTTTTTTCCTCTTCAGCCATTTTGCATTGCCAATTAGTGTCTGACTCTGTCATTGAATATTCATGCTTTGGATTGTTTTTCAACAAATGCGTTGGGAATTGTGTCTTTCCAGTCCAAACCTCATTTTGTTACAGTATTTTTGCCTATGCTTTTAATCTCTCAGGGTGCCTTTGTATTATTTGTCTTTGTTCTTACTGGTACTTTCAGCTCCTCCTAAATTAGCATTGTTAGCTCATTATGATAGTGAATTCATTAAGATCATTACTTCTTTCAGATTATTACTAAAGATGTTAAGAAAGACAAAACTGTTCTCTCTCCACGGGTAAACCTCCTGCAACACCTTTCATCAATACAATGCACTGCCTTTTGCTAGCAATTTCTTTCCAGCCCACCAAATCCTCTTCTTCAGGCTTATACCAACCCATTTTTAAACTCAAAGGTTGTGAGATGCAGCTCCATGTCTATAATGAAATCCACATAGGTTGGCTGCATTCTTTATGTCCCACTACCAACATTTTCATCCAATAAACATGTATGTGTCAGCTTGAAGCTGAGGGGATTCCTTAAGTGAAAAAACATATATATGTAGGATTAAAATCTTAGTGCTCTTTTTAATTTTCTCTCTTTTCAAAAGGAGATCAAATAAGTCCAGGATAAGGTGCTCTCAATAAACCAAAGTCAAAGGTTTTGCATCCTTTGGATAGCTGGTAATTTTCATAACAATTCTCACTGTTGGTCATTATTTTACTTATGTTGGCTTTTTGTTGTTCAGATCCCCCTTCTGCTCTGCGCCATTTTGGTGATTTTGGTTCTTTATCCTGCAGATGTCATTAAAACCCAAAACCATCAGGTCTTTATTGAGAAGAAAATTCTTGTTTAGCAAAGGATGTGTAGTGTCTTTTAGATGGTTTAAATATTTCAGAATTTCACAAGTAATATATTTCAAGCTCTTTATGTTATTATTATTTATAAAAGGGTTTCCTTTATTTTATATAGTAACTTCCCTTTTTAAAAGAATTATTAGCAATAGTCTTACTGAATCATCATTCATTTGTAGTCACTAATTTTGTATCCATGTTAATTTCTGTCTCTGTTTATGTTTGTGAAAGCTCTTAAAATTGTGCTTGACTTTTTGGACATTTACTTTTCACTGAATGTCCTTATCAATTCCAGTATTTTGGCACAATCAATACCTGCTGTTTATGTAAGGTTGCTTTTGTCTTTCACTTTTAGAAGCTCTTAGCATCTTTTATTTTTTAGCAAATTTCCTTAAAAAAATCACATTGGGTTTTGTTTGTTTGTTTGTTTGGGGTTTTGTTTTGGTTTTGTTGTTGTTGTTTGGGTGGGTTTTTTGTTTGTTGTAAGAAAGAACTTGATCTCTTTGGCCAGATTCCTTGACCCCATTTCTGATTGCCCCAAAATACAGCCATATTTCCAGACCAATGATGGTAAGAATGGTATCATTCAAAGTTTGGACTTGAGGACCCAGGGAAGGATGATCCTTTGCCTCAGTCTTCTCTCTGAAGAACCAGACTCTGCTGTCTGTTGTTCACATGTATTCTAACTCCATCTAGTCTGTATTGCTTATTAAGGGCTAGGTTGCAAGTAGAGCCCAGACTCATGAGAACAGGCTTCAGAGTTTGTCCTTTAGGAGGTGTTAAATGACAGCAGTGCTGGGTTTTGCACATGTATAGACACAGGCATCTTTGCCACACTTGTTAGCTTTGGTATCTTATGACCTTCAAACCCAACTGGCTTCACTGGGAACTGCTGTGCTGTGTTTAGATGCCATTATCACAAGGATAATAGATTCTTTCCAGTTCTGTGCCCTATCTCATACTGTTAGAATTTACAGATTGTGAAACATTTATCCAAACTTTTCAACCAGCCTATCAAAATGTTGCATCACTTGATTTTTCTCATGGTTAAGAAATTGTCAAAAACCTTCAAAGACCAGGCATTAAAAAGAAATTATGTTAATCAGAAGATGATATTGTATCTTAAATTTAAACACAAAATGCAAGATCCTTAGTTTTCAGTAAATTGACCTAGAACCTCTCATACACTTCCAGATCTGGTCTGTGAAATTCATATGCAAGAATAAAAATCTCACCTACTCTTTCCTTGGTCTCCTAAGTAATAGTCTGTATGAATCCATATAACCTGTGGATATTTTACATCTGCCTTTTCTATCATGTGATTCACTTCTTATGGAGAAGGGAGACCATTCCCCTCATTTTAGCATAGCATATTTTTTGTTTGTGAATTTCTTGCAAATAAAACAAATTTACACTATAGCTAAAAGATATTTCAGCTTTACTTCCTAGTCAGAAGGTAAACTTGTATATTTTGTTATTGATGTAACTTGAAAGATACATGTTAAGCCTTTTGTTTAAAGTACATTTAGAATTAAACAGGCCACATTCAAAGTAAATTATCTAAATAGATTTTGGAAAGAGAAAGGAGTCTGTTCATTTTAATATACCTTCAGAAATATTTTACTTCTTGATGATGACAGCAGCTCTTACTGACAACTATTAATACATTATAAACACCCCATCAGAGTTATATAAAAACATGTCAGTTTTAAAGAGAACATCTTTGACAGCAAATTTTCTGATTGTGAAACAGCTGTGCCTCCAGTACAATGCATTAAGTAGTTTATTCCTTTTAGATAGTTAAATTGTGCATGAAATGTTGCTGGCGCAAGGGCTCCAAATCTGGCCTGATTAGCGAACATCTGTTACATTGGAAAAATTCATGTCTACCCTAATTAGCTGTCAGGCTGATGTACATCAGCCCTGATGGTGAGGGATCCTGTGCTGTTTAAGTCAAACAGGTTTCTCTCCTATCCCATCACCTGCCCTTTCAAATCTTTTCCTCTGGTGTGTTGCTGTAATTAGAGATTGTTGGAAATACAATAGAGCAGGTTATGGTCAGTTATAGTCCCATCTGTGCAATTTTTTTATTCCCACAAAACTTACAAACTGACATAAAGCAGTCCTAGCAGTCAGGCTGAGGTCTATATATTTTTCCAATCCTAATCCAATCACTAAATATGAAGACTTTTCATTCTGCTACAGCCAATACTTTCAGTGACTGAAAGAAAATGAATAATGGGCTGACAAATTTGTCATTTAAAAAAAATTATCATCTTTTAAATAAGTAGAGTATGAAATGTGGCAAAGAATTGAAGAAATCTGATGAGCACAGTGTTCCCTGCTATTTGTATTTAGGCATCTGTGTGCTGGAACAAGTATGGACACAATACACCTCATGTGGTGTGTACATATATGCATGCATATATTTAAAGTTCCATCCTAGATGAACATTCTTTAGCTTGGGGTTCCAACAAGTTTTTAGTGTATTTGCATGGGTTTGTTAATTTGTTTTTAGTGATATTTTATTTTGTGTAGATACAGAGATCTTATTACTATTAATGGTACATATATTCATTCAGGCTATTAAGTTTCTTTATTTTATACAGCAGTCTTAATATGTAGGTATCACCTAAATACAAGAAAGCAAATCCACAGATGGATAAATTTTTGTGACTCTGCTAAAGGTCCGCAGGCTTAACATCAATTAAGAACCAAGTTCTATTCAATGAAAACAAATTGTGTTTTCATTACTGACTTTTCCCTGTGTCCCAACAGCAACGATTAAAGCCAAACTGACAAACACATATTTGCTAAATTAATTTCTTTTGCTTTTTCAGTTCCAAATTTCCAAAACCTGGTTGAGTCCCCAGTCAAAGATCGTGGTTTTCTTCATTTCCAAATGTTTCCAGGAATGAAAAACATAGTATTAAAATGTATAATAGATTGATTAGTGTCAGTAATTAATTCTCATTTGTATAGTTTGAGATTAGGATTAACTCCTTTGATTTCAACAGTGAATTTTTAGATTGTTACCTGACTAGCAACTGGTCCATAAGGATTATTTTAAAATATTGTAAAAGGAATGATCTTCTTTATTATGTAGTCAAGAGACTGAAAGGTGAAAATACGGAGTTTCATAATTTCTAACTGGCTATTCCTGTGGGGCACAAATGTGTTGTCACCTCTCACTCCTGTATCCTCTGGAAAGAAAAGAAATATCTCTGCTGCTTTTCACCAAAAGAATTGGTGTGGAGCTCTTCAGCTTGACTCCTGAGTTTACTGGTAGTACAGATCTTGTCTTGTCTCTCTCTTCTTGATTTGTCTCAGAGCCCCAGAAGAGACCAGATAGAGTACAGATCATTATGAATAGAGGGCTGTAAAAGATGTGAGAATTGCCCCCATACTTCAGCTTATGTCAGTTTAAAATGAGCTCCTGGTATTTGTTTCATCTATTCCTTCAAATATTGCCACAGTGGAATCTCACTGGTCTTTAAATTATTACAGAAAGTTGACATTCACATTAAATGGTGTTTATAAGAACAGTTATTAAAGGAAGTTTCTAAGCATAACTGAGATGCAGTTAAAGCTGGTTATAAGTGTTTCAACTTTTCAATTTGTAGCTAAAGAAAGAGCAGTTGCTTTACAGTGGAAAATGCATCTCCAACCATGGAGATATATATATATATATATTATATATATACATGCACATATATGTTTGTGGTGGTCAGCATTGTTGTTCTGTTGAAGCATTAGGAAAGAACACTCTGTAACTCAAAAGGAACAATCTAACTGATAACTGTGATGTACATTAGAAAGGCAGACAAATAAATGTGATAATGTTCAGTACCAGCCAGCCAAGGATAGCAAAGCAGCAGATGAAAGAAGGTGCAATTTATATTCAGATACTAACTACAGTTAGGATTTCCCTCCCAGTAGCATTCCTTCAGCTGGAAATGACTCTTTATTGCCCTAACTGTAACAGATTCGGCAATGAGGTGTGTTGAACATTCACAAAGTTTTTGAAGTTAGGATGCTGAGGTACATGAAAGATAGAGAATAGTGCAAAAAGGAAAGTGCTGAGATTAATTCTCACATGCCTAGTTGCTGTCACATTGTGTGCATGGGACTAAGACAGTAAAGGAGAATATTGTAAAAGGTAAACAAATAGGAAATTAAAAGACTGGGAGCTGAAATGAATTTAGAGGAGTCTCACCTCAAAGTAGAAATAGATTAAAATTAAACTGCTTTAGAACTACAATAGTATCTGTAGCCTTGGTGAGGGATTGGCACTGAGGGAAGCCTGTAAAAAGAAGATTCAGCTGAAAGGCATTTGGAATAGCAGCAGAACCCTTTGAGTAGTTGAAATATATATTTATTCTACTGTCCTTATCTGTTACTTATTTTTCTGTAGAAATCAATGGGTTTGCATGCATTTCCAACTGCAGCACTTAATCTGCTTTCTTTTGGTCAAAATATTAGAAAAATTGTAGTAAGAATACTAGCAGATGTCTGGTGGGACATTTGAAACTCATCAAAGGAAAAGCAGGTACCTCTCACATTGCTTACCTAATGCTGGCACTTATGTTAATTTAACAAAGTGTCTAAAGCCGTTCAGAACTGCACGTGGCACTCCTCTTCCTTTTGAGAGAGGCAACAAAAGATTGGTGACCATTGTTCCCTGGAGGTGTTACACCACTGAAAATGCTGTGAAATCCTTTCTTATCAATTTCTTATCAATGTTCTGGTGCTACAATTCTTATCAAGTAAGTGGTACTGTTCAAGAGCAGTCATTTAAATGAACATAAACTGTGTAGTTAATGGATCTACTACAGCTCAGGATACAGCTCAGGATGCAATGGTCCTGCCAGTGGAACAGCGATGCCTGGGGTAGTTCATAGGATCAGCCATTCCTGACTGCATGCACGATGTGAAAAACATGACTCCAGGAGCTAATAACGCTTGGGCCATCAGCATTTGTTAATGCCAGGGGGGGGAAAGAAAAGGTTAGTGTTCAGATTCTCTGAATCTTGCTAATTTTCAGAATGACAAGGTCCCAGATGTCTGAACTTCCACTGACCTGCCTGTATTTTGAATCAGACCATAAATGGGTCTCATAATCAAAAATCTGACAAAGGAGATGCATTATTTTCAGGATGTGATGTCACTGAAAATGTTGTTACTCTCCTGTGTGATCTCAGAGAGAGAACTGCTGTTTTATTTGGTGCTGTAGCCTGCTAAAAAAGAATAAATCCTTAAATATACACCATAAATCAATCCTCCCTTACAAACTGACAATTTTATATCTGTCTTTAACGTGGGAGCCATTACATGGGATGTCAATTACTTCAAAAGTCATCTTTCACATTTGTTGGGCTTACATTGATAGAGATGTGTAAAGGTATTCTATGTTTTGCACCAAAACCTGAGGGAATACCTACAGTTACCTTTTGGGGCTCCCTTCCCTCAACTATAAGCCCTAATCACAAATGCATCATCTCATGCAACAAACACATTTTGATATAAATTTTGAGTATAATTTACATTGAAAAAGAATGGATCGATGTTTGACTTTTATCAGTTTGGATCAAATTCCCTGAAACATAAAGTTTTTTAGAATATCAAAACAAGTGAAGAGCACTCTCAAGTTCAAAACAGTTTTGCTGGACAAAGAGTTGAAAAAAAAAAATTAAATGTAAGTTTTGAGTTGACATAATCCAGGTTAAATCTGAAAAAGAAAAATACTTTTGTAAAACGAAAGGCTATTTTATCACTCAGAGAATGTCACATCAATTGTAAAGCCATCAGCCTCAAGGCTTGTTGGTGATTGCTTCATATTTACTGTTAGTCCAGCAATGGAGATGGTACTTTTACAGTCTTTGGACAGACTAGTGAGTGTGACATTTAAAGTGTTGATTTTTGCAGCACTTATGTTAATTGTTGTAATTTTCCTGATGAACCACCATTCTGGTTCCCTGATGCAGCCAAGATAGTTTTACATTTTCTATGCAGGCCTCTTTGCCATTTGGTCTGTGTAGTGTCAGCTTCGAGTGCTACTGAAAGCAGACAAAATTGCAAGCAAATTGCATCAGATTGCCAACATTGTGAAAAGGTAAATTGCTTGCAAATCTATTTAAACCACTGCCCTATTTTCATCAGCTTCAGTACTTGGTATTCATGATTGCTTAATTGGCGACCTTTCCTATTGTGTAGTGCTTTATGGTGTAATGGAAAGCGATCTTTACCAAACCAATTACCCTTTTTTTCTCAGCACTACATTATTGCTGTGATTGCAACTGCCAGTCCTTTGTAAATGAACTTTCTGATTTCAATGATGTTTTTAAAATGTAAGATAGAAAAAAGTGGCATTCATATTGTGTGATGTTCTATTTTGAAGCCTTTTTGTAGTCACCATTGTCTGGGAAAATGGACTGAAGGGTTACACAGTACCTACAAATATCCATGTAACTATTATTAATATTATCATAATGTCTCCCTTTGTACAGCAGCTCAATTAGGAAAGGATAGGAGAAATATTTTGTCACCCTGTCAAGTGCACAGGAAGTGCTTTTGATGCCTCTTTTTTGACACATACATTATCTTCACTAATAATATGAGATTCCTTTTTAAGACATGGAAATAAATACACAAAATCTTAGGTGCTATAATTCAAATCACCATAACTTTACAAAATGTATTTTTAAAGAGTCTTAAGTTTTCCAGACATCTAGGCATAAAACATTTTGAAATACTACGGACAGTATAAATAAAGGTAAATGTTGCCATTTCCTTCCACTGGAACAGGGATTGCAGCTGTTTGTCTAGTAAGTACAGAGATAGTGAAAGAACACATTTCACAAGGTGCACATTATCTAGTTTGGTTTTGGTTTCAGCTATAATAGGATGTAAATTTTTGAAAGTGTTCCTGTTCTGACAAAAAAAAATTGAATTCTATAAAAATGACCATTCTTATTTCTTTTTGTAATACAGGATTAATAAAAAAATACCGTATTCCAAGAGCTTACTTTGTGTGTTTATTTATGTCATTTAGGGAATTATATCGTTACTCATAAGTGGCGACACGGAAAGGGCTCTACAAGTAATTTAGTCATTCCCTAATATGGTACTGTAAGTGCAAATGGATGCATCGTTCTACCCCCTACAGTTAAGAATTCTGTTGCAATGGCAAACAATTGAAAGGATTTCTTTTACTCTTTGTTCTTTACTCTTTTGCCAATTAAAAAAAATCTTCTGGTCAAGGTTTCTGATGATTTTAGTATTTTTGTTGTGGTTCAGTGATGTATTTATAGCTGTGATGTTCAGTAAAGCAAGCCTTTCCTCAGTTGTATAGTCTTTCTTTTTATTTGTAAGAGAAAAACATCACTGAAATCTACTGTATAGCAGTGTGATTCTATTTCTAAGCAGTGAACAAACTTTATTTTCTCTACTTTAGAAAAATCGCAGAAGTTACTCACACATTTGGGTTCTCTTTTATACCCAGGGAGTGTAAGACAGGATAAAACACTCTTGATCTTGAGTATGGCATTGCTTGTGTGTGCATATGCACAGATATTCTCCCAGCTCTAATTTACTTATAGTTTCTGTGGGAAGAGAGAAAGGAAGGTATTCATATCCTTATTTTCCTCTTTGTAGAGGGTAAGAACACAGCAATGCGGATTACCCCAATATAAAATTAAGGGGGTTTTTATCAGACAAGCCTGGGTGGTTGGAAATGACTGGAAGAGAGAAACCCAGGAAAAAAATATTTGGAACTTCTTCCCAGATATGTGTTTATAGAACACACAAATTGTCAAGTACATCTTGTTATCCCTCAATTTCCTCTGTGAGCATCGTATGAGAACCCTAAGTGCCTATAGCAAGGATGATGGCTTCACATCAGAATGGAATTCTGTTCTTCAGAAAGCAACTCCATGATGTGGTAGCAGTGAATAAGTGGACATTCAAACCTGGTATTACTGATGCACAGAAGCAAATCAGTAGCTGAAGGAAGCTGGCACTGATGGAGCCCAAAGGTGAGGAGGGATTTTTAGCTTGGCACAGTGAGAAGAGTGCAGCTGCAAAGGGAGGTCATGGCTTTTTGATGGGGCAGTGTAGGTTCAGTAAAGCAGCAAAATAACAAAAGTGATAGCTAATTCAGTGGGAAGCACAGTGAGGAATGTGTTGAAGGGTTTTGAGAGTTATAATGGGCATATAAAAAATGACAGAAAATTCAAGGGGCTTGCTGTAGACATTTGCACTGATAGTGAAACATGTTCTGTGTGGCCAAAAATGTTTCATGATGCAGAATGAACTCATTTCCCATCATAAAATGAAAAATTCCCAATAGCATAAAGTAGATGAACAGAAACAAGGAAACCCTGTGTCCACAGTTCTCTGTTAGTTCTTTGCTGAAAGTGTTCTTTAAGCCTTAGTTGTGTTGAATTCAGTGTTGACTCTTTGCCTTCAGTGCTATAGCTGGCACAGTGTTAACACAGTCACTGCAAGTTCATATTGTGATCCATGACCACACTATTGTCCTGAATAAAATTTTAAATTAATATGTTTGTTTCTGAATTACCAGGAACCCCTGCCCTGCTGCATTAGTATGTTGCAAATGTTGTCAATAGGATTTTTAATCCTATAGACATATAATTCTGGTCACTTAGTCTCCTTTATTGTGCATAAATATCGTAAAATAATTGTAAAACTAGGGGACAGAATTTTGCTTCTGGTTTGAAAGCTACAGAAATCCATGAGGCTTGCAAAGTAAAAGCATATAAAAGCATTCAGGAGAAATGCATACTAATATGTCTTTAGTCATTCTTTGGTGGAATGCCATTAAGATTTGATGAGCTTATAAATGAGGGCCAGATGAAATTCATCTCTTTTTTTGTATATGTATATAAATGTGTGTCTTGTTTTTCAGGTTTCCTGACAATGAGTGGAAATTTGGCAGCATGGGCTCTGTGATGAATGTTTCTAAGCTGACTTCAGCAGAAATTGGTCTGGAAGTGTCCCTGTCGTCGTTGAGTCATTCACCATTCAAAAAGGTAAGCAGGCACATCACTGAGGTTTGAACTGTGTGCAGGTGACAAGACTCAAACACCAACTTATATTCAGAATTTTTCTTGTGTCTAAATAATGCTATTAGAACAAAATTCTTCGCTGTGAAGGTGGTGAGGCACTGGAACAGGTTGCCCCAAGATGCAGTGCGTGCCCCATCTCTGGAAGTGTTTAAAACCATGTTGGGTGGGGCTCTGAGCAACCTGGTCTGGTGAAAGGTGTCTTTGCCCTTGGTGGGGGCAGGTTGGAGCTATTTGGTCTTCAAAGTCCCTTCAAACCCAAACCAATGTTATGATTCTGTGATTATTGTATTCAGAGTAAGACTGTACCTCAACATGACAGAGAGTACCCGTATGCTATTTTTTATAAATGAATATGTTTTTGATTTTTTTTACAGGGGTATGAATTTACCAGTTATTTCATCCAAATGGAAGCTTCTTTTAAATTTGGTTGATACAGACCCTGGAGGGACTTTATTTTCTGAAGAAAAGCTTAATGTTCAAAAAGACAACCACTCCATAAATTCTGTCATGCTATCAGCAACTGGGTAAAACTTTGGTTAATCAAAAACTTGGGGACTATTGGGAAGTCTCTTCAGCTGCAGGTTAGAGGCTGATGATAAGCGTGGAAGCATTGCTTTGTATGTCTCTTTAAGTTTGCAAAGGTCTTTGATATCCCTTAGAGTAAAAATGATATGTGGATATAAGATATCATTTGTACTAATTTACAATTCACATAGCAATATGTAATCTCTCCTGAACTTTATCAGTATGACACGACAGCAAACTCTATCACAAAATTTCCACATTTTTCTAAATGAAGAGGGTGTTTCTCTATGACAATATTTGGTTTTATTTCCTCACATTTATGCCCTAGACTAAATTATAGTATTTTGTTTGCAATTTTTTTGTCATATCATGTTAGCCTAATATACCACTAATACCATTTTAATACAGAAATTTTAGTATTCCTACTCATCGGATGATACAGTAAGTTATCACATTAGCCTGCTGTGACTTCTTGTGGTATCTGTTACTACTCTATAATTACATTCCTACCATATTTTAAGTCTGACAGGTACCACCATTTCCCACACTTCTGCATTTGAGGCCCTTCATAAACTCAGTGTTACAAAGTTCTACAGCTGAAGAGGTAACATTGATCTAGTTAACAATATTTAGTAGTGCATTTGCAGGTATCTGAGAGTTCAGTCTGCTATGGTGCAACAGCTGTGCCTGAAAATCAAAGTTTTGTTTTCTAACCTAGAAAATAAGACAAAAGAAAAATATGATTATTGTGAAGTAAAAAAAAAAAAAAAAAAAAAAAAAAAAAAAAAAAAAAAAAAAAAAAAATTTTTTTTTTTAAAAACCC
>VXBR01008702.1:74987-103457 GCA_013400215.1 Cisticola juncidis
AAAACAAAACAAAAAAAAAAAAAATCAAACAAAATTGTGCTTTTACAGAGCACCTGGAGTTTCTGCAGTAAATGAAAGAGGAAACCTTTCTCAAATATATTAAAAACTACTTTGTTTCCCTACAGTTTTTAAATTTATTTCTGTTTATTTTTTTCCTGTAATTTTCTATTCACCTTCAAAAGAAAGGGAAAGGCAAGGAAAAATCCCTGCAGTGCCTTCAACTCCCCTGCAAGATGCTGTCTGGTGACACTCCCTTCCATGGAAGCAAGCAGAATTTTACTGTCCTGGACCAGCCACCATCTCATGCTCGTTATGATCAAACTGATGGAAATAATTGGTGCTCTCATTCTNTTTTTTTTTTTTTTTTTTTTTTTTTTTTTTTTTTTTTTTTTTCTTTTTTTTTTTTTTACCTTATCTAAGATAGATTTTTATTTCTTGGCTTAATTACAATGGTAAAGAGACCTGGTGTAGTAAATAGACGAAATGATGAACTGTGCAATCTGGACAAATCATGTGCTCTCATTCTTTGAGCTGGATTATTTCCCATCCCTATGTGCCCAAATTTGCCTCAGGTCTGCAACAGTGTCTTAGACTCACAGTATTGGAACACCTACTCATTCCAGTCTTGCAGTTATGGCAGTGGGAGTCAAGGAAGCAAACTAAATACCTAAATATACTGTGTATTTCTTAGAAAGAGAATCAGGTAGATTTTAGAAATGCTTTCACAGTACAATGTTGTCCTTAACACACCATCTTGAAATTAACTCTTACTCCAGTTAGACAATCCACATAATTGTACACCTGTCCTTTGTACAAGGACCTTTACATGTGTCTTTTTAGGGGTTGGCCTGCTTAAAGCAGCCATAGCCTGGGGGAGCTGATTCTACAAGGTTTCCATTTAGACGTGGCTGCTGTTTGGGGTCTCCCCCTTTCCATTCCATCTAGGACTCAGTTCCTGCTTGCATTTGCTTCCACCATGTTCTTACTGAGACATCACAGTTGTAATCCAAGGTCAGAAGCTGGCTGGGTTTTTGCCTGCTTTCAGATTTCTAAGAGTGGCATATTCCTATCTGTGATTTTGACCAAGCTGGATTTTCAAACCAGGTGATTTGCAACCATTTCCCAGATGTTTTCTTGAGGTTCCTTCGCTGTAAGATGTGACTGGGTACCTTTCAACCTCTTCACTAGCTGAGAGGAAATGATGTATCTTTGATCAAAACAAAGTTGCAATAAATAAGACATCCAGAGGTGCTCAGTTTAGCACAACTGGAAGAAGACTGGCAGAAAATCTACACATCTGAATAAGACCTGAAGTGTCTAGAATGTTTTGGTCCTTGGTAACATTTTTTTGAAAGGTGGTTCCAGTGCTTCAGATTCTGGTGCTACTGATTGTTCTTCAGGTTCTGTGCATAGATGATGAACAGATTATGGTGGTTAGGCGAGTAGATTTACAAAGCATTGGGAAACCAAGAAATTAATTTTGATTCTCTGCCTTTCTACTTACTGGCCATAGTACCTTCCCCTTTGCTGCAGTGTGGGTCTACAGGAAGGATAGAAATTTCTCTTTGATCATGCAGACCACCACGGTCACTCCATCAGTGTCCCCAGTCACAAAAATATCTGTTTCTTTGAGTGGTGTTCTGCAATGTCCTAAATATCCTTTCAGTAAAGTCTTCTAACCTGTGCTCTTTGGGAAGTTGCCACAGGTTCTGTCAGTGCACATGTTCATCCTTTCAAAGGTGAGGTATCATACAGGCTGGAGCAGCTGTGGTGGATAAAGGCTTTACAGCCCTTTCAGTCAGCAAATTAGACATTGTAATGAAATAATATGTCTCCTGTTGCATGGAAGTTTCTATTTAAAAAAAAATAAAAAAAAATCTGTGATTAACCTGATTTCCACTGATTCCTGAAATTCCTGGAAGTTTGCTATTATTGTTTTTATGATTCAGTTTTCGTTGTGCTAAATTCATTGCCCATATTCAGGTTGTAAATATTTAGCTCCGATTTACGAACTAAACATTCATGCTGCTACATAGTTTGTTTGCAACCCACTATAGGTGAGTGGACAACTTTGTTGTTGCTCACAGTTTCAGAGGAGCAGGTCCAGGTCAGAGCACATCAGTCTGATGGGACACATTCCCCTCCAAAATTTATCAGGAATTATCTATTCCTACCATTAGCACATATTAGCATTGACATTACTAAGTGTTTAACCATAATGATTTTACTTTCTTAACCCACCTTCAGCATCCCCCTTCATAAGAAAGAGCTAAGGGTTTGTAGAGTATTCAAAATCTTTATTCAGAACTCCCAAATTATCCATGAAATTAGTAATACATTTGAATTTATTTGTGTTGCTGCATTGTGGTTTTATAGATTGACTGTGATTTTGCTTACACCTGCCCTCAGGATCTCAGAAACTGAGCTTCATTATTTCAATGAATTTACACTAAATATATCTTGGTCACTTAAACTACGTTTCAGTAAAGAGATCATAGGAGGTCAACATAGGGGAGTTTTTAAATGTGATGTAATTTTGTTTGGATGATTCTCCTGGCTTTTGAATTGTTAAGGAGTGTGCATGTTCTTTTACTTCTAGACCAAAAAAAAAAANAGGAACAAGAATTCCTGGAATTTAATGGTAATTCTAGTGCAAATCTACATGATGTACTTAGCAAACAATCCCAGCAGTAGTGGTGATTAGCGCCCTGGTCTGAAAGGCTGATGATTTGAGGTCTCTTCCCCCTTGTTGAGCAGCTGCTTCAGGGCATGGTAAGCTCCTGGTGAGCTGTGACCTTTCTTGAAAGTACAATAGGCTTCATTGGAAATCATTCCTGTGCTTCTGTCTCTGACCTTGTGCTTTGGGAATGCTGTGATTTCTCCAGAATGAGCAAATACTGAGATACTTTTATGAATTTTCTATATTTTGGTCTGGTAGATGTGATGTATCTCACGTGATGTGTTCTACAGCTAGTTCAGGTACATGGAATAGGACGTGTGTGATGCTGTGCTTACTGCAAGTCAGCCAGAAATATTAATTTTTTGCAGGTGGCAGGTGAAATTCACTGGGGTATTAAGGAAAAGTTTTGATGAGTAGCTGCACATTGGCTCCGCCTGAGGTCTGTGCTTGCATTTGAACTGTAAACTGAAATGACAGTCGCTTGCATGGCAGAACACCCAGGAGAGCACAGCCACAGCAATGCCACCTGTTACTCATTGCATGGCTAGTGCAAAGACACAGGCTCTACCTGGTGTCAGAAGATCTGAGAAGATATGATCTATTTCTTCCTTTACTAGTGAAGAGATTCTGACACAGACTATGTGTACATTGAAAGGTAAACATTTCCACTGTATGTTTTACGTGCTGTAGCAGTAACCATTATTTCCCTCAGGGCCTTATCATATTTAGCAGTATTTAAATTTTATGAAGTATCGAATTGCATTACACCTTTGTTATTCCTTCCTTGAGCACCATCAGTTTACAAAAAACAGTGAGATGTGTGAGAAATTTTAGAAGGTGTATAAAATCTTATCACTTGTTCTTGATGAAGTTGTATAGCATATATGATGCTTTCCCAAAAATATGTTTCATTCAATTCTAAGGTAAAAAGCATTTTATTTTGGGAAATTAGATCAGCTTGAAAAATATACAAAAAATATTAAAGAAAGTAGAAATGATTACCAAATATTTGGTCTGTAAAAGGAGAAGGATACAGTAGGTTTTCTGGTTTCCTGGTGAATAGTTTTAAAACTTCATGAAGAATGTCATCTGCTGCTTCACAGGATGTCACTAAAAATGCAAATGATTATAAATTTTATAAGTAGCTGTGAAAGTGAATCTTTCAGCGACAGATGAAATTTTTATGGTTTAGGTTGCTGTCCCAGGTTGTACCTATGAATCTTGGATATGGGGATTTCAAAGATCCTGTGAGGCTGGAATCCAGTGAATAGATTTCCCTCACCTGACTCAAGCTGTAGGAGCACTGCATGACCAGAGAGCTCTGCTCCTCATGTGTCTGCCAGGACAGACCTCTCATTACTCCCACTGCACAGGCTGTAAGCTGAACAACTGCCTTTAGCAAGGAATCAATTGGTCTAGAAAGCCAAAAGTAAGGTCGGGATGAATTGCCTTCCACAGTCCAACATTCCTCTCCACAGGTTGCTGAGGAATGTCAGCTAGGACAGGCCATTTTTAGAGCTCAAAAGTGAAGCAATGAGTTGTCTGTTGACACACTAACAGGTCTGGAGTCAGAGGCAGGAACTGAACCCTGAGGCCCAGTGGGAGACTTGTGCTCTGGACAATTTACAGTTTCTTTAAACAGCCCAGATTTTCTGTGCTTTCATACTCAACATTGTCTGAGATTAGTTTCCTTGAAGAAATTCCAGATTAGTTTGGCAGAAGCAGACACATCCTAGACTACTGGTTGTATGTGAAATGTTTAACCTCAACCCAGACTTTTTTGGCAGTTATTCAGTAATAATTTTTTCTGTAATAAAAACCAAGCCCTTGGTTTTAGTCAGAGCTTGTTGTCTCTTGGATGTTCAGTGTTCATTTCTACCAGGTAATCTGCTGGTCATGTCAAATGTCCACATTAGTGTCCATGAACACAGAAGTGAAAAAAGTGATTTAATTTAGAACATGTATCTATTCTCATTCTGGGAGAAAATACTGATTTTCTTTCAAGCTTATGCTGAGAGCAGCCGGGTGCTCAGGTGGCATAAGATTATCCCACAAGAGAGGATAACCAGAGGCTAAAAGAGGCAGAGACAGTATCAGAGAAAGAGACCTGCAAGGAAAATAAGTGCAACATCCCTCACAAGATGATGTTTTTCTAATTTCTTGAGAGTTGGCCCCACTGTGTCAGACAATCACAAATAAAAGGAGAGGAAAGAATGTAAAATAAATCAGTGTTTGTCATACCGGTTTTTGAAGCTGTAGCAGTTTACTATCACAGTACTTGAAGGCAAATCATACTGAGGTGTCACAAATAAACCATGAAACATTTGATTTTCTGCATGTTATCATATTTCCACGTATCAAAGTTTCAATTGCAAGTCAGCTATCATTTTATCTTGCTAACAATTTGGTATCAGTTTTGTTTCTTCAACCTTGTTTCAAGTCCAAAATTTATATGCTTTTACTTCCATTAGCATGAAGAATTAGGACATGGGGAAACAGCAGAAACCTCTGCTACAATGAGTGTTTGTAAACTTTTGGCTACATCTGTTCTGCTTGCACAAATAAAATGAGTTTATATTTTTTTTTTTGCTTATTAGCTTTTAACCAAGTGAATTGTGAGCAGGACCCTTAATGAAATGGGATGAGATAAGAGCAGTTCGAAGTATTGAAATTGTAGGCTGTGATGTGGGCTTGTTCCAAGAGAGAGGAATGTTTTGTGCTATACTGTCCAGCATCCCAGTTAATACATTAATACTAATTATAAGTGGTTGAACCTTGTGATATGCCTAATTTCCCAAAAAACCAAAGGGAGCGGAGGATTCTGATATACATTGAAAATGTGAAATGTCTAAAGGGAACTGTCCTCCCTTACACCCTGTGTTTTGTCAGATGATCAAACATTGAAAAGAAAACAACAGAGATCCAAAAAATATGCTGGTTTGGGGACATTCCCGAAGCATTTTAGTACTTGGTCTCTCAATGCTTCTTATGGGTACTGAAGTGACCAATAAATCATCTCCTGAAGAAAATGACAGACTTAAATTTAGAAAAACCTGCTGATCCTCAATCGTTCTCAGATACAGGCTAGTTTTTTCTCAGTCTGGTCCTGATACTTTCCTTCAAGTGAAATTCAGCAAATATTTTGTAATACTGGTCTCCTTTGAGCCCAGAAGGGGCTATCTGGTCTTGAAGTCTGTAGTGCAGAGGAGACCTGTCTTCCTTTAGTGTAAAAAGTCAGTCGAGAGTAACCCCTAGATACAAGATCAATTGTAGTGAAGGAGAAAGGTCCCTTAGCCAACTACTGCCTAAGCATCCCAGGCTGTGTCTTTTCTGTAATTATTGCATTTAATACAGCTACTTACTTGCACGAAAGAGCTTCCGGATCCAGCAATTTCCACGGAGGGCAGTTTGGGAATGCAGAGGCCCATCATTTAGCTCTGATATTGTTGGGTTGTCAGAATTGATCATAGCTCTTGATGGAACACCTCTAGGTTTTTTTATGGAGTGCATCAGAGTGCCATTTCACATTGTTTAAGTAGGAGTGATCTGTTAGTTTATATTTTATCTAAAACTGCAGAGCAGATGACCTCCCTCAGGGTCTAAATACATGAATCCTATGTGCATGTTACAATTAATGCTAGAGTTAGGAGAGAAATTCATAACAAGGGGCAGAAGAGCTGGGCAGAACAACTTGTCAAAAAGAAGGAAATTCCACTACAGATTAGCTTATTTTTAAGCATGTCAAGCTCTACATACAAACATGATATATTGCTTCCTTGTAATGTCTGTTTAGGTCCAGATGCTCGAGGCAGTGTCAGGGAGTGCTGTAAATTTTGTCTGAGTCAGGGCAATTCTGATTGATCTCTGAGTGTAAAATCGATAAGAAGACACTGTCATTTTCTTAAAGGATGAGCTAGAAAAGGAAAATAAATTAAGACTCCACTGAATGTCTATCTCCAGTGCTCATTAATTCAGTGTGGTCTGTACTTTGTTAATGTTATGTCCACAGCTTTAATCTTCCAGGTGCTCTTCCTGCAGATAGTCGACAGCAGCCCTTTATTATGTTATGTATATTTCATCTACACGTGGTGGAAATAAAATGTCTGCTCTCTTCTTTCCCCTAGCTCCTGATTAATCCATTTGATTATTTTTCGGAAATACATCACTTGGGTACTGATTAACTTAAAAATGGAAAGCCATTGTCTTTCTTGCATGTCCTTCATCAGAACTAACACACCAGCTGCTCATTTGTCTTGGGTTGTTACAGCAAATAACGACTAGCAGGCATTTCCCCTTATGTAATATACTTCAGGAAGATTAATTTACTTCTGCTCTTTTTCTCTGCTTCTTTTTGTCTACTAAGACTTTTTTGACACGTTTTGAATTCCCTCCCAGCTCTCATTCTCCTGCTTCCTCTTAAACATCTTACAGCACCGGAGCAGCAGTGCTAAAACTGACCATTCTAGTCTCCAGTCGAAGTCACCCAGTGCTGCTGCAGACATGGTTCCATTCTGGGCTGGCTTGCCTTCTCTGTGCTGGTGAGTGTAAGCTCAGGGGGCTGTCCCTTAGGAATAACAATACATGGTCACCTTAGTCCCACAGCCTTCTCATGCACAACAAGGCATCTTGAAGTTAATAAGTCTGCTAAGGGGAGTACAGGCTGCTCTCTGGAGTATAGCTTAAGATGCTGTTACACTGAAATATAAAATAATTTTTATTGCTAAGAGGGCATTTCCCTTTCTACACATCTATTTTCAATGGAAAAAATAACTTCTAAACATAAATAATGGATCATTTTATGCTTCTGTTTCTACTTCACAATGTTAATATCAGGGCCCAAACAACACAGTGACTATCAGTGATCAAGTTTAAAAAAACCCAAACATGTAAATACATTTTGGAAGAAAAAGAATATTTTCCATATTCCACCCCCCACCCACCAGCTATTCCCAGTAACTTTTATTTACTTACAACTTCATTATATACCTCTAGGGTATGTTGATTGAGATAGCAGAGGTAGTTGAAAAAGGACTCGACTTCAACAAGCATTTAGTGCATATTCATGAAGCATCTTATTCCCCTTCCTTAAAAAAGTACAGTACATGTCAATTATTTAATTTTCATGGAGACGCCATTGGTGAGACTAGACCTTGCACCGTCAGTTTGCTAGCTGAGCAGGCCTCACCTGAGCTAAAGGAGTGGTTTCAGTGATCTCATCAAGCAGTCTGTAACATTTTATCTGAAAATCATCCTTCAGGACTTTTTCCTGTACTCACTGAATACTGAGTTTCAGAGAAGCTCAGAAATCTTTTAAACTTTGCATTCACTCTATCTAGAGCTGAGTGTATTCAGCTAAACTCTAAAATGCTATGTGCTTCTATGTTTATCCTTGAAAAGGGCATAAGTCAACTCCTAGGTCTTCTCCTCATTACATGTCAAAAAGTTTATGCTTTGAGAATAGCTCACCAGGGGTAGTAGCACTCGAGAAGAGGCTGAGCTTTTGTCCAGATCTACTGTTCTTACCACAAGGCTACAGCCAGTAACATCCAAAGCATGAAGCTGTCAAAATGTCTTTTGTAGTCTTTAGGTTAAACTGTGGATTGCATCATTCTTGTGTATTAAGGAGAGAACCAGATGCCTGATTTGCACTTGACATGTGTGGCCTGAACTCCAGGTTCCTAAGAAGTCCTGATTCCATTATGCTAGCAGAGATACTGACTTTGCTATATCTGAGAAAACAGACAAAGGTGAGGTCATGGCCAAAAAACCTTCAGGGCAGAGACAGGATATGTGGCATTCTGCTGCATCTTCCGATCCACCCATCAAGGTAATCTGGATTTTTAAATAGAAAAAGCTGTAAACTTCCTTCAGACAATCACATTCCACATTAGGAGAAAAATTATGACAAACTAAATGCAGAGAGCAGCCCATATACAGAATTGCCTCCGGGTTAGATAAACACTGATCTGATTGTTGTCTGAATTACAAATCTGTAAACCTTCTGACAGCCAGCTATTTGCAAAGGCAATAAACATCTGTGATAGGAAAGGATTTCATAGTGGTTATGCTGCCTAGTCACATATCTAGATCAGCTGAATTTGGGAGTCAAGTTAGAAAATCTCCATCAAAATGGAATTGCTCAAACTAAACATTATTGAGCAAGCATATTTTTTAAACACATTTTGAATGTGACTGAAATGCAGCAATAATTTTATAAACTGTATCATAGTAGACATTTTTATACTGTCCTTGAAAAACACACCTAAGGTTGAGTGGATGGAATGGATTTAATAGTAATATATAATATAAATACATGTAGTAAATATATAAAGCCATGTATATAATGCACATACCAAATGACAGTACATGTATATTCCAGATTGCCTGCTCTCCAGAGCTTCTGCTATGTGCATACTTCCAACAGTCAGAAAATCCAACCTGTGCAAATTTATTTACACAGCATGTTCAGAGTATAGGATTTGACACCCTTTAACCAACTTTTTAAAACCATGCCTGTATGTAGTTGAAGGACTTAGCATGAATTTTTGTGAACTTATTTTGCTAGATAGGATCAGTTCTAATTTTAGATCTAAATGTTTAGTGCATAAACAGAAAAAAATCTATAAGTTTTTATGGAGAAAAAAACCCACCACAAATAACCACACTTCTACTACAAGAAAAAGCAAAATTCACTTTATTTAAATTAAATTTGTTCTGGCTGTATTATTTGAATTAGAATTCACACTGGTTTTGGTGGATGAAGGTATTAATTCCTGTTCTGTTCTTCCATCATGTGACTCAGCTAAATAACTAGTAACTGATCCAAAAGTTGAGATTTAAATTCTGAAAGTAGCAAGTAGGGTGATGGTACTAGGGGTTGGGTCAAGACACTTAACCAGTCTATATTTCCTCTGGGAATAGTAAGATGTTTATTAAAAAGTACCAGAATGATGGCTAACTGCTTTTCAACAAAAATTCTTGACAAGGTTAACTACATCCTTAAGTACAAAAGAAGATATGCTTTTACAACTATACCAAGGATTTGTTTATAAGACCCTTAACTTTTGTTTCAGTCAGACTTCTACTGACTCCATGGAAATAGAAAATCAAGTTGGATCAAGCTAATTTAAGCACTATAAAAAGAGGTTAGATGCATAGAGTGTATTGATATGGATCTGTTTATAAAGGGATAATAATTTAAGAGACCTAATGTGCTTAACACACAACCATGTCTATGGTTGTTTAAAGGTTTAGGATTTTTGTCAGTGCAACCATGTTCTGGGGTTTTGAGAAAAATTATTTAGATTAGGATTGCACTTGATTTTGAAAATAGAGTGCTATTGTATAACTTTACAATGAGACCTTAGTTACTGCTAGAATGTAACACATTTCTTGCAGCTTTGTTTAACCATGTTTAGATTCCTATCAAATAGATTTGGGATTGATATCTGAAAAGGAAGATGGCATGCCAGTTGCTCTTGGATGTGGGAATAGAGATCTAAAAGAGCTAGAAGAAATGGATATCCAAATGATTTTAAGCTGAGGCCTTGGCCCCAGCAGCAAAAGCTCAAAGAGAAATAAGAAAATTAGGAATTTACATTACAATAGCAAGGTGTGTTTAGGAAAATCTGAACTTTGACACAGTCCATTTAACTGGGTCTGTCATATTGATCTATGAGTTTTTTATTGTCACAAAAATCTGCATAGAAAGGATTTGTAGTTTATGATAGTATTAATTATGTTTCTTGTTACTGTACTGAACAATCTAATATTTCTCAATCTAATTTTATAGTTTGGTTATTAAACATCTGGGAATAAATTTTCAAAGCTGTGAAATTTATCCCCAGGTGTTCTGTGAACACTAGTAGAAATAAGTGTACCAATCCTAACATTTCATAACACTCAGCATATAGGTGTAAGGACTCACTGCTCTTTCTGAGCAGTAATTCATTGCTTCTTACAATGAATTCATGCTTTTACATATAAATGTCTGCCAATTTATAAAAGGCTGGGTGCTATTGAAACCAACAGGTTAGTTTCCTTTGACTTCAGTGGGGGGCAGGATTGATCTGAGAATGTAACCAGATTGATGTTCTTTATGATTGTGCATACTGAGGAGCATTAATGAGAACATGTTTTACAATATGTGTGCTGCATGTGTTTCCTATCCCAAGAAACCTCAGAACTGCTGTATGGTTATATATCTATGATGTGGCTGGAACCCATATCCTTTTGGATATGAATAGCAGCAGTAAATCAGTGTACGTGTTTACACTGTACCATGAATCTCCTTTTCTACTAGAATATTTGAAACAGCAGCAGATTACTTGAATTTGTAAATTCAAAAGCAATGCTTGCTACAACAAGGGGTATTTTCAACAGTGGCTGCTATTTTGAGGGACTTGGTTTAGTGGCTTAGTGAAGGCATCATAACATCATTGCCACCTTTGCAGGTTTCTCATAAACAACTTGCTTTCATTTTAGACACTCCTTGGCAAACAGTCCAATCCCTGGCCTCCAGCAGATTTCACCTGCAATTATTAGTCAAATCCAGGTACCAAAAGAAAAAAACACATCTTTGTAAATCAGCGGTATTAATATTTTACGTATTTGAATCACTTGCTCCTTCCTGCAGTACCCTTTTGAGGTAGCAATTTTTTCTATAACATTGTCAAAATGAATTGTAAGAGGTCTGGAGAGGAACTTTTCACAAGGGCATGGTGTGATAGGACAAGAGGGAATGGCCTGAAGCTGAAGGAGGGTCCATTTAGATTAAAAATTTCTTACAGTGTGTGTGGTGAAGCACTGGAACAGGTTGCCCAGAGAAGCTGTGGATGCCCCATCCTTGGAGGGGTTCAAGGCCAGGCTGGATGTGGCTCTGAGTAACCTGGTCTAGTGAAAGGTGTACCTGCCCTTGGCAGGGGGGCTGGAGTTAGTGGGTCTTTAAGGTCCATTCCAACACAAACCAGCCTCTGATTCTATGAAAACAGAAACAACTTGTTGGGGGAATAAATTCCTCTGTCAAGCACGCTGCTTGAAGTGTATTATGTCATGGAGGAAAGGGACTTGGGAGATTATTTTTACTCAGGCTTTTTCCTTGTTGCCTGGACCCCTTTCCACACATTATTGCTTGCTGCAAGAATGCTTGTCTGAAATGTGCTTTCCAAGACATCTGATTTTTTTCTCTTTTTTTTGAAATGCATTAAAAAGAGAGCAGTTGCATTGCACCTTCAAATACATCTTCACAATCACTTTCTGATACTCATCTGCTCTCTTGCCATCACTTAGGCACCCAACACCACTTCACCCAGGACCCATCAGAAGACCCTTATTAATCAACCAAGCCCAGAGAGGGTACTTACATAATTTAATGATTGCAAGTTCATCTGCTAAATGTGTGGGAAACATAAAAAGTAGAAAACTCTCATAGCAGTGCAGATGTGAGCCTAAAGTTAAAAGGATACAAGAATAAGGACACAGAACAACAAGACTCTGTTTCTGTGCTGTGTAGAGTTAGGCCTTTGCAAGTAGAAAAATATGTTAAGCAAGATAATAGAAAATTTTTATCATGAGGCTCTCTGTGCTTTGTTTATAGAAGAGTAATAAAAGCCCCTGAATAGCAAAAAATATGAAACATATTTTTAGATATAAGGTATATATGTAGTTTTAATGACTGGTTTATGCAGATGCCTGTAAGCTTTTAACAATTTGCTATTAATTAGAAAACATTTAAAAGGTCTTGTAACACAGAGAATTTTGGCTAGCAAAATGTGAACTGTTACCATTTTTCTTATCTCACCCTGTATTAAGGCTGATGTTGCAATAAAAGCTCGAAGAACATCTCCCAGCAGTCCCATATTGTTATTTACAAGTATTAATATCCAACAGAAATGGATAAAAATGTATTACCGAGAGATTTCATTGCTCTGTCCTCATTTTGCTGCTTTTGTAATTTGTCTTGATGTTGCTGTTGGAGTCCTGGAGGATTTGTCTAGAAAAATTAGGCACTATAAAAACATTCTGAAGCTCTGCCAGTGTCTTCTTTGACCCACGCATTCTGCTCTTCCTTGCTGACAGCAGCTCTTTTTTCTAACACAAGCTGCCTGCAAATGATCTCTTATCCTTCTTTCCACTCATGCACAAGCCCAGAATTCTCCACCTTTGTAAAGCAGGACAGTGATCACAGGAGCAATCCTGCAATCCACCTTCTTTCTCAGTTGGAGCTGCCTGTACAAGAGACCACACATTGTGTGTCGCACTCCAGAGCCATTGCCATAAGTGTCAGGTCCTGTTTCACCCCTGCAACAACAATGGTTAATTTGTATTCCATTAGAAAATGTATTTTTAATTCCCCCAAAGTCTACACAAAAATTGCATTTTTTTCACAGATTTTACTTTTTTGCTTTTATGGCTAGAAAAATCTCTCTTCTATGCAGAATAATTGTTCTCCAGTTCCAAGAAGCTTCCTTACATTTGCCCTTAGAGAAATCTTTTGATTCTCTCTTCCCTACCCTTCTACTGACTTATTAAGGCTGTATGTGATACGTTATCAGTGTTACTAAGGTGCTTAATTTCCAGTTGATTTCAAAGGATGTGTGGTAGTACAAATAAGTATTTTTAGGGAAAGGATTATACCTTTTGTGCCTTGTAAAGCTGTTGCAGGACACCTCCACACTTTGGAGAAGTGAAGTCTTCCATCATAGCAGAAGTACCCAAGCGACTTCACAGCAACTGCAATTTTACATTGGTGCTCATTATGTGAGCAATCAGACTTGTCTGGTTACCATATTTATCAGCCTGGCTCCCTATTCCTACACGAATGTCCTCCCTCTGTGACATAAACCTACCCCACGCTGGCAAAAAATAATATAAAACCTAGATCTACAATACTTTTACCTGATCAGAATCTTTTAACTAGGTCAAGGTATATAACAATTCTTGCATCCCTTCACCTTGCCTTCTGTAGCATTGGCTGATGCGTAATAAAGCACTGTGAAAAAGTCTGGTAATGGTGTCCATAAGGTTAAGCCTGCTTCTTTTGATTGAAGAAGTCTCTTGATAGAACAGAGATAGAACCCATCCTATTTATGTATATTGATAGATTTTGGCATTTGGAAATCACAAAAGTTTGAGAAGAATAAAGCTCTTTAACATGCACACAGCCTTGTCCTGTGGACCATTTGCCCACTTTTGAGCTGGTGTGCTAGGTGTGCATTCCTGGCTTTGAAAGGTATTAGAAGTCACCTCAGGCACATTTTAGCCTGTTCAGTTACATTCCTAGAAAGAAGGGAAGTTATTCTCATCCCAGATGTGATCCCATTTAACCCTCTCATGGGATAATGATGAAATTTGCTGTCTTTACCATTAATTTATGTTCTCTGTTTTTCCTAGGATGTCTTCTCTGAAGTACCTGCTTATTTCTACTATTCAGAGAAGCTAGTGCTTTCAGTAAATTCACCTCAAGGTAGCTGCTGGGCATCATTCCATTACCATGATGACATTGGTTATTGTACTGCCTAGAAGTATGACCATATAGAAACTTATTGGAGCAATGTATGTAATGAAAATGCTTCATTCTCCCACGGGCTCTTAAACTGAAGGTGCCTGAAGCTGTCTCATCAGTTGGAAATGTCTCTAACAAATTCATAGTTTGATTTGCAAGGTGAATGCATCCTTGTTAATCCATTAATTTTTTTGGTAGAGCTCCAGCTTCCAAGAAAAATAAGCATGTCTGTGCCTCAAGAACTTCGAGGAGCTACAATGTAAGGATAATTTAGGCACCTATATGAAAAAGACTTCCAGAAACCTTTGGACATTCACAGAATTCTGTAGAAGCAGATCTATCTATCCTTAATTACCTCGTGGTCATCGCTCCTCTAACCCAATTATAATTGCTCCCTTCCCAGTCCAAGCAGGAATGCCTCTTCCCTCCTGTTCTACCTTTTCTCTTTCCTTTTTTTCCCCTCACTATTTACTTCCTTATCCTCGTCTCCTCAAAGAACTCAGAAAGTAGTTTGACAATCAGTTGGCCTCTTGGGCAGATTCATTGCTGCAGGAAATGAATTTGAGCTGGCTTGGATCTAGGATTTGCTTCCCATGAAAGCACTCTAGCCACTACAAAGCATGGTGTTGACTTGTGTCAACCAGATTGTCTTTTCCACAGAGATTACCTGGATGTCAGGAGGGCAGGGGACTGGTCCCTTGAAGGACTAGGCAACATCATTTCTCAACAAGTGCAGCCTGGCCCCTGGATCTGTAGGAGATGTGGAATTTTTTGCTGGTTGGATGAGGTTGTGGCCTGTGCAGCACTGTGGCATCTCTTAAGTGCCCTCTCAAGAAACTAAGGCTCTGAAATTTGTCTTGTGTTTTCTGCTCCTGGCACAGAGTATTTTGAAGTGAAGAATAGCCAAGAGTCACCACATACAAGTCCACATGTGAACCTGGCTCTAAAAGCTGGATGAAAGGCATCCTTTATCCAGCAGATGAATTTTTCCTTTGCTCTTTGAATGTAAGGACTGATAATAACAGTGCACCCCTTAACAGGGTTTGATATTTCCAAATGTCATCTCTTCTGATTTCATGTGCACTCGTTGATTGTTCTAACATCTTAATTAAAAGTGTAACTCTAATAATGAACTTATTTTCAGCCTGCTTCTCTGAGTGGTGCATTGTATCAAAGGACAGGCAATTCAGAAAGAAGTTAGCTGTGGATCAACAGTGACACAGAGCACTTGTGTAGTCGCTGGGGGTCAGTCAGTACATTTCTTTCACACTGGTGCTAGTCAATCACTTTTGTTTTCCAGATTAATTATGTGGCCTTTCATTAAAAAACGAGGCATTCTGGTTTCTTGCCATTTTCATTTCACTTGTGTCTGCCTGTGTGAATTTTACACTTGGGCTGTGTTGTGCTTTTCCTCTTCTTTAGTCAAGAAAGTAGAAAGAGTTCAAATAATCAGAAAACATAAGATAGTGAAAGGGGGCTAGTTCTTAATTTCTATTTATTGATAAAGTAAGAGAATACGAACACCTCTTGCAGAGGTGAATATTTCACTGTGCTAGTGTTATTGTCTCCTTTCTCTTCACATTCTATAGTTTTCTGTAAAAGCTGAAGCAGTGACTATATTCAACACCTGCGTCTTTAACAGCCACTGCAGTATAATTACCTTTCTTGAATATTCTATAGAATTGTCAAACAGCAATTTTCTTTTTCAAGGCAAGCTTTTGAATAATGCCGTTTACATACAGAGCTTAACTTCTCTTACGTTGAAAATCTAATTATAAGTATCCAAAATTTACTGCAAGTTTGCTGTTTTATAATTCAGTCTACATAAAATTGCTAAAACACAGCATATTTAACATTTATTCTGGAGTTGAATCAGCACACTCTTTATTAAACACTTTTTCAGTCTTAAATGTAATTGACTCTGTAACAATATTTTTTGATTTTTCTTATCATGTTTATCTTAAATTTCTATAGAGGTACAGTGCAAGAGGAGAGGCTACTGAGAGAGGTGCCTAATGTTCTTTTACTGTTTTTTCATTCATTGAATATTTATTTGGTGTTGGAAGAAGAATATCTCGGCATTTCACTGAGAGAATCTAGGAAAAAAACTCCAGCATGTTTTATTCTGTTTGGTGTATTATTCATTGGCTATTTAATGCTGATGTTGATTGATTAGATCAGAGTGTAGATAATTAGCAAGGAAATCTTAGAGCAAATCATGGCTTGAATTGTGCAACGTACCATCATCCTAGTCAGCCTAGTCAGGCTACTTCTGCAGTCTTTGTGATACAAATATCGATAGACAACCATCCTGACTATCTCAAGCAGTACAACTTCAGTATTCTGTTAGGAGGGTGACATTAGAATAGAAAATTAACATTAAATTGTATCATTTCTTACTGGTGCAAGCTATAAATTAATGTTATGAAATGTTATGAGCGTATATGCAAAGCTACCTCTTACAAAAATTAAAGAGTATCATTATAATCTTCCAATTGTCACTCTGGGAATTCCCCTGTTGTCACACGTTATTTTCAGCGTATGGTAAGCTGCATTTTCCTTCTCAACTGCTCTTCCGGATTTCAGTTCTCACTGCCAGTTTCTGTCCGAGGTTTCTGTAAATCTTTTGTGTCCTTTTTCTAAACATGTCCTATTCTTGAAAAAAGAATCCCTCAGCTATTCACTCCGCAGCTTACAGTGAAACCTTCTTCAGCTTTTCTTTTCAAATACCATATTCTATGAATGCATATAATAAGCACGGTAAAAAATAATTTTAAAGACTATTACACATCCTGCTGATATCGATGTAATATGAGACAATTGCTCTTTTTATTATTCTCTTTTACTTTCTGCAGGTAAGTGTAAAAATAAACCTTTAATATTTTAGTCCTATTAGTTTCTTTCCTTTTTTGCTTGGTTTAGTTTAAAGATCTTAAGTATGTCAACATCATCAAAAATTCTTTAGGCTTTTGAACAAATCCCCTTCGTGTTGCATAGTATCATGTCCAGTTTAACTCGCTTCTGCCTCTTCCAAGAATGAAAAAATTCTCTGTGGAGAAGAATACAAATATGTGTAAAGTAGCATGGTTCTGTTAAAATGTGCATTTCAGGTTCACTACTGGGAATAAATTACATCAAATAAATTTTACAACAGCTTTCTGAAGTGGTTTCTTTGAAGTGATTCATTTTGAGTAAAATGTGTGAATGTGCTGGCAGTAAAAATATATGTTTGGAATCTATTTCTTAGGAAGACTAGATTTTAAAATAAGTTCAAAACAAAGAAGTAACACTGTTTTCCACAGCAACAGTTTAAATTTTTATGTGGTTTACCTCATAAGATCTTCCATGGATTAAAGAGTAAGAACAAGTTTTCTCCATTACAAAATTCTCATTTAATCCTTATCCACACTTAGTTTATCAAATTAAATTGGACAAGATTGATGCAGGGGCTTTTTAAGCCGGACATCATGTGTAAAATCGCTAGACAACAGATTTTAAAGGGTGCCCACCATGACTTGTCACATCATCTTTCCTCAGCCTCAGCTGCCCTTGCATAGTCTTATGCAGGGTCAGGATTCTTCTTGGTGTTACACTATGGACCACTGCAGAGAAACAGAGCAGCGACACAGTCTCCAGCAGAGTTACTTATTACATCCTCAGCCCCCTTCACCTGCCCCAGCCATTCAAAATAACATCACACCATAAAATATTCATGAACAGCCCAGTGCTCCGTCGAGGGCCTCGCTTCTGCAGGTGGCTGTTACATCAGTAATTGCCCGATACTTCCCTCCACAGCGTAAAATTGTTTTCATTATGTGTCATGCACACAGAGCCAAGCAAATCCCTCTTGAGTGGTTTCCCAAGGGCTAGAGGGAGGTGGTACTTAACTTAAACAGGCGCTTTTGGCTTAGATTAAAAAAAAAGAGAAAGAAAAAGCCAGTGAAAGCTCATCATTAACTCTACTTCTAACTGCAACAAAAAGCAGAAGCTCATGCAAAACTCTCATAAAGATTATCCTAAATGTCTCAGTTACTAGGAAGAGCTTTAGTGGCTTTAGCTGTTCTTATGATACTTAAAGCTGCTTCAGCCAGAGAAGAGAATAACTTTCCACCTGACTGAAGTTCCCATGGTTTGCAGTGCAAGGCGATAAGCAGGTTTCAGCAATAAACTCCTGCATTGTGAGACAATAATGCACAGTCAGGTCCCCCCATTTTGATTCAAGGGTGTCTTTTTCTTTCCCCCCTGTGGTGGACTAATCACAGCTCCACTTTGTTTAATTGCAGCAAAGAGAGAAATGTGTTTAAGAAGTCATTCTGGCCCTCTTTAAATGAATGCTCAAGTTCTTCAAAGACAACAAACAGGATGCATAATAAATAAGATTTAATTTTCAGATCAAAATAGGCAGAGTTAAAGATTTTATTGACTGATGTGGGAGAGAGAGATGCTTCTGAAAAGGGGGAGGAAAAAAAAGGAAGCAACAAGTGGGATTAAAGTCTTGGGTTTTATGCAGCACAAGCTGGTTTTGCATGGTGGGAGGATCAGTACAGGAATAAAATCTTTCCAGAATTAGTGGTCGGTAGCCTGCCAGGCACTTTGCTTCTGATAAAAATGCTTGTAAAACTATGTCAACCCCTTGATAATTGACACAGATGCACCCGCTATGGTTTTCAAACTAAGACCTAGAAAACCTTGGGCACGATGTATTGTAAATTATGGCTCGGGGTCACGAACTCCAGAGTGGTTGTTGAGGGGGAGAGGGTGGGACAGAAAACTGTTTATCAATCAAAAGTTTTCTTTCTGAGTCTGACATGATTAAGCTACAGCCCAAGTGATTGGGAGAGAAAACCTCTTAATTCATTATATTTAAAACTCTGTTTTTCTTTTTTTTGTTGTCCTTCTACTTTGAGATTATGATCACTCTTTAAAGGCAGGCATACATATACCTGTAGAAATTAAGTAGAATCATGACAAACTTCTCCAGTTCTCTTCTTTTTGAAAAAAAAAATATCACAATTTATTGAGTATGCTCTGTGAAACATAGTGGAGCCATTTTAAATTTGCTTTAAGGTATTTACTAAGGTCTCATATAGGAAGAAGCACACACTACCTAATTTGGTTTATGCCAGTTAATAGTTATATCATCTATCTATACTTCACATTTAGTGGAAATTAGTCTTCCATGCTGATTTTGAATTCTATCAGAAGACAAAGAGACACATTTTTCCTTAAATTCTAGTGGTAGACTACTGTGGCCATGGTTTGGTGCTCTTTCATTGCTAAAATTCACAATTGCCAGTGACCATGAGCTGTGAGGTCTCATAATTTTGAGCAGGCACTTGGTGTGCATGAATTGACCCTCAGGAGCATCTGCTGTGGGCTTTTTTCCCCCCTGTGTTAAATCGGATATGTGAGGTTATCTGGCATACTGAAAAGCTATGCTCAGAAAGATTTTTTTTTTTATAATGAATGATGGAGTTCTTTTTGCTTCTGGCAACTATAGGCCTTTTCTGAATACAGCAAATGACTGTTTCAAAATGAAAACCACTATGTGTTTGAATGTAGTATTATGCCTAGTTGCTTTTTGAGTGAAAGGCGGCTTTAAAAAGTTAGGTATATCATTGCCAAAAAGGGCTACATAGTATTGTCAGCATTTTGAGAAGGAATAGGTCCTTTTTTTCCTGAAACTCCATTCTGGACAGCTGTTAGTGACTTACCAAACTTTTCATATGGATATGTATGTTAATGACAGGCAATGAACTGGAGATGAAGAGACCCAAACACAGACCGATCTCTTCAGTGCACATCAAAAGCCTTCACAAAAGGAGCAGTAAAAGAGGCAGTGATGGTGGAGCCTTCACTTTTGTACACTGAATTAGTTCTGCAAGCAATGAAACTGATCTTTTCTCCTTGCCAGAAAAGTCTGGTGATTTTTGTGAGTGCTCATTAGCACAAGAGGCATTTGTGAAGATAATTGACTGACGCTGATACTGCTGGCTGTCACAACAGTGCCAGCAGTGTATGTGCGTTTTTAATAGTTGTATTTTTCCCCCTTTCTTAGATATAATGCTTTCTGAAAGATACTGGCTCTCTAAAGCTCGACAAGCCCGTGTAAAGCAGGGAGTTTAAAGAACCCCTGCTCAGGGAATCTTTCTGCCTGGCCTATCTCTTTGCCTGCAGGGTACATGGGATGGGTAAAGGGGGCTATGGGGGCAGAGATTATATGAGTTTGGACAGCTAAGACTGTCATAGCCTTCTCATATGGGGAAATATTTGAGCATCATCTCACAGGAAAGTGTTGCTGGCCAAAATAATGGCAGAAAATTTACAGAAGCCAGATTCAAAATCAGGAGGAAACAAGCCATGCAGTGCTGGACTTTAGGCAGACAAAGAGAGGGGAAAAGCACTTTGGTTGTTTGAGTGTGCTTAGCCTTGTGCAGTGCAGTGCGAGCACAGAACTCCACCGTACACGCACATGATCGGAGTGCTGAAAAACACACGTCTCGTGTATCGTCAGATGCACTCCAGAAACCTCCAGTTTCAGAATTGTACAGAGCCTGAGACTCTTTGTAACTGAGGTTTTTCAGCAGAGGTAAATTGTTGAATGATTGCTAACATCTCTCAGCTTCAGCAGTACAACTTCATGGCATTAAGACAGTGTAAACAGAAACTGAATTTGGCCTGTTACTTCGTGTGTGTTCAGAATGAGTTATGATCAGCACTGCAAGCACATATTTTTATTTGGTGCTCCTGATGACAAAAAACAAACCAAACAACCAAACCAACCAAACAAACAACCCTCCCCCCCAAAACATACACACACACACAAAAAAAAAAAAAAAATCTGGTCTGGTAATTCAGTTACTAGAAAGTTCAGAATTAATGGAATTAACCATTAACCCAGGGGAGTGGTGTTTTCAGACTCTATATGTTGAAAGGAACACTTGAATTTTTCAAACCAGCCTTGTTAAGCATTCTGAAAATATAAATTTCATGGACTTTGATTTGAAATATTAGCTACTTTAATACTTTAAACATCCCCAAATGAAAAATCAAAATCAAAGTAAAATGTTTTGAATTTCTTAACACAGAGCATTGCATTTTAATGTACTTTAATTCTCTTTAATATTTTTAAACATTTGAAAATTTGTGCTTTCAGTTTACAATGGAAAACTTGTTTGAAATCCAAAATTCTCACAGGACAGAACAATTGCTGTCCACAATTAGAAATAGCTCCCAGGAGTTTATTAATGTCAAAAGAAACCTAAAATAAAAAGATAGTTACTGGAAATGCATTACTTTTAGCACAAAACTCTGTTTTAATGTTTAGCACAAAACAGAAAATTTAAGATCTGATTTATGAGAAAATTAGGTCCCTGCTTGTCATCTTGAATTTCTGTTCAATTTGTTTTTCTAAATAGATTTCACTTTAATATTTCTCTAGAATATAAAATCTGGATATTTTGGAGTAGAGATCTGAAGAATAAAGTAGCTGACCAAGAAGTTTTTAAAAAGGAATTTCATCTGTGAGTTCATGACCTGAAATAAATGTTGCATAATACTGTCACCATTTTAGCAAGTAAGATTATGCTACAAAAGACTGTAATCTATATATTCATTAAAGTCTATCAAGAACATGAGTGACTGTGTTGTGTGTGTGAAGTACACTCTGTGGCTTGTCATATGGTTTTATTGACACATTAGGGAATGCTGTGTTGCTTATGAGTAGAAAGAACTAAGTAGTTCTTTTTTTTGGATAACACCTAATGTGCCTGCATCTCTTGATCTGCTGTGCAAAACAATTGTTTATTTGATGCTAACATTATGAAGGATAGTTAGACATCTCTCAGGTCACTTAGTCTCTAGTTATGACTTCAGCACTCAGAAATTAAATTAAAGGTTGTTTTAAGTCTATTTTAAACCTTCCCTAAGAAAAGTGATCTACTTATTTCATAATGAGCAATGGTGAAAACTAGAATTTTATTTCCAGACCTTCTCCAAGTAGGAGTTGTGTACTGAGTGGGGAGATTTCTTATTGTGCTGTTTGAAAACATCTGACTATAAATCTATGTTAGTACCAACTACTGATTTACTAATATCCAGCACATTATTATTAGTCTCCTGAGGACATCAGAAGTGAAGAGTTACATGCATGGATTTGAAAGATGGCTCTCTAAAAGTGACAAATAGCAAAAAGTATGCAGAGATTTTAGGTAAGATTGTTAAGGATGGGGGTGTCAGTGCAGCACTTTGAGATTCATAGTAAATTCAAATGATATTTCTATAGATGGTGTGTGGGTATTTCCTTTTAAGAATACATTTAAATACGATTTTTGGTTATATTTAGAAGCATTTTAAAAGAAATAGCAGTTGCAAAAAGTTAGCACAGAGTATATCCACCTTCTCTGAACTGATGTAATAGATGAGAATTGAATTTCTGCTCAAGAGATGAGGCTAATAATGTATGTCACAGCTAGAAATTGTATCTATGACATTAAATTAGTGTTTAGAATATATGTTATAATACTTTTCAATGCTATTTTATATCATCAAACAATACTCTGGGGGCAAATTTCCCAGATTTTGGCACTACTCAAAGGATACTTTAACAGAACTTGTGTCTTGTGAGACATTTTTACTTAAAACACAGATACCAGGCCAGTAGTCTCTTAAAAACAGCCTTCTGATTTTCCACTTACTATGTTTAGACATGCAAAAGAGAAATGAAATAACACACTTCCTGATAGAAAACAGCATGGAGAGAATTTTGGGTTCTATGCAATTCTTTTTAAACTGTCTCTCTATTTTCTTCGGCATCAACTGACATTTAATGTCATCTTTCTAAAACTCATGACTGAAAATCCATTAACATCCTCTGTTAAAATAAAAAAGCACAGCACAATCTGAGTTCACATTTCTTCTGAAAATTTGGCATGTCAGCATTTCATAAAACATTGCTTTCTTGAATTGTTATATTTAAGGAAATGTTATGCTCCAAATAGCAGTCAGTAAAACAGAGCTGGGGAAGGGATGGCAGGATTTGTAAGAAGTCAGTCAGCCAATCCAATAACTGCAGGAATACTCCTGTTGAAGGAGTAGCCAAGGCTTTCCTCCTCTTTCTGTTTCTGTCTGAGGAATCACAGTCAGGGAGTTTTCTGACACTGTAATTACAACTTCCTGAAGTGACCAATGCTTCCAGCCCTCCTCATAAGACGTGCCTACTGCCACCTCAACAACCCAGCCAGAAGTTAGGCAGAAGTTAGGCTTTCATTTTCATCACTCCTCTCTCACTTCTAGCCCCGTCACTGATCTGGTGGCAGCACATATCACTGTAATTTTTATTTGCCCTTGGACAGATCATGCAAATCTAGTTCTTTCTTCAATGTGTTAGCTCCCAACATGCATTGACAACCTTGGCCTATCTTCTAAGGAAAGATCTCACCCATCCCATAACCATGCTCTCATAGAGTACTGCTGTACACAGTTGGGAAAATACCCATGACCCAAACTGTTCATTTGAGGTGTGCCTGAATGACTCTTGCTCTTCTGAACAGTGAGCTGGACAGTCACCCTTTTCCTCCCTTTTCCTCCCTCCCCACTCTTGCAGAACAGTGACAGTAACCTGGGCTGTCATCCAAACACCCTGCAGACATGAGGTGAAATATCAGGGGAGGAAGCTGCAGGCAGACCTCAGAAGGGTGAGGAGTCAGGTAGCAAATAGCTAGGTGCTCACCTGCTGCAGAGTAACAACTTCCTGTGGAAAGAGATGAATTTTGGAGTACAGAAGGAAAAAAAATCAAAGTCTGAGCCTCTGAGGCATGCAAGTCATTTGGATCTGGAATTGTATGGTTGGGGAAATTCATACCTCAGAACTGGAATTCCAAGTTAATTGAAAATTTATGTGTAACACATTATCCGGATAAAGTAAGAACATGTGAAAAATAAGTCTAAAATTCTGACAGAGAGATTTCCCTTGGGTTTTTCTGCAATTACATTCCAGATTATACAATTTTCATTACATAGATAGCATAAAATATTGGTAATTAATTTCAAAGGGATGTCTTTATGATATTATTTGAATAAAATATCAAAGCAATATTCTATGCTATTGGCAGCAAGTGAAGTGAAGATGAAGATAATGTGCACTGTTTGGTAGTATCATTACCTTACTGGGTATTTCTAGAGTAAAGTTCCTCCCTCTTAGGAATGTGACTTATTGGTATTGAGGATCTGGAAGTGGGACACTTGTTCTGCAAGTGAAGCCTTCCAAGACACTTTCCCTGTGTGAGATACTACAGCCACAGGTGGAACACAAGGTCTATCATCATTTTTTGAATACTGATGAAATGAACTCCAGCTTCTTAGACAGGAAGCTAATTTTGTGATAAAACATTCATTATGAGAATGAAAAAAAAAAAAAGTTTTATCTTTGCAAATACTGGGTTGCAGCTTTATTTCAGATTTGTTGTTAATGGGTCACCTCAAGACAGTTACTTGGCAGTCAGAATCACCAATCACTAGAGTGTACAGTCAATTATTTTCTTTTAAGCAGGGTTACAGAAACTTCTGGTCCTCTTTTTGTATTCTACATGGGGACAGCTCCAGCCCATTCGAAACATGATCCATATTACAAATATCATTTGCCCTTAAAGAGCCCTTGGGGCTCAGTAGGACAGCCTGTTTAACCAAAGTGAGATACAGGACACACATTAGACATTGGAAGACCCCTGGAGAAGTAGATGCAGAAAGATTACAGACACACAGCTGGCATCTGAGTGTGGCCTTAATTGAGTTCATTTCAAACAGCATAAAAAATTTCTCGTATGTCACCAAAACATCCCATGAAGGTCTGCCATCTATACATAGACACTATCTCACTCCACTTAATGAACAAATATGGTAAGAAAAAAAGTTTGGATAGGAATAGCCACAAGTAGATGATTCCTCATGTAGGATTGGTTTTCTGTATATTCTGGCATGTCCTGGTGAACGGTGTGTTTGGAGGTCTGTAACTACCACCAGATCTCCTTAATGTGCAACACATTCTGTGTTTTTACTATTTTCAAAATTAGCTGAGGCCTGTGTTTGTTTCAATGAATGTCTTTCTTTTCATGAAATATTTCACAAATACCATTTATTGCTATGTGCTTGATTCTTTCCAGGGTTTCAAGACTATGATTTAATATCTTAGATTGTCTAAACAAAGCCCTACTTAAAATTTGCTCAGGTTTGCTGAGAAACCTAGAAACCCTGTAATTATAGGGAGAATTTGAAGGAGAAAGCAGTTGCATTAACACCAGAAACTACTGTTTATGCCCATGAACTGTGTAAAACTGCAGTTTCAGAAATCCTGCTGAAATAATCCTTCAGTGTACTCAGTAAGCCAAAACAGTAAAGAAGCAATACTTCCATGTGACCACTGCTTTTACATGTGATTTTGTCCAGTCCCATATTAGTTGATTTACAATTCCTGAAGTGCAGCTGATGCAGCACCTCCTCCCCATTGCTGTCATCTCCTCCAGCAAAGGGGCAGGGATGTCAGAGCTCCTGCTGGTGCCATGAGATGCCAGTGGGGGTTCAACCTGTGGATGCAGAGCTGGTGCATGGCCTTCAGTTTGTATTTGTCTAACCTACGGTTTTCCTTCTCTTAGGGATATAAACTTACCTATCTAACTACAAATGTACCTTCTTTGACACTGGCCTTTCCTCTTGCCAAGTACAGTAATTAAGGATATGCTTTGTCTACTGTGCTCTGTGGGGTTTTTATAGTGCTTTTGAAGGGTGCCAAATTAACAGTCCTGGGGTTTTGGGTCCTCTCTTAACCCAGAGAGCCATTTCAGCCATTTGGGTTCTGAGCAAGCATTATTTGCACATATTTAACTTCAATGAGACCAGTATCCGTGCATGGCAGCTAATGTTGGGGAGAAACAATGAGCTGAATTCTCTACTGTTTGTTTATTTGTGTTCATATTGAAGATGAGGAAAGTGCAACTTCATTAAATTAAATTAAGTTTTATAACAATCAAATGATTTAGGTAATAAAGGGGGGCAAGGAAAGAAAATGTTCCATTTAAATGGCTATAACCTGTAAGCAGTGCTTTATCTTGCCTCTGCTGTTGTAAGGACCAGTAATTGCAGCCGTCTAGACACAGGAACAGATGCAAAGTAGAGCTTTATTATATCAGACATTTGCCCTGCTACGGTACAGTCTAATTGCCCAGAAAATATATTTCTACATGAATTATTTCTAATTTGATTTGAACTAGACCAACTGTTGTATTTTGCTGAACTTTATTGGATGATAAAATGAAGCACTACATTTCAAAACAGTTTCTCTTATCAATCTTTTTAGAGAAAAAGATGAATTAATTGAAACTTAAAGTGGCATGTGGTTCTCTAGCAAATAAAATAGTTTTCTTTCTTGCTAGTTACATTTTTTTTATTTCATTCACCTGTGTGGTTCAAAAAGAAAAGCAACATTAACATTAATTTGTGATTTGGAATGTTATGTCTACTATTGTTGCATAAAAATATTTTAAAGTGCAAGTTTAAATTCTTAGTGATGATGTCATTGTGACAGATGTAAGGACTTCCGCTTAATTAGCTGAAAATGTTGATTATTTAGAAAAATGGCAGTTTTCCTCTCAATTGATTCTTTTTTCTTTTTGAAAGTATTAGTACAAAATTCTGAATTTTCCAATGAAACCTGATAAATATTGTGTATATTTCAAGACAGCCTGAATCGTCAGTCTACTGAAAAGGGATAATCAACATGAAGTAAAGGTAAATGTTTAGATGCTCAGGTCCATGGTTTTAAAAATATTAGATTTTGTTTCTGTGCATTTCTGTTCATTTGCAGCTGATATTAGTACATTCATCCTATTTCTTTTCACATTTTAAGCATTTAGGAAATGCAGGGGAATCTCTCAGCGGCTTTTGCATAAAATGATAATAGTAACTCGCTTCCTCTTTCTTCCCATCCCCCAAAATAGCGCATACTACTGAAATTATTTAAATTGACTGAGCCTTTTAAGCAAGTAAACACATTTTAACTAGTTTTTTTTCCCAATCCTTCCATTCATGCCCACTATAGAAATTAGCCTTCACTCTTCCTTCACTTACACATGGATACACACACTTGCATGGACACAAGAAAAATTTCTTTTCTCCTGTCAGCATTCCTACCCAACAATAGTTAGATTAGTGGAAATGAGGGCCTCCGCAGAGAAAGGACATTCAGCCACAGAAGGCTCCCTGCAGGAACAGCTGGTAGGGGTTAATGGCTGCTGAACCTCACAGCCAGGGCCTATTCTCTATTGTGTGTTCAACTCCTGGGAAGGAGGGAGACTTGTGACAGCTTCTGGGGTGCACGGGATCAGAGGTACAGCAGCTAGGTCAGAGAGGTAGTGTTCGGGGGGAAAAGGCTAGCCGGGAATTGCAATAAAAATGAACTCTGCCGCGGGGACAGCCGAGCCTTGAAATCTGCAAAAATTGGGCGCAAATTGCCACGGCGAAACAGTAAAGGATTATTCAGTAACGTGGCTTCTAACCTTTTAACAACTGCGATATGAATTAAAAGAACAATTGGAGGGAGATGGGGGATGAATAATTCATATCTGAAAGTGGATGAAATCCAAGTCCGAGCTAGACATGCGCCGCTAATGTATGTTATTTACGTCTGTGCTCTAACCCCTCGGATCCAGCTCTCCGGATGGTGGTGCAAGCACCGTGCCTGCCGCACCCTGCATCCCAGCCAGCAGCGAGCACTCGGTGTTCAGCAGGCTGAAGTTTAAATAGAGAGTGACTGATAAGTGCATGTTTCCGCTCCATGTAGGTGTGTTGGCCACGCCAGCACAGCTGGCGGGTGGAAGGAGCCCTCCTCAGAGGCCTCGCAGGGGATGTGCTGGAAGGGCAGCTCTGGCTTGGGGCTGGGATCCTCTGCTGCCTGTGCCAGGCTCACACCAGGAAAAAAACATTCCGACTGTCAAAAAAGTTGGGAAGAAACACCTTGGTGGGCTGAAACAATCACCTCTGGGAAAACACTAGGACGTCTCTGTCATCCCTGCCCCTCCTTGCTTCGGGATGATTTGGCAGGATGCTGTGGTTTTATAGGGACTTTAGAGGGAGTTGTACTTGCCTTCTGGCAGAGGGTTCCTCTCTATACAGGATCTGAAAAGTTTCAAAATTAAACGAAGTTGCATGAAATTGAAAAAAAAATATTAGATTGACCAATTCTGTGTGGAAAGCTCCTCTCAGCAACCTTTCTCTTTTTTTTTCTTTTTTTTTTTTT
>VXBR01008702.1:103516-131293 GCA_013400215.1 Cisticola juncidis
GTTTTTCCTGATCTTTTGGTATGGGAATTGTTTTCACTCAGTAACATTAAATATTGGGAGTTGCTAGGAATGTATGATATACTTGTAAGCTACAGCTTAAGTGAAAGAATAGCAAGTTTGCTGGCAATACAGCTCTTTTGCTCTAAATCTACTCATTCTCTGTCCTCATTATGCCTCTAGATGAGATGTGCAGGACTTGGGAGACATCATCACATATTTTACCTAGTGCAGTTTGGGTGAAAAAATTGAGCTGTAATTATCGTTCCTTTGTTTTGTTTGTTTAATCTCAAATTTTTTAAGCCACATAAATAATTTTGCCTTATGGTTAGGTGGTTTTTTTTTTTTTTTTTTTTTTTTTTTTTTTTTTTTTTTTTTTTTTTTATCTCTATGTGAGTTTTTTGAAGAAAAAAAAAGAGAGAGCAAGGGAAAAACACTATTCCATTGAAATCCTCACCTGCAGCAGAAGCATGAAAGATACTGTCAGTGAGCTCCCAGTGAGTCCTTTGTAAGCAATACAGATGCAATACACTCATTAAAGTTCTTTTATTTGGATTGTAATGCCTCAATGGAAGCGTATGAGCCAGAGCCTGAGGGCTTTTAGGAATATTTAAGATGCACTGAAGTGTGTCATGCCTTAGTACACCTTGACACAGTACTGCAGACCCCAGAATGAGGATTGACAAGTACAGGTAAAAACAACAACAGAGACATAACAGAACAATAACAGAAATGCCTCCCTGAAGTACCGACACTGACAGCTTGATAGAACAAGCAAAAATATCACCAAAATGACTTGCAGGAATAAATGAGGCTTCCAAACACTAGTGAGAGAGTGCTCAGAACATTTATCCTGCTTTACATTGTGGGTACAGAAACACTGAGTGTAAGTGACTTCCCCAGAGGCAGGCAGCAAAGCAGAGCACCTGCCCCCACAACCCTTAGTCATGCTTTCTGCTGGGCTCGGCAGGTGTCCCTCCAACACAAAACCCCTTCTCTGCACATTCTGGTATGTGCTCTGCCCAAATTGAGGTCTCAAGTCTACAAACAGCCCTGTGCATGAACAGATTTCTCCATGAACCCAAGTGCCTTTTTTTATCCTGACTCCCAAAAGTCAACATCCATGTTTAGAGAATGTGCTCATCTTTGTGCTAAAGGTCTTCACCTGGACTGGGTCTGCACTGAAATGTCCATGCTCTGGATGCCTGAATTCTTTGAAAAGAATGAGCATGGCCAATAAATCTGGAAAGAAGAATAGGCAAATAGGCTCACCTGGGCTAAGACTTCTGAATGCATGATTTCAGTTCATAGACAATTTCTCACACTAACTATAAACATCCAAAAACAAGACTGGCTTGACATAAATACAACTTAGATTAGCGGAGTTAGCAAGTGTGTTTCTAAAAAGTTGCATTCAAATTCTCATTTGTTTTAATACGTAAGAAAGTAAGAATAAAGGAGTTTGTTGACCTTTTGCCTATTCATATTGTCAGCATAAAGACAAAAGGGGTATGAAATTAAGAACTCAGGGGGGATTTATTGTGGTGACAGACTCTCACACTAAGGGTCTGGTACATTTGGTAAACTCTTAATCTCCTCAAAGTGCAGCAACTGATTTCAATAATTTGTTGACACATTTTTTAAGATACAGATAAATCAATTTTGTGAAACAAATTTAAGAGAGGATGCTGTTTACAAAACCATGATGCTATTTCTAAAGCTGCCAGTTCAAACATTATGTGTGATATGCTCTGTAGGATGTGCTGTTGAAAGGGTTAAGCTTTTCTGACTTTCAGATACAATGAAATTATGACAGGAAGAAAATTGTGCCATTTTAGCATGAAAATGCTTGTACAAATACTGTCGTTCCTTCCTTCTTACTTTCTTTATAATGCCTCAACGATAGCTAAGATGACAGACATTTGACAGGTATCTGTAAGCATACAACCCAGGCAGCTCATTAAAGTTTTTCTTTCTATGCATCAGCTTTCACAAAGGCAAAAACCCATTAGCATTGACTATTTTGCAGATTAGAAGAATTAAGGGCTTCAAACGTTGGCTTATACCAAGCAATGTCATTTGTGAAGTGATGTTTGCTTTATTATTTCCCTTTCTCTCCCTCTGAAACCAGACTGACATGACTTTAGCTCAACGTAGGGCGTAATGTGCAAACCAAAGGACTGGCTCACCGATGAAAAGAAACACATTCCCTTTTATACATGACTGGAATGGCAAAAAGGGGAGACTTTACATGTACTATTTAGGCTCATTAGAGTACTGATTATGATAGTTCTCCGGTGTAATCTTTAATCGACTTTGACACTAGATTTGCCCCGTTACAAATCCTGTCATGCAAATTAAGTCATTTGTGTTGTTTGATATGGAAAGATCTGCTATGAAATGAAAGATTAGTTCACAGATGAGGCACCAGAGACTGCTGCCCTTGTGCACCATGCAACTGATTACAAGGATGAGAGCATCCATTTTTATACTGCTGTTAACATTTAGGAAAGAAGATTAAATTATCGTAGTTTATTTCCTTTTTCCTACATGCAGTTATTTTAAATAAGATTTCATAATCCTTATTTTAATGGTATGCAAAACTGGCAAAGCTGGTTAAATGTAATACCACTGTTTTAAAAAGGGGGACATATTTTTTAGGCAGTGAATGATGCATTGGGCATTTTTTGGAATGCCCTTGAATGAGATACTGGATTTTGTTTCTTTTTTTTTTTTATTAGTTATCAGAGATTTTACCATTATGAAAAAGTACTGTAAATTTTAATGTGCCTAAAACCTAACCTTTTGGCTCACAATACATTTTAGGATGCATTTTAATATTACTGTTTTTATTTTCTATGAAGTATTTGTATCTTTCATTAATCATATGGGCTTGATAGGAAAGCTCTGCTTAAAGAATGAGGGTTTTTTTTCTACTTAGAAACATAGCTTAAGAAGAAAATATTACACCTAGGTCCACTAAATATACATTTAAATAAAATGTGTATTGCTGATGAATGAGCCAGAGCTGTTTTAAGATTTTAGGCTCTCTCATGCCCAAGCCATCATGATGGCTGGCACAGGATACTTCATATACCTGGCCTTGATTCAGGTAGGCAATCCTTTCCTGGTAACAAAGAATGTCAAAGTCTTTATAAGGATCATTTTTCTGTACTCTTGAACAAGAGTGATCTGCTTGAGGAATTTGAGTTGCTTAGTTACATTTAACTATTCTCTTTAAAAAAATTAAAATATTTGCATTTTAAGTAGATCACCTAATTTCTCTGAGAGGATGGGAACCATGGGTATCTACATAAATGCAGATTGATACAGCCAGAATCTAAACAAACCAAAATAGATGGCCAAATATTCATCTTTTCCATTTTCATTAAGCATTGTCAGCACAGAAACAGCTGTGCAATATTTTTGTATGCTGCTCTAGCTGAATGGGATGGACACACAGAACGTGCCTAACGCCATGGTTGGGGATAGAACTTGAGATTAGTAAGTACCACTGCGATACATTCTTAAAGGCAATGGATTATTAAGAACCTCCAATTAAATGTGCTCTATCTTGTCCTAACCATTCTTTCTACCACTCACTTATAATCTATTAGCTTTATCCTTTATAAAACTGCATGTTAAAAGAAATCACCACTGCATGTGGTCATGGTTTTTGACATAGCACATGAATATTTCATATAATCTGAGTGTCCTCTTATTGTTTGGGTGAGCATGGAAGCTGCAGTTACCTGAAACTTTCTTAAATGAACATGGTGCAAGCTGGAATGATCCTTGGAAAGTTTATTTCCCTTTTGGGTAACTTAAGGGAATTCTAGCCTTTATTTTTCTCTGGATTATTCCAAGATCCTGTGAGATAACTTATTTCCAGATCAGTAGTGCTAAATATTCCTGAGTCACTGAAAAAACTCCAAATATCAAACAATCATTTTAGAAACCTTAAGGAAGAACCCATATAATGCACAGTTGAAAAAAGTTGATAGGTGTTAAAATTTTCAGACTACCAATAACTTAAATAAACTATCAAATATTTTACTTCGTCAGCATTTTAAGAATGAAATATCTAAAACCTATCAAAGATACATTTATTTTAATATGGTATGTTGAAACTTACATGTTTACTTTGTCCCCTTAGTGTCAGATGACAGTTTTGAAGCCTCTAAAAAATAAATAAGAAGGATTCATTGTAAAATCCTAGTTTTAGCATATTTTTTTCCTCTTTATGTCAATGAAATAATAATAAAATTCATACTTCATTAAAAGGCCAGGTTTTTAATGTTTTGTATTTAAAAATATCTGTATGTTTTAACACATAAAGTGTGATGATAGAGCTTAAAAGTATGGATTACCAACCATTAAATAAATTGGTTAACATTTGATACATGCAAATATTGTCTACATGTGCCATATTATTGGTGTAAAATTTTTCTATTGGCATAAAATAAGTTTGGACATGCTTTCATAAAGATGCATACTGCAAGTGTACATGCTTTCACAAAGCAATTCTTGCAATTCAAAGGCATTAGTACCTATTAACATATTTTAGGTATTGGATCTCTCTCTTAGACCTGTTTGAGAGAAATATGTTGTCTTCTATTAGCCAAAATACCACAGTACTTATACAAAGGATTCAAATGTCATATATTTCTCATTTGCTCCCACTGCTTGAGGCTTCCTGCATTACAGTAATGGAGTCCATAAAATGTAATAAGAAAAAATGCACTTTAATTAGCCAAGTCGTGCTATGAAGAAACTCTGATATAAATCACTTTTCTTTATTTGCATGTATGAGTTGTGTAAAGTGACAATTTATATTAAGTTTATTGAAGTATCTTAAGGTGTTTTTATAGTGTGTGTAAATAGAGGCCTGGTCAGAAGAAACCTTGCAAAACTAAAATATTCAATTATTGAACTGTCTGGGTGGATACAAAAATAAAAGAGAAGACTTCTAGTATACAAGAGTTTTTTAAATCCCAAGATAGAAATCAGAGTACATTAGTTAAATATACTGAATTATGTAGTAATTCTCTGAGAAAAATGCTGGAACCTCTATCAGTTAAGTCTATTTAGAAACGGTTTGGGTTTAAATGGATTTCCAAGGTAGTGAAGTAGGTTAGGTAATGTCACTTTTTTCCCTCTGTGAGTGTTACAAGTCTATTTATGGCATCCTAGGAATTACAGCCCATTTTCTTTTTTCAAATTTATTCAGACTCTACAGGGCAAAATTATTTTTAAAGGCATCAAAATTGTTTAGATGCTAAATTCATTTAGTTTTGAGATAAGCCTTTGTGATGGTAAAATCTTTTTCTTGTTTATGTGCATTTGGATGTGTGAGTATACATGTCCTGGATACCACTAACCTTTCTGTGGGCAGGTAACCAAAGTCTGTATAATTCTGAAAAGATATTTTGCTGTGTTGGTGTAAGTGAGAGCTCCTATGCAAGTTTTTGGCTTGACCCATGCTGTACAAGCTGCCATACCCAATGCACCAAAGGAGATCTCAACTGCAACTCATTTAATGACAGTAATATTTTTCTGCCGTCACAGAAGTAGCTTAGCTGACTCATCCTGTGGTTGTATCAGCATTACACTTGGTAACTCTTGGCTTTCCTGAAAATGCTGTGTCCTCCTCTTAAACAGTTTTTTCCATCTGCACAACAATGTTTTCCTTTAATAGGCCACAAGTGCACACTGCACTTGAATTTGGCCTGTTTATTCAGCCCAGCTTTTTGCATGGTTTCTGCATTATCCAACTTTGTATCCTACTATGTGTGCTAACCAATTCCATCAGCACACTTTATTTTGTGTCAGTGTTCCAAAAAAGAATGTCAAAAAAATTCTGTCCCATAATGCCAATCCTAAGAATATGAACTGCCCCAAAGGAACTCAACATCCTCCCAACATGTATCTTCCCTTCTAGCACTACTCCCTATCATTTTCCTCTTAACCAGATCATGAAATATGCAAAGAACATTCCCCTTTACTGGAAAGTTGGCAGCCTGTAAAGCTGACAGGTTATTCTAGTACAATGTACATGTAATAAACCTTTGCAGTAATGTGTCCAGTTCCCTTTTACCTTAAGAGTGTAATTAAAATTTTCCCGACTTTACACCTAAGCACCTTATATTCTCACTTCAGAGTAACTGGAGCAGATCTCCATATAGTCTTCCCCATCAAATAAAAATATCAGGTAGCATGATCTCTCTTAAAACCTGACAGAATTCTTAAAACTCTCTTCTTAAATGACGCTCAGTTGATGGGCTCTTCTAGAATGAAATGCTCTAATGCTATTCCACATTTTTCCTGTATTTCTCATCATTTCAAGCAACACAAACTGAAAAGCTTGGATTTCAGTCACAATCACAGTTACAGTGTGAATTCTGTTTTGCGTTCTGTCTCTGGTTTTACAGCCAGTTTCTAACTTGTGTTTGTGCAGAATAAAAGGCCATCAGTGCATGCTTGTTCTGCAAATAGTCTCTAAATTGTAAGGGTTTTCTTATTATGTCGGAAAAAGAGGAATGATAGCACTAAGAACAGAACAAGGGGAGTACGTGGTTGTCTGCTAGTCTTCTAACTTCTTTGCCTTCTGTCTCTGTAATGCAATTAGGAGTCTGTGTTTTTAAGGTTCTGTGAGTGTAACTGGTATAATACATTTGGAATTAGGTAAGATTTTTTTTTATTGTGGAAAATCAGCAGGAATATGTAACTATTTTTTCCATCATGTAGCCTTATAAAGACACCATGAGAGTACTTAGTAAAGGTTAGGCAGTTTAAAACTCAGTAATTAATGGGAACGATCTATCTGTTTCAAATCACAACCACTGTCTGCTGTGAATAAGTAGACAATAGTTCAGCTACCAGAAAAAAAACAACATGGAGACCTATGATTTTGCTATTCAACTGTTATCTGCAAGGAATAATGTAAACTCTTTGAAGCCTTAGGTCTTGACTTATCAATCCCTCCATCTGCTTCCCTTTTCCCTTTGTTCTCCACATTTCCATAAATAGGGAGTTTTTCACATAAGCCCAGTAATAGTCCCAATAAGACCACTTCAAAAATGTTTGGTATATTAACCAGTATATTTCCAACATTCTGCCTGTAACTCAGAAACTGATACATGTAGATTAAGCACAGTGAGCCTCTGACCAAAATTTGAAGTAAACTTTCACATGAAGTATTGAGGACTAAAATACTGACTCTATAAATATTCAGCTCAGTAGAAATTCAGAAACTGAAAGGGAAAAATTGCCTTTTCACTGACTTGTCAACCCTACAGCAAATTAGTGGGAACAGACAGGAAACACACAAAATATTCTGTATGTATCTGATTATGTTTTCTCTAATTAAAGGCCCTCCATGCATTTATGATGTAAAGAGTATATAATAATAAAAAAACCCATTAAGATCTCTAGCTTTGTGTACACAAATATAAAAGATAGTCTAAACAGCATGGAAATTTTCACTTAAAAAGTTCAGAAAATTATATTCCACCCCAAAGAGGGTCCTTACAAGTAGCAAGTCTAAGACTAAAATAAAATACCAAAACATCAGATTCCCAAATATGAAGTATATTTAAACATCTCATTTATTTTTGCTAAAGATTATTATAATTACAGGCTATGAAGGTGGAAGTGTGCCACTGAATTGACAATGATTCCTTGAATGAATAAAACACAAGAATATATTTAGTTATTGAAACGTCTGTGTAACACCCATGACCATGGGAATGCCCAAGGTACAGCAAAATGAACTCTGTTGTATTTATACATGTATCTTAGAGAGCAGAAGTTGTACAAAAATAAAATAAACAGTAAATAANGTAAAACAGGGTGTACTGAAATGCTGTGGAAAATTACGGCCCATGAGGGTTTCAGAAACTACAGGCACAATGATATTTCAGTGCTTCTCTGGTCAACATGAGATATTCTGCTCCCTGTGGTGGGAGGCAGTCTTATTCCCAGCTGGAGCCACCTTCCACCTTCCACCTTCTCTTCATCTGTAGCACTGCAGGGCTTTGTGCCTCCATAGCCATCATTCACTTCAAAAGACACTTATGTGCCTTCTGTGGGAGGCAATTCAGTAGGTGGCTTTACTGAAACCACTTGATTTAAGACAAGAATTTTGCACCTAAGTATAACACATAATAAATATTTAGGGCAGAGGTGCCATCTTTTATTTAGAGTTACATTTTGTGTAAGTGAAAAAAATGAAGCATAGAGGACCAGGTCTTACTCCTGGAAAATCAACAAAGGGAATCAAAATATATTTGTCTTAGTGAAGTGGGTTATCATCTAAGATGATAATCTTTGACCATCTGGGAGCTGAGCTGGTGAAAAGAGGCTTCATTAAGACTGGACCTGAAAAGTGGGATGGTTCTGTTTAGGATCTGCCCCTTAAAGGCAACTGTTGGGTCAGGTTCAGCTCTAGTGATTTGAATGTGAGCAATGCTTGCAAACTCACGGCAACTTAGATCAGACATTCTTGTTTGGGCCCACTGCTGTCCAGACTGGGATAGAGAGGAAGTCAGAATTCTGATGGCTTAGATACAGGTTTGATGAGGATCAGAGACAAATAGCATCACAGGATTAGACAGATTTTCAAATCAACAAGTAAGCAGGGCTGTATTTAGAATCTTGTGCCCCATATGCAGTAGTTATGGGAAAGACAGCAGGAGAAGCTGAAGGTTTTGAAAAGAGAAAGTGCAAGTACAATCACAAAACACAAATGTGTAAGTAAATACATGTGCTTGATACTTAGAAATATAACAGTCTAAAAAAATGAGAGATAACATAGATGAAAACTTCATGAACTAATTGAATGGATGTGATGTCTGCTGAGGACTCAAGCTAAGATTTTTTATGGGATGAACAGAGTCTCTCACACAGTGTTAAAAGTCTAAGCCTGAAATGATTTGTACACAATATAGATGGCAAATCAGCCCCTAGACTGTGAGAGCCACAGCAGACCAAATCAAGGCTATTATGTTTTATGCTGTTTAATTGTTATACAATAAGGAGCTCAATTCCCACTAACATCAAGGTCTATTTTCTCCTTTCTCCTTTTCTCCTTTCTCCTTTTCATTAAATGAACTTGTTCTTTGGTATGAAAAACTTTCTTTCAGTATATAGTGACTTATGAATGTGTAATTCCCATGATGAAATATCAGAACTTTTGAGTGATTAGTGGTGTGCCCATAAAACTTTAATCAGCACTCCATTTAATTATGCTACCTTGTTAGAAAAACACTTTTTGCCATACTGATACTCAGTATATGGAAAAATTTCTGATCCTCAGTGTATGGAAAATGAGTTATTTCTGTTGTGATGTGCAGAAAGCAATTTATTACCAAGTAGAAATTTCTTACTTGTATTTAACTTAAGTTGTTGAAGACACTTTGCAGTGATTAATTTTTCAGTTATAATTTGGCATAGCAATTGAAATATTTTTAGTATCACACTGATGGCTCCTTAACTATGAATATGTTCACCTATAGATAATGTTATGTTTTTCTCATATATGGTGAACAAATAGCTATGTGTAGACATAAACATTGATACACCTAAACACTTTTAAACAACAAAAATAAACCTTCTCTTTAGAAACTGTGGAATCACTTGTGCTGTGGCTTTCTACTCTATCTCTGGCATTGAAAATAGGTAAAAGTACTGTGAAATGGTGGCAGATGACAAAATCAAACTCTCTAGTATCATATGGAGCAGGAGGCAGAGCAGGGTTTGAGGGGAAGACAGCCCTCACACCCCAACAAACATAACAAAAACTCATGTCTGGCTGACCAACCTGTAACCAGTTCACTGTGAGTGAGGATGAATGAGACAAGGACTTTCTTGCTGTCAGTTTGTGTTGCCTTTTGGTCATCTCTCTCCTCATCAGAGAATTAAAGGTTTTATTCTCATGATGTTTACTTAGGAGGCAATAGTGCTTTTTTTCAATTGAAATGTTATTTTTACATCAGGAATCTTAGAACTGCTGGACTGATAGTTACTTTTACCATTGTAGACAATGAAAATACATATTTTATGAAAGAGCATAAATATTTCTCTGTGGAATTACCATTTCTGTACATTATAAGCAATACAAAAAAATATTTGCAAGTAATATATTTGCACTATATATTATATATATACACCATGAAAGAGGACTTGAGAGGAGGGTGTAAAGAGGTAAATACCACATACACAGAGCTGATGTGGGTGCACATTATTAAGAGAAGAAATTAATTGAAGTTTGGACTGGGAATGTATCTTTGCAAGTCACTCCTTTCCTGCAAGTACAGTGTTTTGAGAACTGCTGCTAAGTCTCCAAGGAAACCAATGCTATTTGTGACACTGTTTAGTGGTGGAAAACTAATTTTTACCTTCTCTTCTAAGACTGACAAGTCATGACAGCTCTTAGAAGTCTGCAAATCGATTATTAGTCAAACCTTGCTGTATTTTTAGTTACCTTTTTTTTGTGTACTTAGACTGAATCACTGAACTACACTACAGATCAGAGGTGAAAAAGTCAGTCGTGATCTGAAAAAATGGTATGAATCCTAATTTTCAAGCTTATAGTGTAATGGTATTGTATTAAAAAAATGTGCCTCCTGTTTAAGTCATTTACTGATATTGTGCAGAAATATCTTTTTTTTTTACAGATTTTCTTTCGAGGCTGTATACAAATACACACCTGGATGGACTGGAGGATGGACTGAGGACCTATCAGGCATAATCTCAGCCTCACTGCAAACGCTGAATAAACAAAAAATCTTTTTTCTTAAATCACATGCTGACAGCAAGAGTCAGACCTTTAGCAAGATATTTTATATATGCCACATAGTGAATTGCTATGCCTTCTTTCTTTTCCCATGTTTTTCTGACAGCAAAAGGAAGATGTTGACATCCCTGAGTTTTGAAAGGCAGTTTGTTGTTCTTCCAGACAACAGCAAGTGTCAGGTCAGAGCACGAAATGTCTGTAGCAGATGACACCAAAGCTAACCCACCTTGCCTCATCTGAGGGCTGCTGTCCTAGGAGCTGTATGAGGCAATCCCACAAGGAGACCTCCACAGAATATCCCCTCAGCATCTGGTGAGAGGGACTGTCTATCACAAGTAGTGTCCTTGTGTTCCATGGCACAGAAAGGGCTTTTGCTTCATCAGTTTTTTAGGTGATTTTTCAGAAAAGGGAAAACCTTTACCATTTTCAAGATGTAATTCAGAGACTGAAAAGGAGACTTGCCCTGTAGTTCAGGAGAGGCAGGGATGTGTGAGAGCAGGGACCTAAGAATTAACATGTGTATTTAACAGGAGACACTCACGAACATGATGAAAAAGTGGTGACAGAGACGATAGGGATTCTGATTTGATCAGCTCTGCACATCTGTCATAAATCACATAAAATTGGAAGACAGATGTGGAGAAGAAGGAAGTGAAAAGCTACAGGGCTATTGAGAAAAGAGGCAACATTAAAAGGGATGCAGCTATGGGAAGCTATTAAGGTACTCAGGGGTAAACTCCTTTCTAATTCCCTCTAGTATAACTTGAGCACAGAAAAAATTCTTTTCTTTCTTTCTTTCTTTCTTTCTTTCTTTCTTTCTTTCTTTCTTTTTTCTTTCTTTCTTTCTTTCTTTCTTTCTTTCTTACTTTCTTTCTTTCTTTCTTTCTTTCTTTCTTTCTTTCTTTCTTTTAGAAACTTTGTATGACATATTTGAGGCCATGGCAATTTGTCTTTCTCAATCCTGGCAAGTGCATGATGTGATATTCCTTGTGACTTATTTTTACATTTTTCTTATGTAAGTGGGAAATCTAAGGTATATGTTCAAGCCTGGTCAGATATTCATAATAATACCCCATAAAAACCTTTCAAACACAACAAAACTTCATTGTTATTTATCCAATTTGCTGCTGCCATCAATCACTGTTACTTTAATTTTTTTCTCAAATGTGCTCATGTTGCATTCCAAAATCTTTAAAATCCAAACACAATTCAGTATACTTGAGTTTCTAAGACTTTGTGGCATGTAAGTCCATTAACAGTAACTCATTGGAGTTCCAGTGATAAAATACTGGGGAAAAAATAAGGTAAGGCCTACTTAAATCTCCAGGGCATCAAAGAGCACTGAGAGAGCCACTGTCTACTAAGTTTAGGCTCATCTGGATGGCACTTCCTCACTGTCCACACAACTCTTTCAGGCCACATTTTAAACAGTTTTTTGATCACTGAGTCCAAAGGACAGACATTGTTAATTGATTTGAAAGCTGATGACAGAAATCTGGACTTGGCAAGACCTTATCCACCAGGTTTTGAAATAATCAAATGCCAACTGAATTTGAGAGTCAGGTGTTGTGAAAGGGCCTGTGCTAGAGGGAAGTGACTCTGTGAGTCTGTTGGAATGTTCAGACCACATCATTGCAGGCCCCTGAGGACAGGACATTTTTTGTGCTGATGCCTTCTTTGTCAACAAACTGCCTCCTCTGGTTGAGCTCTAAAAAAAAATAAGCCCTTGGTTGAGCTCCCAGGCACGCCTGAGTCTACCAAACCATTGTGTTCCAAGTGGGATAGGATGCCCTGGCCTAGCAGTATATAGGATACAAATGATCCTCAGAAGCTGTACTGATTGATATGTATGGCAGATTTATATACACAGCTACATAAAGACATGAAAGAAATTACATCCAAAGTGTCAATAAAACCAATAAAATGTTAGATTTTTCCCCACACCATACCTAGAAATCTAGGTCTTGGCTCTGAGATATCTACTGAATAACTTTAGTTCCTATTTTTGCTGGCTATCATGGAGTTATCCCAGTCATAAATTCAGCCTGATGACTTTAGTGTAAATGCTTTTTTGAATACAGTCAGTAGCACTAGATGTTCTTAGTGACACTGCTATCCACAGAGATATTTCCACCACAAGAGATGTCAGAAAGCCTTATTAAGACATCTAGTTCTGCCTCTCTCTTTCCTCTCTGTCTTAGTGTGTCCATCAATGCCAGTGCCATGCAGTGTGGGCTGCAGGGTCAGAAGCAATGCAGCAATCCGAGTATTCTGTTCTTCTGTGGATGTCCACAAAAAATCCACGTTAGTGCCTTGACCTTCTGACAAGGAAGGAGTTGCAGTTGAGCAGCCTTTCTGTCCTCTTTCATTCTTATTTATTTTTATTTAAAATATTTTTCTAGTATTTGCTTCAACAAAATATTTTGGTCACTTGAAAAAAGTAGCAATGAACAGGCAAAGAAGTGAAGATAACCTTTCTAATCATTCTGGGAAGAAAGAAGCCTTGGTTCTTGTCAGTCATAACTGGCTTTGAATCTGATACAACTTTCTCAGACTTGTTAGGTGATGAGGAATCTTACAGTTTGCAAGCTGTTGGAAAGCTATTTATGAATTCTGAATGCCTTAACATGAATTACCCTCTGAGAGCACGTTTGTCCTAACAGGCCACAGAATGTGGTGTCAAGAAGTTAAAAAATAAAATCAGGTTGATGTAATGTCTCCACTCATTAAGGTACACACACACTGGCTATTATAAAAATTTTATTCTCTAAATTTTAAGCTCTTTAGGATAAAGAAAAACAAAGAAGAGTCTAATTCTTTTTCTGTTTATTTCTGCTTCAAATACTTTTCTGAAGTGATGGCTTTTTATCAAAATTAGAATAAAAAAATTCCAAATTAATATCTTGAACTCCTTTAAAAATAATATTCTTTTTCTTTGTAACTCTCTTCTAACCCTAAGATTTCTCACCCTTCTGACTCACCCTGGCCAGATGTGAATCACTGCATGGTTATACCTGTAAAATTGTTTCTGAGCACAGAGCTGCAGTCTTTTATGTAACACTGAGGCAGATCTTGCTGGATGTGTTTTCAAACATTGCTGCTTTGTAGATCCATAGGTATAGCCCCAGTGTGGTTGGGGAAGAATATTATTTAGAAATTATAAAAGATCTACCTACAGCCAGGTAGACCTTTAATGTCCTGTGAATTCCTTGCTTTGGAAACTACGAGCCCCACTACTCATCCATTTATCAGGCCCTTAACACCTTCTAGAGGACAGACATCTAGCTGCTTTCACATCCTTCTCTTTGTGAACTCCAGACTTCCAGTGTGCTGCTTGTAAAACGTCCTTGTTTTCACTTGCCTGACATCCCCTTAGGTGTACTAATTCCCCTCCTTCCTCCCACGTCTCAACAATCATCAACTACTGAGGCATCCAGCATACCTTCTTGTGACTATTTTCTTTCTACATTTCATTCAGATATAGCCAGAAAGATCACAAGCAGAAAGCTTGTAAAGTGATTAAACTCATTTTCTTCGTTTGCTGTGGCGCCAGCTTTCCAGGTCCTTTATAGAAACTAGCTCAGTCATGCGGCAGACTGAGACTCCTGGTGCAGATCATTATGCTCCCATAAATTATCTCAGATGTACCTGAGCCAGGGTTTGAACCAGACATTGAGAGGAGAGGTTGTTTTCCTTTTGCTCTTTACTTTTCTTTGCTGTCCTACACCACTTTTCTCTTGCCTGTAGAACAGAGAACAAATTCATCTTTCAAACAGTTGATTCTGTTTAATTCCACTGTCTTTGAAAGGTACTCTCTACCTTTCAGCCAAAATTATCTTAAATAAAATTCATGTAGTAGCCTAATCTCGTAAAGAGAAGGAAAGACATATTCCACTTTTAATTACTAATTAACTGAATCACAGTGTATTCTAATAAAAAACTATAATGGCCATACAAGTTAGTATTTACTTCTGATGAGCTCATGCCTGTGTGGATGTACAATTTATTAGCAGCTGTCAGTGGAACTGATCACTGAAACAGAAAAAATTCCTTGGAAAAATTTACTATTGATATATTTAGTACTAAAGTTTTAAACTACATTCCTTGATAAATGTGTCATGTTATCCAGCTGAAAATCTGAATGAAATTTCCATTACAAGAGTTAATAATAATATACGGTTATATTACATGTTGTGTTAAAAAACATATATAGTAGAAGATATACATCAAGTTATTTCTGGAATTTCTAAAAAAAAAAAAAACACCCCCACAAGTTTTTAGACAAAATGAAAAAAAAATTTAAAAATGTTATTTTGAACAATAGGCCATTCCCACATATTCCACTTTTCAATTTTCCAAATTTCAAATTAAACCAAATTGCCCAGCTTTCAGGGAAAACAGGCATTTTCCAGGAATCTTTGAGTTTGGTTCACAGTTTTGATCCAACCTAACTTCTAGGTCATTTTGGTTTCTAAATATTTTCAATCCATATTTTTTAAAAGAATGTTGAAAAAGACTTTCTACATAAATAAGACAAATGGACAAAGAAGAACAAAGTGACTACAGTAATTCTAATGCTCTTGCAAGGTCACCAGCTTTACTATGACCAGTTTCAAAACTGTCTGTGCCATCCATGAGTAAATGGCTCCCTATTATCCATGGAGATTAAAAATACATCAAGGTGAGGTCAGTGGACATGGCCTTATACCTTCAGTATGGGTATGGGATCTGCTAATGGTCCTGGAAACACTCTTACAGATATTTCAGGCCACAGTTCCTGCAGAGGAATGAATTGGGCAAGTTGGGGGACACTGGTGAAGGATGTGCTGTTCTCACTGGCATGGGAGAGGGCAGAATTCCTGATCTGAGAAACAGACTTGAACCCAGAATGAATCTGGGGTCCATTTGTAAAAACAATAAATTGAGCTCAATAGTTTCATAAACTGCAAGTGCAGCAGCATGACAGCAAAGGGTTGATGGCCTATAATGCTTTGTCAGAAGATTTTCCTCTCAGAATTGTCAGAGTTGTTTCCTGTGGAGAAATAAGTGACCTTTAGGACGTGGTTCAAGTACAGGAGTAGTTTAGTCTGTCTTGCATCTGAGAGGACAGAGGAATTTATCAAGAAAATCATAAAGGTTTTTATGGCTGACTGAAAAATCCTAGAATTGAAGGTGGAAAGTTGATGTTTTGACTCGTGCAAAAAAGAAGGGAGATGTTTCTGCTGTATTTTAGAGCTGTGAGGTGAGTTTTCTTTCATATAAACCAATATTAGCCATGTTTTTCTGAAAACAACATGCCTCACTGTCATTTTAGCCTGGGATTATCCACGTGTCCTGGAGACAGACAGACACCTGGGAGACAATTTCAGTGAGCAGAACATTCTCTAGTTGCAGGAGGTATTTATTACGCCAAATCATTGTTTCTCACTTCATTTCACATAATCATAACTTCTGTGGCATTTCCTTCTTTGACCTTCAGTATAGATCAGAGGACACAGCTGAAATCAAACACACTGTTTATGTGGGCTTGGCCCCTTCCAATTAAAGGATTTTTTTTTTTGTTACCTATTTCCCCACTCTTTTTTCCTTCAGTGTTTTGGTATTACCATTCCTAAAGTTTCAGTGGCCAATTTAGCACTGTACTTTTCCTGCTTAGAATACATTCCTCTGTCACAGATGTTAACAGAAAATTCTCTATGAGTGTGGAAAANTAAAGGATTTTTTTTTTGTTACCTATTTCCCCACTCTTTTTTCCTTCAGTGTTTTGGTATTACCATTCCTAAAGTTTCAGTGGCCAATTTAGCACTGTACTTTTCCTGCTTAGAATACATTCCTCTGTAACAGATGTTAATAGAAAATTCTCTATGAGTGTGGAAAACAGTGCAGCAACATTCTCTCTTTTGCACAGGTGCATGGCAGATATTTTATTTCCCTTATTCAGGAAACAAAAAAAAGCAGCCAAGTATTGCAATGCTCAAATTAAAAAAAATCAGAAAAATAAGTCAAAATGGGTTGCATCTTTCTTCTAAAAACAGCAGCAAAGGTTTTGTCTCTACAGAGACAAAAGCTAAGAGAAGTATGTTTCATTGAGATTTTTTTTTCTCTGTCATTCACTCTTCTCATACCATTTTTGGCCTTCTGTCTCTCATAATCATCATTATTCTTACTTTTCTGATGTAATTTCTTCCCTCTGAAATCCCAAATGATCAGCTTTGACCACAAAGAGTTGATTTTCCTGTTTTTGTATCCTAGGTAAGGACCTGCTCATTTTGTCTGGGAAGGATACTTGCAATATTTTATAGCTTATACAGGACTCAATAACTAAAGTGAGTCTTTAGGCTTAAACCAAATACCACCACATATATGCTCTAGACAGAAGTTATGCTTCATTCCCACTGTGGAGTAAAATTAAGTCAGATCCTGACCTTGAGCCTGTAGTTTGTAAAGAGCTTTGAATGCTGGGCTTGTGCACATTTAACCCCACTGTAATAGTTGTAGGGTCACAGGAAGGTGACAGATGCTATCAGACACTTCCTACTGTAGATGATTAATTATGAAGAGAGACCTTTGCATAGACTGTATTTGAAAATTTCAGCTGAGGTTCTTGGCAGACCTACAGAAGCATCTTTGTTGATTCAAGCCAGCTAGTGCCTGCTGTGTTTATCACAGATATCTTTACAGAAGATAACCATCCAGGCTGGTAAAAGCAATGAAATTTCAGTACAACACAACACTGGAAATTTGGATCACAAATAAACAAATATTGCCATCAATATTCCTGGCATTACATAGCTGCCATTAATATCAGGATTACATATTGTAATTTTGTTTCCTAAACCACACAGATAGAGCTTAGATGTATGGATTTATTATCACATTTGGCATATATTATTTATAGCATAAGAAAGGTGAAACATCTTGCAGCATGCATGTAAAGATTAGGATTTATTGTCCAGGAATCCTTGAACAATTTTATCAAAAGCCCATTTCTAGGTGGTGTTTTTCTGCAATAAATCATACAGCAGAAATCTATCAGTGGTCACCAGTAAGAGATAAATGAGAGCAGAGGAAAGAGGGTCATCACAGAATTTTTTTCTGTATCATGACCTGTCATTGGCAGAAATCCATTTATTATCGTACACAACTGATTTTTTTCTTTCACTCACTGGGTTTGCTGTTCTGGGCACTGTTATCAAAAATAAAATGAAAAACTTTGCAGAATGTAAGCTTTCAGCAAACACAAAAACAGAGTTAACTTAAAGACTACAGATACAAAGACTAGCACAACTTTCACTCCCTCTCCTTGCTTCCTCCCTCCCTCCTGCACTACATCTCTTTCTTTTCTCTTTTCTCCACCCTCTGCATAAGAATAAACTGTCTTGAGGTTTTCATTATGGAGATAGGAGAGGAAAAGGACAGGACCATAGACCTGCTGCCATGGCAGTACATACAGAATTTATAGATATACACAGCCCAATCAGTTGGTATGTGCAGGAAGGAGGCAAAATCTCTATTGCCCTAGCAGAAGTGGGGGAACTCTTCTTGAGCTGCATTAACCCCAATTGAAATTCTTCAAGAACCTTTCTAAGTTTATTAATAAAGTGAAGTTACATTTGTTTCTTTAAGTAAGGAGGAAGAGGGGGGAAGAGCAGTAAGGAGGAAGGAGGGAAGGGTAATAAGGAGGAGGGCTGAAGTGTGACCTTTTATGCAAGTTGAGATTAACTGAGGTGGGAAGGAGCAATATGATCTCACATATCTTAGTGAATATCACCACCCAGATATCTATAGGTCCTCAGGAATGATCCACTCACCCTCCAGGCAGCTGATGTGGGGTTTATTTAGGTAATGGAGCCTTCACCTAGGGCAGAATGACTCTCATAGCAGTCAGGTTTGTGGGAAACTAGAGAAAAGTGCATAGGTGTTTATAATACAACAACAAAATTTTTAAAACCATTAGACAACTGGAGAGATTTATATATGCTTCCTCTGTACTAGTGTGTCACTGGGGCACACACTAAGTTACCCAGATTGTGCTCCTTTTGGAAAGCCTTATTCCTACTTTATCTGGATAAATACTGGATTTTATCACAGTGTAAGAGCTTTATTTAATTCTTCATTTCTCTAATATATTTCTCTTTTGGACATGTGCCAGAAGCATTTTACTTTCCCTGAGCTAGGTAAAGAAGCAGAAGTGCAGGCTCTACATAGTCCTTTGAAAATAAATGAAATAGTGAACTTACGGCCATTCATTTGTGAACTTCAACTTCAGCTGCTCCTCATCAACAGAGATGAGGGTGGGACTGACATAAACTCTGCGAGTTTATGTCACTGCTGGGAAGACCTAGATGTAAGAGAGTCACCCAACTCTGATCTCTCCTTCCCAACATTGGAGTGTGAGTTCTACACCACAGGGAATGAGGTGCCATCCTTGTGGAACACAAGTCTCATTGCCAGAATCGTGTGTGTGCTGCCCCAAAGCAAAGCTCTTTCTTCTACTGAAGAATGTCATATGTAACCAAGTAATCCACAAATTTAAAATTTTTCTTTCTTTCTTTGTTATGACTAAAATACTAGTCACTGAAGTAATTTGCCAAATGGGTGGTAACTGTCACAATTGTTCTCCAATAATCTCATCACAAGAAAATACAAGATCTGATTGTAATGTATAGTTTATTAGGTTAGTACTGTGTATTTAATTAATTTATTATTGATATATAATATAATTATTAATTAAATAAACTGTTTCTATATAATACTGATATATTATTATTTCCTTAATTTAAAGGATGGACTTGATGATCAAAGGTTGGACTTGATAATCTCAGAGGTCTTTTCCAATCTAATTGAGTCTGTGATTCTATAATTTATGGGGAGGAAGATGAAAGATTTGAAGTGAGCAATTCAGATTGCTGACAGGAATAATATTCAAAAGCCAGTTGGAAGAAATCTTTATATCTGTTGTAGCTCGTACAGAGATTATACAAGTTTCAAATAAGTTTTAGCTGTAAATATGTTTTTACATCAAGTACACGTAAATCTTGTTTGTATGAAAATTAGTCATTTGCCCTGTGTGATCAGTTATAATCCTGCATGAAGGTTTGATTTTAACAGGCTGCAACACATGTGCAGATTTTGGATCTTCAGGGACTGAATTTTACCAAGTTTTTAACCTTTCAAACTCTTCTTCATATGCCGTAAATTTAGATAATTTTCCTTGTTGCTTGCATAAGTCTTTCATAGACAAATTTATTCCCTCCAAGTAGGGAAACTGTGATACAAATTCAGTAAAAGAAAAGAGGGAAAAGCTACCTAAAGTAATAAGATACTATGAGAATCTAACCAAAATACTGAGATATCAGAAGAATCTCTTATTTCTCATTTCTTCTTGACTTCACTGTTTACTTTCAGCATGCAAGGTAAACATCTTCAAAATTCTACTAAAAATTGAATTGTACTTAAGAAAAGTTTTTAAAATCCTCCTTTTTAGACATAAGATCTTTACCGCTCTTTTTATTTGGCTGACATAATTTTCAACTAACTGGGAGATTCTATTCCTTGGAACCATGACAGGTACAGATACAAACACTAATTTATGGCTACCACCTTAAATGAATGGCTCAGCACAGTAACTCACATTTAAACTTTACTGTAAACTCAACTTAATAGCTTAGCCTACATGAAAAGCAAGCTCCTCTAAATGGCTATTAATATTTTTAGCCATTTATATGCTCAATATTACACATAGTATATTTGAATATATAAACCGGAAAAAAAAAAGACAGGCTGCAGGACAAATCACATTTTTTTAAGTTGTTAAGGTTTGAATTGATCGTAAATCTATTAATTTCTTCTTTCCTAAGCAGCAAAATATACAGTAGTTTACACTCTGCAGTCTAGGTCCTTTGGGAAAAGACATTTTGTATCTTTCTTTTTAGTATTTTTGTTGAAACCTTTAATTATAACCAATTGAATCTCCTTAAAGATTAGGGGGCCCACATAGACAGACTGTGTATACCCAGTCATTATCTAGAGCTCAAACACAGATTAATGTGGGTGAATTTTCTATGATATCATGCACTTTTACCTATTATCAGAATTTGGGATATATGCCACATAACCTTTCATTTTAATATTCATGGTGGTTTTAAGCATCTTTTTCTTATAAATGCTACAATGAAATCTTCCCTTAAGGCAAATTTTTTTCACTGGCTGAAAGTTGGATGCAGCAGCACTGGGGATTTTATTAATGAGGAGAGAGAAGTGTCTGTGATTACAGGAGTTTGAGAGCCACAGGAATTATGGGAATTGCAAAACAATTGCTTGAATCCAGTCTAGCAGGGCCTTACAGAAACCCCAGTGTGGGTGTCACTGACAGTGGGGCAGGGATACAGTGGATGGATTTTGGATCCAAAATGTGGATCACACTTTGATATCAAACAGAACACCATCTGCACAGAAATGGTGAGACCTTTTTGGCTGCTCTGTGTTGGACAAGCAGCAGAAGAGTGGAAAGAACAGAGAAGGTAAATGAGAGGCAGAGATTCCTTATATTGGCACAGTAAATGGCCTCAGTTGCCCCACCATTGTTTGTCTGGAGCTGACACAGGGAAAGAAGGAGTAAAAAGGTACTTCATGCAGAGCAAATACTGCATGCTCTTGCTGTGTGGGACAAGGATGAGATGGCAGAGGACTTCCCTCTTCCTTCCATTTCTGTAGGCAGACCCTGTGGTAAAAGCAGCTTCTTGGCCCTAGTCTAGGATGAACTTTTGCCTTCCCTTTCTATTTTATCCTCAGAGCCTATGTGCACTCACTTTGTAAATTTTGGCAGACAGAAAAGACAGAAGTAAGTACATCTGCATTTTGGAGTTCAGTACTATCGTGTCAGCCAAGAATCAGCCAAGTCAAAGAAATTCCTTGGCCTCTTTTCTATCACAGCAACAGAAATTTGCTCAAAGGAAAGGTACCTCATATGTCATCCCAGTATGACTGTGTTGGACCAGTTTTGCTCAGCCTCCTTCACACGTGCAGGATTTTGTAGTCTTTATTCCCCCTTATGACATGAGTGCTTAAAACATCGGCAAGATTTCCACAAGTAAAGCAAGGTGTGAATGTAGTCCAGGAGATTATATTATTATCACTTAGCTCATGTGAAAGATTTAAAAATTAGTAGTGAACTAGAACACTGTTTGCCTTTCAGACATCTGGGACTTGTATATGAATCCTCTGCAACAAAACAGCTTGATGTACATGAGAAGTGGAACTCTGAGCAGCAAGTGCAAGGAAGTCTGGGGGTCTTCATTGCCTTTCCTTTGTGCATCCATAGCATCCCAAACTGGAGAATGACTTTGCCTTTTGCTATTCACAAGTACCAAATTCTTCAGGGCAACTGTGGGGCCCAACAGCCAAATTATTGTTGTCCCTTCAGTGTCTATTCCTGAGACACCATGAGCAAGTTGGGAAGGGTGCAGGATATCATATTCACTTTGTTTTTTAAGTAGTCTTACAAAAGTGTTAAGGTCAGTGCATTTTTAATGGGAGAATGAAGATGGAAATATGAGTTTTAACAACAAAAGTGTGAGATATGTAAATTATTTTCCAATTTTAAGTTTCAATTTGCCTTAAAAATGAAAGGAAAGGTGACTGGAACAGACAAAATGCAACAGTAAAGATCAAAACCTACTCTGGAAAAGTTAATGTAATTGTTTAGACATTTCCTATAGCAGTTTAAAAGAAAATTAAAAAAAAAAAAAAGAGAGAAGGAAATTTTCCAAGTCAAATTCTTCTCAATTCCCAGTGTTCTAAATTTCTTCTATTTTAATGTGAAGGGTTCCCCAGTTCTCTTACCACTTCAGCAATAACTTAGTGGAGCAGATCTTTAAAAATTTCTATTTTGAAATAGCCCACAAGTCTTGCAAATAGAATTTTTATAGTGAGGGATAAAAAAAAATCTCTGTTAAAAAATGTAACAAGGAATCTTCCGGAAAAATGATGATGGAATTGTAATTTTATACATGTGATCTCCTAAAAGATAAAATGCTAAATCTCCTAATGACCCAGACCTACGAAGGAGGGCACTAAACTCAGTCCCCTCTAACCCACACTGGAAGCAGTAATGTAAAATAGCTGACATGATTTATAATATTGAAAAAATAGATTTTGCAGCTTTTGGTGTTTTGGTGCAAGAGATCAGAATGAATTTACACGGTTGATCTATTTCTCAAAACTTCCTACCTCTGGAACAACATAACAGCAGTGTCTTGTGTTTCCAGCATTTGGGGATCTAATTGGGATATTGTTCTGTGCTTGCTGTTAGCCAGTGTAGTGACAGGATGGATCTCAGCCAACACTGGAGGCCAGCCAGCACATACCTTGCACAAACAAAGTGCAGGGCAATTAAAGTGTAAGTGCCAAAGGAGCACTGCCGGGAGAGAGCACAAAAATAGCCATCCAAGAAAGCCTGGAAAACACATTTCTTTGGCTTATTGGAGGACTGCTGGTCCATCCATTTATTTCTTTCCCTTGATGCCTTCCCGTGAAGGGAATCTGTTTTCCCTTCTTCACTGTTTTTATTCTTTAGAGAAGTTTGGGAAAGCCTCGGTGAGGAGGGGATTTTTTTCCAACAGGGCAGGGGACACAGGATTTCTATTACATGAATTGAGGCAAGAGATATTAGAGAAGAAGAGCTTTGGGAATGTTATGAAATGGAGCTTTTTATAAAATACGTGGATTGGGTACGCTATACATATATTAAGTGCTGCAGAAATACAGAGCAATCATTCTGTACACAGCTATGTATAAATATTGAAACAAGGCCTGTAATTCCACTCATCAAAATGAAAGCCTTTAAGAAGTCAGATGTTCCCCCCACTCCCTGCTATGCAAACAGGTCTCCATTACTAAATTGAATTCACAATCACCTTATTAGAAATTTGTGCAACTTGTGTTGAACATGTAGTATCTTAAATGCTCTACAAATGATTCCAACAGGGCATTTTGTGATGTTCAGTGATAAAATCTAACAGAGCTGAAACATTTATTATTTGGAAGCCTGCTTGTTAATAGGTGGGTTGGAGAGAGAGGGGAGAATGGGCTGGGGAATTAGATGAAGGAGATACATAAATGTAAAAACACAATTTCCATCCTCATTCCCAAATAAAGCAGCTGATCAAAATGTGCATTTTTCGTTTCCTTCAAATCTGTTCCAGTGTTGTTGTGCAGCAGGTGTGTACTTGCAAAGACCAAAACAATGGGCTTTACTGAAATTCTGCCTACCCTGTATAGTCTTGTTGCTGGGTCTGGTGGGGTTGTTTTTTCTCTCAGAATATTTTTCTCAAATGAAGATTTTATGTCTACATGATAATTTTTATTTTCCCTGCAGTTATACAGAGCACATTTTTTCAATAATTTTGTGTCTGTCGGTAGATTTACTTATCATGTCTAGAAAGAGTCAGAGAAATAAGCTCCTAAACATATTGACAACTATGGATGTATTCATTAATCTGAGCTTCTCTAAATATAACATTCAAATTCTTCTAAATGTGTTTCTTTACATCATGTCTGTGTCAGGTCAGAAGCAGCAGATACATGCTTTTTAACTTAGATTTGTTTTGAAAAACAATTATTTATTCTGCAGGAAGAAAAGGTTATATTGCAGAGGTCAGACTTTTATCATTTTCTTTTTATGGAGCAAGCCTTTGGGATATTATAATGGTATGTCAGCTAAGCACCTAGATGGCTCTACAAGGTCAAACAGAGTTACAACGGGCATATTTTATGTATGTATCCTGCAAGTGTTGTTCCAGTGCACTCCAACCCCACCAATAAACCATTTTATAGCTTTACAATAACGCAGCTTTGTGTTTCACAAGATTTTTCCCCCCGCTTTGAATCAATGCTAAATTCATACAAATGTCAATAACAAAAATTTGCCAGGTTCTTCCTGGGGTCACTTAATGACATTGTTAGGATTCTTAATGTAGCTACTAGGTGAAAGAGCTGCCAGTACTACATAAAGAATGAGTTGTTCCACTCCTGCCACAGCCTCAGCTGATTTACAACCACTTTGCGTTTGATGTTGGACAGGATAATTTCATCAGTCTCCAGCCCTTGTGATCATGTCCCAAAATGACTAGTCAGGTGAAGCCCCAGCCAAAGATTGCTTGTCACCTGTAGGAAGTAGCTGTCTGCTATGAGTAGTCTTTACTCATAAATGTAATCATCAGTTAGCTATTCATTGAGCTATACTTCATGGTCTAGATGTAGTAGTGGGGATAACAAACACCTCACAGGGAAAATGCTTTGAAACAAGAGATGTGTCCATTAAAAAACTTGGGTTTTTACAGCGGGACCGCATCTTAAACGGAAGTAACTGGCTTTCAAGTTCATCTCTGAAAGATACTTCAGAAAACCTGTCAAAAACCTCTCCCCCTCCCTGAGTGATTCACTGAAGCTAATGGCCTGTAGTTAAAAACAGTGATTTCCTAAAAGTCCAACACCTCTATCCTTGTGGTGATTTCGGCAGCCAGAGCAGGATAGGTATAAACATTTGATGCACTGTTGTTTTGAAAGGATGTATGATGTGGTGATAGAGCTACCTGAGAGAACAGTATGCTAATGCAGATGCATCTCTGGGGGAAAGTTCTTATTTGTTTTGGTTACATTCCTTGAAATTGTGGAGGATATGTCTATTTCTACAACAAGTGATGTATTTCCATCATGTCCAGACATATAATTTTGGCATGAAGTAACTAACACTCATCCCTTTTTTGCTATTTCGCTGGTCTTAACCTGACATTTGTTCTCTTATTTTAAATAAATAAAAATCTTGTTTCAGAAGAAGTGACTCTAGTAAGAATTCTGCAAAAGCTTTATAAAATTGCCCAAGAGAAAAGCAGTGCTGTTATTAGGCCAATGCTGCTGTAAATGATAAATTAAAAAGGCAACATGAAGAGGCTGAAAAGTGGTGACAGCTACAATGAGTACATTTTCTCTTTTCCCAGTGTGAGATCACAGTGCAGGAGTATATGAACTTCGAATCCCTTTGTGAAATTTGTGCTCATTTTAGCTGTCACTGCAGCAGGTGATGAACACTCCCAACCTGTTGTTTCTCTTCTGTGCTTTTAAAAATGCAAAGGAAAAGTTCTAGTAACAAAGGAGTAAATATTCTGACAAATACAGTCACAGAGCTAATAGGGAGATTCGGATAGAAACTTCAATCTAATTTGGAATTTATCCAGAAGCTTTTGAGATTAAGGTCAGACAGATATTTAATTTCTTAAATTGTAGCTGGAAGAAAAGCATAACATTTGATATGTTTTAGTTATATCTATTTTATCAGGATACTTCCATGGTCAGTGTGCACACTATTTTTCCTCCTCAGGTTTGTTCCTCAAGGTCTGTTCTCTTTATTCTTTTCACTAAAAAATTTACAGATCCAATGCCTAAAAAAAAAAAAATCTAGATTTAAACTACAAGTTCAAACAACTCAACATGCAGAAGGAAATGAACAGAGACTTCTAGTTTGTCTTACTAAGAAGAAAGAGGTCTTTTGCAAATTTTGCATCCATAATATATGTGAAACTTTAGGTTTTGGAACCAGAATGTGCAGATGACATATGGTGTAAGTTTTTTATTTAATTTTTCTTTTCTCGAAAAAGGAAGGATAGAAATCAAAACATGCTCAAAAGAACAATACAACTTTTCTTCCACAGATCAATTTTTCAAACTGTATTCTGTTAGTACAACTCTTTATGTTAATAATTTTAGGATCTCTTTAAAAGGACCTGTGTTCTGGAAGTGTATATAGGGAGAGATTGTCTACTTGTTAAAATTCTCTTTATTTGATCTTTTGGACTCTGAATTTTACTCACATTGCTCGGCATTTCTATCCTTTCTCTCAGCGTCTGGAAGCCTCTGTGGTTTGTATCAGCTTTTAACATGATACAGGACTTCTTATAGAAAAGCTATCTCATACCATGGCTGCCTGTTAGCCCCTCCATGTTGATGAGCACAACTGTTACTGTGCAGAAATAAATGGGGGGTTTTTTCATTTTCTTTTGGCTGAAAAATGAAAATAAGAATTTTTTGCATGTTTTAATTACTAATGGAATATTTCCTGTCTTGTGGGTTTGTGTTACTCTGGTCAGAACAGGGACAAGTTTTTAATATTCAAAGGTGGAAACCTTTCCAAACAAGTAGCTTGCAGTAGACACCCAGTGGCTGATTATTCCCTGAGTACCACAGCACTACTGGGCACCATGGTAATAAAGGTGTTATCTTTAATAATGCTTTTCCATGTATGACAAAAAAAAGAGCCTCTGGCAATTGAACAGCACTTTCTAGCACCCAGTGTCATTTGTCTCCTGTAAATTGTGTGCATAAACTGATCTGTAGCATGAATATTCTGTGTTTGCCCTTGCAAAGTAATGATTGACACATGCCACACACAAATGTCAACACCTTCCCTTTACAGACAGGCAAGGGAAATTATCCAAAAATGAGACAATCAAGACTTACAGGAGTGTGACATCTTTACTTCTCTAAAGTAGGTAAAATTTGCTTAAGTTTAAAAGCACAAACAAAACACCAAATCCCCAGGCAATCTGTAACTTTGTTTTTACTATATCTTGAAACAACATGACTGTTGTTGTATTGGCAGTGATGACTGCAACTGCCTTTGCCAGCACTGCTGTGGCTGTGTGACCATGGAAAGCGGCTGTTTGCCAGAAGGGAGTCTCCACAAAGCTGCTATCACCCTGTACAACCATTGCTAGGACAGAATGGTTTTCTAGGGGAAGTTGTAACACCCAGTATTACAACAGGGAGCAACACTGGTGCATGTTCAGCAGCCTCCACAAGTACTGGAGCTCAGTCTTTTCTAGGAGCAGCACTGAAGGGTTAGGGCATCATGGCATCACTGCTGCAACTGAAAAGCCCCCTTCCCTTCCCTTCCCTTCCCTTCCCTTCCCTTCCCTTCCCTTCCCTTC
>VXBR01008702.1:131333-153003 GCA_013400215.1 Cisticola juncidis
CCCTTCCCTTCCCTTCCCTCACACGGATTAATTTGTATTTCCATTTAAGACAATGTACAGTTACAACTGTGTTTTTGCAGTCAGGATTCTTTTTCCAAACAGAACTTCTGTTTTGTTTTTTTTTTTGTTTTTTTGTTTTTTTTCCCTGTGGATTTTCTTTTGAAATTTTGTTTCTTTTCTAATTCTGGTATCAGCTATTCCATCTGGAATTCTTTCCCCTTTTTTAATTTGCTTCTTCACTCTCAATGAAAAGATATGACTGTACAGACATAAATATCCATCTTTCCAGGTTAATTTCATGTGAGATTCCAGCTGGCTTCCTCTGATGTTTCAGACATTTTATCGTAGATTCTCAGTATCAGTCTAAGAAAAAGAGCTAATTCTACCCCAAATCTGGAACTTCCAATTTGGCAATGCCACTTTGCTGTATCTTGTGATTTTGTTCTGGATCCAGGAGACAGTTTATTTTTTTCTAAATATTGATTTGGATAATCCCAGGTGAAAGAGGGGTATTGTGAAAATAATAATGATTATTTCTTTGACTTTTCCAAATATCAGACACAAAAACGACCAGAAAAGTACAAAATATAGAGGAAGGAAGGCAAGTGGCCACCATAAAGAGCTTAAATGAACTAAGATGAAAAAGACTATTTGCATATGTCATGAATCAGTACTGAATTAATTATTTTTGAAAATTAATGCTAAGGTAAATGTCATGTAATACATATAGTAACCAGGAAACTTTCTTTTCGTTATCAAAATCTTTCTAAGAAAAAACCTTACTTTTCCTTACTCTTGAATCACAGTGTGGTTTCCCTGCAGAAAAAAAAAGTTGAGAAAAAGAATATTTCCAAATCTAAACCTTGCAGCAGTAGTAAAACAGCATCAGCAGACTTAAGAAAGCCCTTATTTTATAAGAGATTTTGTAATTCTAACTTTTAAATATTTAAAAGATAGATTTATTAGTATAACTTAGTCACCCTGGCTTCAGTTTATAGGAATCTATGAAGAGGAACTATAAATCAATACATGTTGACTCACCACATCCTAAAATAGTCCAGATGAATCATATTTTGGAGATGTGCACTGCTTTTGATGACTATAGCAGTAATGTAACCTATTTAGCTTAGTCACAAGCACCTGCCTTTGAGACGGTCAGGTGAGTGTGGCTGAATTCAACTTTTTTGTGCCTGCTGTCTCCTCTTCTTCCTCATTTCCTGAGTGGAAATGCAGACAAGTGTGTATGGGACTGAGCTCTCCCACATCAGCCCGTGTGCCACATCTACGAGTCCCAGAATCCATCGTAACACTTCCAGCAGATGAGCGAAAGGCAATGTCTTGTGTCATGTCAAAGGAGAATGTGCTAAATGTTATCCATGACTTATGGTTCATAACTTCCCATTCAGTCACTTTGTGAGCTTAAAACACGTTTTACCACTGAGATTTGGACGTGACTTGAGTTATTTCAAATGCTGTTAGTATGCAAAGAAATCAATTTGTTTTGAATGTTTGGAACGATGTTGAAACTGAAAAAATATGACTGAAATGAAAAATGAGTCTGTTAATGTGTGTTATTATACAGCTGATGAAATCACACTGAAAACACCAAAAAAATAACGGTATTAGTTTCTGCAGTGTGAATATGTGTTTTTGCAGCAAAACCTGCATAAGAATTTTTACTACTTCTTACAAAGATTTAATAAAAAAGACTTTAAAATGAGTTTACGGTATGTTTGCCTGGGCCTCTTCAGCAGCAGTACAATAAAACGAATGTAGGGTTCTGCATAATAATTTTTTTTTTTTTTTTTACTTTCCAAGCTACATGCTGTGCCAACTTTTTTGGCTTGCTTTGAGCAACATAGGGTGTTCTATATAATAAAAAGTTAAAAATGCAAACCCAAAAGCTTTAAAACTAACACACATTCAACTTATGATGTAAAACCATAGTTTTGTGCATGATGTTGATTTGTTTTGTCTAGGATGGGCCATGTTGCCTTCTTGTGCCTCCTTTAGGATGTGACTTCAGCACTCATGAACATGCTCTGATTTGAACCTGTACAGATGCCAGCTTGACTGCCAGCTCATATCACTGAGATTGTTATTAAGATTTTTCCCAGTGCTCTGAAGAAGGTAAAAAAGCTGGCCATAATGTGCTTTCTTGTCCAGGGAAGGTAAAAACAAAGAAAAAGTGGAGAGTCAGTGGTTGCAGCGGACAAAAGTTGCATGCATCAAATCAAGACAATTACAACAACACAACTCTTAAGACCAGATTTTATACTATCATATGAATGGGTTTTTCTGAAAAGTTGTCTCTGAGGATAAGGCTTGAATGAATCATTTCAAGCAAAACACTTTTATTGCAGACACTGCTTTCCAGGTCTCATCATACTGGGGTTATAAGCAATTTTCATAGTCCTTGCATTTACGCTGTATTTCAGGGTGTAAACACAGTCATTTTTAGGTATTCCTTCTGTGGGCATGTCATTACCCTGTCCTCATCTCCATTATGCTTTGCCACCTCTTTCTCCTCAAATCCCCATCACGCCAGCATGAGCAGCCCTTGCTCTCCACTGTTTTGTGTCTAGAGGAGGAGCAGACAAGGAGGAGCAGGTTCTTCTCCAGACACCTTCCACTCAAGCTGTGCTGCTTGCTGCTCCTGCGGGAAGCAGGCAAAGCACTGAGCAGGCACCTCTACTTCCTTCCTAAAACACTTAAGGAGCCCTAGGTGGTGACTTCAAAGACAGCTTATTCACTGCTCAGAGGAATGGATATTTTGTAATACGAAATGAATCGAATTTCAAAGCCTGTAAAGGTCAAAAGCAGCCTCTGGCCAAACAAGAGGAAGAAGCCGATGGGAATTACACCTCTTCATGAGAAGCCTCTTGAACACAAACAGCCCTTGTGAAGTCACATATGCAAAGAGTTAAACCACAAACCTCCACAGAATCTGATGGATGACAAGTGATCAGTCTTCCCTAGGACAAGCAGAGACCAGAAATGCTGGGCTGATGCAGTTTCACTTTGCCTGCTTTTATTCTTTCAGGTTTGGTACTAACCTCTCTTGAGATGGAACTGTAAGCATCCCTTTTCATCGCTGCATAGGCCAGGACAGGCTCTGCAGGTGTGAAAAGCCCTGTGGTGACAGTACTCACTCTCCTTAAATAAGTGCAAGAGATGGTGAGTCTGGGAGAACTAAAATAAGAACTTGTTACAGTTCAGAAGCCTCCCCCTCCTTCACAAAATTAGTCTCTTTGAATTACAGCTAATACTAATTCTGTTTTCTGTGTGGAACAGTACAGACCTATGTGATTTTCCAAAGGAATTGATTAAAAAGTGCCCTGCTGTCCCTGGTTTAAGCTCTTGCCACCCTGCGTGGAATTCAATAGGTAAGAATAAGGACAATCATGCAAATATTCAGAATAAAGTGTTAAAACAAGACGTTATGTTGGGTGTATTATCCAAGACAAATATGGCACTAATGTGTATCTTATTGTATTCCTTACCTAATCATCAGATTTCTAGCCATTCTACACATTTCAGGGTAAAAAAAATATTTGATGATTTCTTCTGTCTCATGGGGGTTTTTGTATCTTGCTACCAGATTTAAAAAAAAAGAACCAAAACAAAAAAAACAAAACAAAAAAAACCACCAAAACAAAACAAAACAAAAAAACCCAAAAACCAAACAAACAAACAAAAAACCCCAAAAAACAAAACAAAACAAAAAAAATACACACACAAAAAACCCCACCAGCAAGCGAGCAAACAACCCCCAAACAAAACAGAACAAAAATTAGGCATCACAAGTTGTGGGTACAGGCTTCAGAAGAGGGAGAAAATTGACTCATAAAATTTTTCTTATGTGTGTTTTCTGGGGAGAAAGGTGTGAATATTAAAGCCTACTAACTTGTTGTTTATCCAGTATTTGATGCCTTTTAATCATGTATTCCTCTGTCTTTGAAAGCAGACTGCCCAGTTGTGATAAGGACTACTAGATCCAGGGCCAACAAGCTTGTTTGGGGATCAGGAGGGATGAAGTGGTGTCCCTGTTTTTCTGAACACTGTAGTTGTGTAGCTGTGGACCACAGAAGAAGAAATCTCTTTCTCTGAGGTTGCTGCTGCTTGGTGGCAGGTGCTCAGGGCTTTACCTGCAAGAACTGGAATAGGAATCTCACAAAATTCAGCAAGGGCAAATGCCAAGTCCTGCATCTGAGATGGACTAATCTCCTGTGCTAATCCAGGCTGAGATCTGCCTGGCTGGGGAGACAACTCTGCTGAGAAGGCCCATAAAGTGTAAATTGTGAGCTGGACATGAGCCAGGTGTCTTATGTCATTAAGGAAGGTCAACAGCATGCTGGGGTCTATTAACAGGAGAAAAGCCAGTAGAGCATATTTCCCCTTCACTTTGCACTATGTTTGACCACATATACAAAACTACACCCAGGTTTGGGCCCCCACTATTCCTAAAACATGAATAACCTGCAGCAAGTTCAGTGGGGTGCCCCCAAGACAGGCCTGGCTGGAGCAGTTGCCCAGTGAGAAGAGGATGAGGGAGCTGGGCTTCTTTAGCCAGGAGAGTGAAGGCTCCAGGGGAGCTGCCAGTGCCTATGGAGAGGCTGCTGAAAAGAGGGCCATGCTCCTCACAGTTGTGTGCTGAGAGGATGAGGGGGAATCAGCTGAAAAAACAGACATTCAGACTTTACACAAAGAACACTTTCACTGTGAGGGCTCTTCAGCAGTGGGTGAAGAGGGGGTTTGCATCCCCCATCCGTGGAGATTTCCAAGACCAGGCTGTATAGACCCTAGAGCAGATATTCTAACTTGGTCTGCTTTGGGCAGGAGGTTGGTTGAGAGGCCTCTTGCTATCCCTTTCATCACATTTGTTCTGTGAGCATGTGATTTTTACCCAGCAGTGGACCTGCTTGATGCTGGAGTGATTTCAGTGGTCAGTTAAAGCAGCATACTCACTTCCTGGCTAAAACATCATCTTAAAACATCTGCACACAGAAAACTTATATCAAAATGGAATTTTAAAATAAGAGAAATGCAAAAACCAAGGAAAAAAATCATCATGCAGCTTGAACTTAGTTTGATGAAGAGAGCACTCATCTTCACTTGAAGACAGTGGGCAAAAGGGAGCACAGCTGTCATCTGGATCGGGTTAAACAGAGGCAGAGTGATTGCCCTGGCTGTGTCATGACCTCTTGTGTGAACAACATCAGTCCCACCAGGTTTCAGCTGCCACCCCACGGTGCCTGCAAAGAGAAGGGAGAAGCAGCACTTTGTAGCTGCCACCTGCGAATCCCTCATTATTGGCAGGTACTTTGCAATGGAGTACTAGGACAGGATAATTGCTGGAGAATTGGCAAGAGCAGTGTATGGGAGACACATTCAATTGCACATGAGTATGGTAGGTGAACTATAAAAAAAGCAACCCTGCCATTATCTGTTGAACAGCCAGCAGCTCTGGGTCTTCCATTTTGTTTAGGGCAGAGCAGACAAAAGGCTGGTGGTGTCAGCAGTAAACAGCCTGGGGACTGTGTGCCTTGGAAAGGTGTGATGGATGCCTTTGTGAGCCATAGCTCAAACTTTGGTGACAATAACAGTGAGGCATTGCAAGTTTATTTGCAAGATTAAGTCTAAATGTTGTCCCCAGAGTGCACTATAAAAACTAATTAAATTTTTTATTCTTTATCATTGCGATCAACATTCATCCATAGGAATTTGCATTTCTATATGACCCTTGTGTAAGCCAGCTTGCATGGGAGGTGGACCAATTTTGAGATTCATCAGTAGTGTTGTCCATCCTACTCAAATATTCCATTTATATTAAATGTTTCACAAGCAAGTATAGTTCTACAGCCAACTTCAGGAGGAAAACAAGTACTTATATGAGAAACACAATTACTACTTTTCATTACATATTATTTTATTATGCATTTGTGTAATGAAAGCATCTATATAGCTCCCCTGCCATATGGATTCCTCAGTATCTAGTTCAAGAAGTGAGTTTGCCCTGCAGTCTTCCACCTATTAAGAGCATTGGCTGGGCTTTTCAGCCAAGTATTTTAACAGACTTTGGCTTCAAGTCACAGTCATCTTTACACCTCAGCACTTCTTTGGTTCCAGCAGGTTTATTCATCTGTCTGAGCACTCAAAATTATTACTTGAGAATGTTATTAGGTGGGCAGAGGTGAAAACACCTGCACAGTGAAGACATAAGCCCACAGGACATGAAAGTAAGAGAGAGGTTGAGAAAGTATTTTAGTGGGGAAAAATGTCTTACCATGCCATCAAATCTGCGATTCAGAGGCTCCCCATAAAGAAATTTTGCCGGACAAATCTCCTTTCATTCTCCAAATTCTTGCTTTAGGACTCAGAAATATCCCTTAAAGGAGGATGTTGTAGAAGGGAAGAGTGCTACCCTCTGGTTTGCCTTCTCATACAAGGAATGCCTGATATGGAGCTGGGAGACCACAGGCCACAGGCACATCAAATGGGAATGTGCTGGAACCATGCTGGGAGCAGAAGGAACTGGGAGAGAAGGTGCACTGCAGCTGCTGGACCTCAGCAGCAGGCTGTAGTCATGCAGCAGCATTTCCTTCATTCCAGACTCATCCTGCATTGGTCTCTGGAATATGGAGTCCTTACCTAAAAAGTCCATTTTTAATATTGTCAGTCCTTTTGGGTCACTTTAGCCTCAGGTGGTCCAATCACCCACCAAGCCAGCAACTTTCTCCTGTGCTGCTGGGAAGAGCCAAATTTTCTTCATCCCTTCAACACTGCGTACTGAAGGAAAAACCTCTTTATAAATTGCATGTAGGCTCCTATCCTAGACAAATTCACAGATGTTTCACAGACGTATGCAGAAAGTCAGTACTCCTGACCCACCAGTTTTTGTGGCCGTTTTCTACTGACTACACATTTTCTGGCTTGAATTTGCTTTGCATACAGAGATTCTTTCAATGGAAGTCAGAAATGTCTATGGGTCTTCCTGTGTAAAGGCTGAGGGAAAAGTCAGCCTAAACAGGGCTTCCAAAGCTAACAGCTTTCCTTATTAACTCTTATTATACAACATGCTGCATTTTGTAGGAAGAAAAAATCTAAAAGATGGGAGAGAGAGCAAAACTGAGACAAACAAAAAGAAGCACGCTTTGAAATCCATCCCTTTGGCAGCTGTCCCTTTCTCATTTTGGCAGACGGAGAATTGCTGGCAGGACTAGTGAGGGAAGGGTAAAAGACAAATGGTTCATGATGAATCCTTTAACTAAGCTGATATTTCAACACAGCACTTGCCAGCATTTTTCTTTGGCATACGCTTTATAGAACATACACGACAACCACTTCAGCATTGTTAATATATTGGCATTACCTGGTTTATTATTCATCTCCCTCTGAATCAGACCCCAGACTTTCAGGAGACTATCACAGAGCAGAAACCCTTTTTTTCCCCTAGGATTTATTTCCCTGGGTGCAAAAATGAAACTAAAACCATGAGATCACAATTTATAAAATCCAACAAATTAGCATTTTAAAATTAGTATCTTAATTATCAGGATATTATACTTTCTGACACTGATAATGTAAATACCACCTTTCAAGAATAAGGTTTATCAAACAGCTCCACTGTTTGGGTGAATCAGTGCCAGTATGACAAAAAAAAAAAAAAAGATCCCAAATTCTTAAGAAAGAAAAATAAAAATATGGACTCTGAGGTAATTTGGGGGGTTTTAATTGTTTTTGTCCCGGAAAAAAAGGCTTCCAGGTTTCAGGAGCAAAAGTGAATACGTGAAGATGTACTGATGAAAACAAAATATTTCAAATTCTGCAAGGGAAAAAAAAAAGCCCAAACCAACCTGTAAGGTGAATTTAGTTCTTAATGATTTAATTCCAACATTTTCTTTAACTTGAATGGGTCCAACACTACACACTACATATAACATATACAGCAATTCATTAAACCAATAAATTTGGATTTAAAAAAAATTTAATCAATAAATCATAAAAGAGATTACAATACTAAATGGTTTTTTTTTATTCATTCATTTATTCATTTCTTCTTTATTCTTTCTTGCTAAATACTTAACTCATTATATTTTAACAAATTTCATTTTGTATTCCTAAAGTTCCCACAGGTGGCATTCCACCACACCTACGTCCTTTGCAGAAAACACTGCATGTTCAAGGAACTCGTGAGGACTCACCAATCATTAAATGTTATGTCTGCCTGATGAGGTATGTATGACCACAGCAGATGGTCAGGAAAACTTGTCTGACATTTTTGAATTAAATTGTAGATGGTTAATTGTGTGAATTCCTTATAAAAGCATTTTGTTCCAGTACAGCACGATACTGTAAAAATCACTGGTGAAGTAGTAACTAAAGGAAATGCAGTGAGATATGTGCAATGCAGTGCACATTTTTTCTGGCCAGAGAGCTCAATTAGTTCTCCTTTCTAACAACCTACCTTCATTTCACATACTTTCTAATAAAAGACTAAAATTGTAAAGAAAAAAATTACAAACTTTATCATCTGAAATACTGATAGTGACTTCAGGCTTTATTGCAGGAAATTTTGGAGGTTTTGCAAAAAGAGACTATACAGAAAAAAGAGGTTTGGATATTTTTTCCTTATTCAAAATGACTCTATTTATTAATAGAAGGAAACTGAAATGTGAGTGCCTAAAAAGGCAATATGGATTAGCTCAACAAGCTATGGAGAACATGAATAACAAACCATATATTTTTCCTGCCGTGACAGGGCACTGCATAAAAACACTAGGGGATGGATGCAAACAATGTGCTGGTGAGAGTGACAATAAAACAGAGATGACAGCATAAAGAGAGAATGATGAATGTATTAACACAGGTAAGAGAGTTAGATAAAAGATCACAGGGAATAGCAGAAAATTCTCTCTAAGCAGATCTTGAATAGTATAACAGGAAATAAAGCTGTTGTTAGATGTGGATTTGATAGGGAATGTGGTGACAACAGAGAGTGAAGAAATCTTTGAGCTTATGTGGAGAGATTTATATTTATGCCTCTAGATATACATTTATAGATATTTATACCAAATATATATTTTGATATCCCTGTAAAAAATTTCTAAAACCAAATGATAAACTGTATTTATTGTAGTTAACACCCTTTGCCTGCCTTACCTGTGCTACGTTCTTTTTTTCTTTTCATCTGGTGATTTGTCTAAGCAGCTCAGAATTGCTGTCAGAATTGTTGAAACCTGCCAGAATTTTTTTCTTCTTTTCTTCCCTAACACCTCCAGAGATGGGGAATTCTCCTCCTCTGCTGCATTCTGCTTTGAAGTACCTGTCTTGAATTACCCCATTTTGTATTAGTTTAGATTTAAAGGTCCAATTTCTCTTATCTATCAAAGACAAGGAAAGCAGGGGAATTGAGGCTGTTATTATAAGAAAAACTGGCATTAACATAATAGACAGATTTCTTGAAAATGTTATTCCTAACCAGTTGAAAGAAAGATGTTAGTCTATAGAAGAAAGTTACAAAACCAACAATTTTTTTAAAGTCTTGATTTTAATTTCAAAAGATCCATAACAGTAAATCTATTAAAGTTACATATTTTTGGCTAATGGCTACTTGCCTGGGATTAGTCTCTAAAACTGCTGTTTTTCAACAGTTGAACCAGCAAAGAGGATGAAAAACCAATTGGCTTTAGTAAGCTTTATATTAGGTCCTTAGATGTAAATAGTTCAACATAATTTTATTTTATTGCTTGTTAGCACTCTCATGTTTCACGCCTTATGGTCGCTCAATGAATGCTTCTTTTAAAAACCTTTCTCTTTATGTCATTATTTTCCATAAAGTAATATTAGAGATGTAGAGATCCCTGATTGCCTTTTTCAAAATGTGTGTCATGTACTTGGGGCATTTGTTTGATATTGAATGGAACACAGCAGCACTACCTAGAAATCGAGGAGCAGAACTGAAGGACACCAATTTCTTCTGATATTATAAGTAGCTTTCAGACAGATTACTCAAGGAGGAAGAAAAAAATTATCAAAATGAAACCCACAGCACATACCCACGCACAAATCAGGCAAAATTTGCCGTGACAGTTTCAGTATTGTCAAATGTTTTTCAGGTTTGCAGGCTTATGTTTTATATTTTCTTTCACACACAGCATTTTTAATATTTTGGGTCAGAATTTCAGCATTCAGTGGTTATCTTTTTGTCAGCAGTGATCCAGTAGACAAACAAGGCTTGATGAGTCTCCAGTGAGGGATATCACATTTACACAAAATCACAATTGAAACCATCACTCTGAGACAGATTAAAACCTGTAAGGCTAAGCATAAGAAAAAGGAGGCTGAAAACCTCCAGAACTTGGGTATCACAGTATGAATGGAAGTTTCAGAAGACTAGTCAGAAAGGATTACTCTAGAAAACAAAATGTTTGTCTTGGAGACTTTTTTATTGACCTGTGATATGCTTTTGGTTTGAAAGACATGTTAAACAAAGAGAGCTCCAGTCTTTCAAAACTCTCAGAGCTCTATAAATAACTCCACATAAAATGTACAGTATGTATAAACAGCATGACAAAGATTTTCTGACAGTATTTTCTCTACAGTAAAAGTAAAGTCAAAACATCCCATTGATGGCAGCTATTTTGAAGAATTCCTAAGAATACGAGTGCTTACGAGCTGGCAAGCTCTCAGCAAGTGAGAGTGAGTATAAACAATGAACTTTTATGAGGTTGCAGCCATTCCATCAAGATCCAAATGCAGCTTGGATGGACCTTAGCCAAGAAGTGACTGCTCAGCATTTAGTAAAGCGTCAGCTAAGGGAACCGCAGAAAAACCAAACTGTTCAAGCAGTAAAACTATCTGCCAGCAACATTTTTGAGAGTTCACCATCTGGGTCCTGCAGCCATCAATCAGACTCAATGTGTCACCCCAGCTGTCCTTCAAGGCTCCTCATAGTCAAGGTAGAGCAGTTGTGAGAAAATAAAACAAAAATTGAGAGAGCACAGCTGTTGAAAGCTCAAATAAGTCAGCACACAACTCCCAAGTATTAAATTAGCACACAATTGTTTCTCTAAATCTAAAGACTGACAACTTGCATGTCTGAAATTACCTGTTTGCTATACTACATACTGATAGTATATTTGATTATTCTGTTTTAGCAGATTTGGGTTTTTTCATAAATGCATTCATAAGTCTCTTACTTTTGTGGGAAATTAATCCACAAACCCCATGTCCATAAGTTTATTTTCCATAAGTTAATGTGTAAGGGCTCTACTCAATGACTCTTACTGTGACCCATACTTGTTAAAATTAGACACTAATATTGGACTTTTTGACTGTAGATAAACTCTCAAAAACTCTCCCACCTGCCTGAGAATTACGGCCTTTAAAATATGTTTGCATGGTTGGAAATGTTCCCTTGGAAATGGAAATAAGTTAAGCAGCAGCTTGTACAGGCACTGAGACTAGAAAATAGAGATGTAGTAGGAATTTCAGAAGAAACACTACAATAGGTAGGAGGAGTTATTAAATTAACAATTCAATACCTATACCTATGAGCAAAACAAAAGATAGGGGGAAGGCAGAACCAGATAGAGAAGAAGCTAATAATGGTTGAAAAAGCAAATCAGATATTCTGAATGGATTCAAATGCAGACAGTGAGAAATAAAAGCCAGAGCTATAAACAGGGATGTGAAAATTTAGGGAGGAAAGAAGTTATTTAATTTAGTAAACTTGAAAAACAAGAGAAAAATTTCAATAACAGAAGTTGAACAGACAAGGAAATAAATAGATTTCTACTGCATTTTTAAAATGGAATAATAGGGAAATAAAGCAGGATTTCTGTGCAAATACAGTTGATTGTTCTTTTCTATCTATGTTACATTGCAAAATACCATCAATATTTCTTTCACACTTTTAGGATGTTTCAAATGCCTGTGTAGTGAAGACAGTTTAGTTTGTTTCTTTTTTTTTCCAACTGAAAAAAAACTTCACTTTATGAGTGGTTGACTTCACTTGACTTCACTTTATGAGTGGTTTTAATAAAAAGATATGCACTAGCATCCAAGTTTTTTTCTAGTATACAATTTAGATGAAATCTTCTCCATATGATGGCTTTACTTAATGTCCATCTATAAAATGGGCCTGCAGCAGGTAAAGGGTGCTCTGTCAAAATGGAAATAAAATTATGAGCACTAGGTTTTTTTATTCTTTTCTTAATGTTTAGAAAGATTGATTGTATTACAGTTATTCAACACTCAGTCAATTATTCAATTACAAAGCTGAGCTGCAGACGGTAAAATTATGCATAATAGTAAAAATTTCTCTATTCCGGGTTTTTTAAACAAATATTTCTGTTTCAAGATTTTAAAGTAAGTGAGTAATAATCACAAAATCTCTGAATCATTCAGCTTGGAAGGGACCTCTAATTCTGTCACACAAGACTGTGCCATTTTTATGCTGTCATTCCACATATTGCAAAATAAACTCAGGGATGCTCAGATGCTTCAGAAGATCTAGACTGAGGAGGACAATGAGAAATGGCAAAAGAAAAATGCAGAAGAGGAGGATGACAAAGAGCCCAGTGACCTGTTGTTACAGGCAGATATCTCCTAGCCTGTTGTAGGATTTCCACTGCAAACTTTCACAAAACCTTCAGAGGCCTGAGCACACTGAGGACATCAGCTTATATCCCATGGCAAATGAGATTCTTATCGGTGAGGTTTCCTAGCATTCATCTGCGTTTTCAAGGGGGAGCTAACAAGAACACAGGAAGTTATGATTTTAATTAAGTTTTTGGTAAAATACAGTGAACCAAATGGAGCACATATGGCTTTAAAAAAATTAACAGGCCTTTGTTTAAAATACAATTCCAAAAGCATTATCATCATTCAAACTTGTCAGAAAAAGGATGTACTGCAAAAACACACATGACATTTCAAGTGGATTGGCTACTTTCATGAAGCTGTGATTTAATCTATCATCACTGTTAACTGGTGTCTCACCTAGGTACTCACTGGAGAGCGGAGGGATTCAATATCATTTAAAAGACAGTTCAGAACAGCAATAACTTCTGCACACACATCATTTAGCATCAGCCAAGAGAGTTAATAATGTCCATCCTACATCTGTGTAGTTTTCAGAATAAAAGTGGAAAATGCTTTTGGCAAAAATGAGCAATAAAAAACCTCCCTTGCTATATAGCAAATAAACAGAAAAGGACTTTACATGAGGACGCATACCTACTGCTGCTTTTCAACCAAGTAGCCTAGCTTTTGCCCACTACAAAGCTTGCATGACTTGTGTTTTGATATCACAAATATTGACATCCTGATCAAAGTAATTGGACTGCATTCTGCCCGGTTGTGGCTGTTTTCAGAGACCAAAGCCTACTTTTCATTGATTCCTGCTGATTTCATGCCAATATGAAGGCATGACAGAAATAATGACAATGCAGCGTATTTTTATTTTGAAAAGAACAATCTGTCCACTCTTGTTCCCTCTGGGCTGAAATAGCAACCAGCACATCCAAATAGAGAGGAGAAGATGGCACCAAATGAGTTTACGTGTTAAATGGCATTTTATTTTGTCAGATTCCTCCATAAGTCATTAACTATTGTATTCTCTCTCAGAGTTAATAGCCTGGTCCCTGCAAAGAATTACATATCTATTCTGTGAAGGAAAATGAAGGCTGAGTTACACATGTATTCAGAAACTGCATGAAATATTTATTTTCCATATTTTATATGAAACATACAGAGCACTGTGGGTTTTTTCTCTTACACACGAACACAGAAGTTAGAAGAATCACTGTAGCTAAATCCTAATCAGATCTAATTCTTTTAAACACTACTCTTCCCTTTTAATTCTTTAAAATACTACTCTTTCTTTTTAATTTAATTAAATACAAGCTTTATCACTCCCCTATGAGTCAAGATAATTAAAGAAAGGCCCATATTTGTCAGTGAATCTCAGAAATGTTCTAATGAGTGGATAAGAATCATTTGTAATTAACATGCTAATTGCTTGTATGCAAATGGCCTGTTGTTCAAGTGGTTTAAAAAGTGCTTGAAAACAGTTTGTTTGCCTTCCCTCTTAAGCAGACTAAACAGTCCCACTTGCAGTTTTATTTACATTATTAATTTGCTTAGCAAATATTTTTTTAATAGCTAGTGCCAATAGAAGGAGTGGAAACCTTGTTTGGAGAGCTCTTGTGAAGAGTGTTATTTTCTCCAGTTCAAGCAGATGAGCAGACTGAAATGTGAGGTTTTTCAGGCACATAATAGACCCTTGGCTTATCAAAGCCTCTTATCTGATTGGAAAAAAATCAAAGGTAAACTTCACAGCTCATGGAATTAAAAGACAAATGAGATGTCATAATTATCAAAGTGGCTAATTTAGAAAATTAAGCCATTCACATAGGTGACATAATTGCTTGTCACAATCACTCTTTTTCTCATTAGCCCTCTCTTCAGTACCTACTATACAGTGGAACATTCTTTGGTCTTGGAAAATATTGCCTATACTGTAATCCCTTAATAGCATAGACCCTGAAATTAGTGCAAAAATATACTTAATAGCTTCATTGATGTGATATATTTGTGTGATTCTCTGGTTGATCGCATCTCACATTGTCAAATCTGATATTTTGGATTTTGATTATTTTACCCAGGGTTTTTTCTAGCTTCTTTTAAAATTACACAATTTAAAATTAATCATTTAATTATGATGGAGGACTAACTACATCAACATAGCATATGTAAATTCTTTTGACAGGATTATGTTTCCATCTTATAAGGCAGTTTTAACATGTAAGTATTATGAAGTATTTAACCATTGTGTCTAGAAGATTAAATTGTCCTCCGAAATTGTGGATTTATAGGAAAAATACTTTATTCTCTATAGAGCAATGCATCTTTCTAGCATTTTATGTTACTTTCAGTCAGTTTAAAGTAATACCCAAAATAACATTCTTTATAAGAAAGTAATTTTCAGGAAGTAGGTGCATTTCCCTGACAATCATATTGTTTATGAGTCAGCAAGTACAGAAATTATTAATGACAATTTCTAAGAAAGGAAATGAGTCTGGTTTGCCAGGCGAGTTTCAAGGCATGACATTGTAAATGGGCAAGGTTAAACATTTTGGATTAAAAACATGACTGTGAGATTGATTAGGGTCCTACAGTCTTGTAAAGTTGGTAGAACATAGCTGACATGACTTATAGTTGGCTGAATTCAGAGAGATTACATTGATGTCATTCATTTGAAGAGATAGTTCATCCTGGATGCATACAGTGAAGCTGTCATCTGTGCGTTTCACAAATATTCATGTGACTAACATGTTTTGATTAGACTAACACTGAACCACACCATTGAAGGGGTCATGTGTCTGGAGCGCTGTGACAAAGTCAAAGTGTGCATTAAAAAACATGGAACAAAAACTGAAAATAAAATAAAGCCGAAAACCCAACCTAATCTTGTAACGCTTTCTGTGTGCCACTCCTCTGAATATTCTGCATACTTGACACATGGAGCACTGAAACTCATATCTTAGAGCAAGCAGTTAGGCTTCTGACTATAATAAAAGAGAGTTAATATATCATTAGCTCAATTATAAACAGTATTGACTTTAGTCTGTGTGAACAGACTCCTATACAGTTTGCATGAATGTGCTTATTTAGAAATAAGGTCCATCCTGCCCTTTCTTCTCCACCCATGGCTGGGCAGGATTGCATGCAACCCACTATTACCAGAAGGGAATGTGTTTCAGCTGACAGTTCCTCAAAAATGAATAGAAAGCAAGAGGTTCTATTTCCAAGAAAAAGACCTTCTTCGATGGAAGGTGGTAGTCTTCAGAAAATCTCCTTGTTTCAGAAAATTATGTTAGGACTGATGCTTCTGGATTCATTGGCCCTAACAACACTCCAGCTATGCATCCTCGGCTCATTGCAGGGGTAGTCACTCCATTTCAGCCCTCCTGCCCAGAAGGCATGGGAGGTGTTCCAGTTCCATTTCTTCCACAAAAAAATGTCACCAATTCTCTTCCCCAATCTTCTCTGCAGTATTCTACCTTCTCAATAAGATTGTTTCTTCCTGAGTCCTTCAGTTTGTTCACAACAAAGAAAGTAAGCATTCTAAGCTAACATTTTAAACACATTCCCACCATTCACATGCAAAAAGAGCTATTTACAGGTCCATACAAAAGCAGCAAAAAACATTTGCTCGTAAAACGTTTGGTTTCATTTCCTCTCCACAATAGAAGTGCTCTGACTTTCCCACCCTTTTTTTTATCCTGCATCCTTTTGATCCCCATGGTTTCATGTCCACCCTAACTTCAGGTTCTCTTTTCCTGCCCAGAGCACTCCCTCTTTAGTTCAGACCCCTTGGCCTAGAGAGCCAAGAGACAACTCTCATTTTAAACAGCTCTATTTAAAGTACTTTTCTTGTGCTTCCCTGCTTTACATTGTTGGTTGCATTCAGCTGACAGACCAGCTCTGCTCTCAGTCCCAAGGGCCGGCATAACATGTTAAATCTCTTGTCAGTAAATATCCACAGCTGTCTCTGAACCATGACTTGCTCAGTCTTCTGTCATGTTCATTGTTTTCCAAGGACTTATCCCATGTTAACAAGTGTTTCTCTTATCCTCTGGCTTCCTCTGGTTAACACATGTGAGAGGTGACACAAACCCTGCCAGAAATTCTTAACATTCATGTTATAGTTAATGAAAGGTTCATAAAGACAAAATTTGTAAGTTAAGCATAAATTACCTGTCTTGGGGCAGAACAAATATTAAGTTGTTGCTGTTTTTCTAGAAGACATCTTCCTGCAATAAATATTTTCCATAAATATCTGTCTGGTTTGAGGGAGAAGGAAAGGAGGTTGAAGATACAAGGCTGTTCTGCTATTCTTTTATCACCTGTCATGAGGAGGGCCAGGTTCTGATATCATTTATTACATTGGAAACTTCTGACACAAATTCCTTGAAGCAGCTCAGCTTCTACTGATTTAAAAGGTTGTGGACACTGGTCAGCTGTTTTAGGTTTGAAGATGTCTCACACTGACCTTCAGAAGTGTCACTTCATTCAGTGGAGAGGCACAAAATGGTGATGTGCAGTCAGCCACCACAGGAATCCAAAAACATCTAAACGTTTTGCTTTGACATAGCATTCAGTATTGGGAACAGGCTTTCTTATTCAGCTTAAAAAGAAAAGCTAACTTGCAATATCTGCAAATGTCTTACAAAGCAATCAGGCCTAAATAATCAGTAACAGCACACTTTGTGATTTGGTGACTTGTTTTGATCCCATTCCCATAATAATTTTGGATCAAAAAAAATCATTTAGATGGCACTAAGGTTGTGATTTCAGAAGAAGATTGATATTACCATCATAAGAATGCATGTAAGCTGAAGATTAAATAAGTGAATTGTTATATCTGTCTTTTTAGGGTGAAAACATACATGTATTTTACAGGAAACACAATTGTCACCTAAGAAAACAACGACCAATGTAAAACAGCTGCAAATGGCAACGGATGATCACTATGCTACTACTAATACTATTGTTCCCAAATATGCACTGCTGTCTCTCAGAGTCCGTGCTTAAGGCTAAATAGCCCCCAGTTTGTTAACAGGTTAATTCAGGAGCTCATCTTGTGAGAGAGCTGATTTCAAGAACTAGACTACCTCCATGTGTACCTGCAAGATAGTTTTTATGGTGATAATATCAAAACAAAAGAATAAGCTGTCTCATGCCAGCTGTTGAGGAAAAAAAATGTATTAATCTTGTGTGCCTCTGACTCGGCTAACTCATGCTTGTAGTTCTATATTCCATGCTGAATCAGTCATTCTCAATATTTCTTTCAATACTTTTGAAATAGAGCTGCCTACAACCAAAAGCAAACCTTGCTCTCTTTTCTTTTCTTTACTGAACTTCCCTATCAAAATATTTAGGGTGTTTGAAAGTTATCCCATACACCTGACTCAGCAGCTGGCCTTTCAGGGCTCTCTCTGCTACCTTCTCCTTTGTCTTAACAAGTATTTTTAAATTACTGAGCCAAGTCTACTGCCATTTATTGTAGCATATATCTGAACAATCCATTGCACTGGTGTCCTTAGAATTACTGAAACTATTGAACACAATCATTTGGAGTGAGTGATTATTCAGCCCCACAGAAGTGAATTTCATAAAAAAAAAATATTAAAAAAAAAAAAAAAAAAAAAAAAAAAAAAAAAAAAAAAAAAAATTTTTCTACAGTTTTTTTTACAAAAAAAAACAACAACATTTTCCATGAATTTTTTGCATGTAATCTCCTACAGAAACTGCAAAATAGGAATCAAAGATGGACTTAAATGAGTAATAGAACCAAAGGTGGAAAACAGAGGGTCCATGGAATCCATTTAATTACATTCAAGGCTTGCACGTGCTGAGATATGACTTATCAGTGTTGTGATTACTGGCTGGATGAAATTTAGAGGTCATTCATATTTCTCAAGGAACTGGAGCTTCAGACAAGGCTGAGGAGCTCAAATGCCATGTATTTCCCAGTGAAGGTTCACCAAAGAGTACAGAGTGATGAATTGACCTTATCTCTAAATTAATCAAAGTAAACAAGGGACAGATTTTAGCACAGACTGTTGCAATAACACTGGGAGTAATGGTTTTAAACAAAGAGTGTACAAATTTAAATTAGATTAGAAGAATGTCTTTTATGACAAGAGTGGTAGAACACTGGAAAAGATTGCCCAGAGTGGAAGTGGATGCCACATCCCTGGAAACATTCACCATCAGGTTGGATGGGTCTCTGAACAACCTGATCTAGTTGAAGATGTCTGTGCTCAAAGCAGGGGTGTTGGATTAGGTGATCTTTGGTGGACCCCTGCAACCCAGACTGTTCTCTGGTTCTGTGATAATCAAACTACTCAGGAAGAGGAGAAGCTGGAGAACCATCATGTTTCTGAAAGGTTGTAGGTACATAAGGAAGCTGGAATACACAGAGGCAACTTCTGGCAGGAGAATTGTCAGACTATCAAACTATGTTTGACTCCTCTGCTGTTTTTCAGCTTTTTGCCAACTACCACTCAATTGCTCAGGATATTTTGCCTTTTCTTACTAGACAAGTTTCCTTTGCATACAATGTTTATACCTCATTTGCTCATTGTGGGTAAAGTACAACACTTGTGATAAGTGTTCAGACTAGTAACAATCAAATTTCCCACAGGCTGCTAATCTTGATCTCCTGTCTTTTGATATTCTATTCTCTGTTGGCAAAATGTCTCAAACATCTCAGCAGTCAGCAAGAGCCTGGAAGCAGGTGTCGATTTTCACCTCTTCTGGTGTCAGAAATTATCGTCTAGATGGCATGTTGTCTATAGAGCTGAAGTTAAATCAAAGTGAGAGTTGGCACTTTTCTCTTCCACTAGACCTGCGGTGAGACAAGGTCAGCTGGAGGAATACTTACACCACAGACGCTGACTCTAGGTGAGGAAGCTTGGCTTTGCAGGCAGAACTGCATAAAGACCCAAAAAAGTGAAAAGTAACTATGGGTCGTGGTCCTGTGGTTAAGGAAGGCCGAGAGGGAGGCTCACTGAATGCTGAGACAGACATGCAAAATATCTGTGGAGACACTGCAGCAGCTGAGAAGCTAACTGAAAGTACAGTGCCCCCTCTTCATCATTTCCCAGAGTCCAGAAGAGGGCACTGGACAAATTTCCTGGTGAATAAGACAGCTTTTGGAACAGTGCAGAAATGTGTCCTTGGCACTGTGTAAATGAGATGGACATGTCTTCTTTGTAAATACTGTTCTGCGGTCTTTATTTTGACGTTTACTCCAGTTTAATCAACTAGGTTTTAAAGCACATTTGCTTTGATTAAAACTGGGATTGGCCTTGCAATAAAGATGGTCTCTCCAGTGGCTCATTTTGGAAACCCCTTGAACAGTGATCAGATATATTTATGATGCCCTTTAGCTGCATGTTTGATTTCCGTGACATAAAAAGAGGGGGAGGGGAAAAAAAAGGAAAAGCTGCTGACTTTTTAAAGGTTTCTGGGGTTGTTATTGCTGGCCTGCAGCCACACATTCTCTTACACAGTGGATCAAAGACTCCAACACTGTAAGAGTCAGTCAGTACAACACAGGCACTACTTAAACATATTGCTCAAAACATTCCTTTTTATTTCTTTAAAAAGTCATATTCTGATAACAGTTCATCTTATTACTTAAATTAAACAAATTGTATGTTCTCTGTTACGTTATATTTTTCCTGAGGTAAAAAACCCAAGCTTTGATAGCATCCTAACCATTAGCTAATAAAATAATTGTGTACCTTTTTTTTATTCGCTTTGTTGTAGTTTCACAAATGTATTTTTTTATTCCCTTGTTCATTTTCAATGTTGTGGTGTGAAAAGCTGGAGACCACAAAGAGTTAAACCATAGTCTATGCTGGGTCCTTATTTAGAACGAAAAGGTAGTTGTTTTGATGTAGGTCTCTTAGCAACTAGAAATTTAGCTCTTTGTTTATTACAAAATACTTCAATTTTGAAGGAAAGAATTTACATTTCTCATTTAGTTGCTCTCCTTGTCTTCTCCATCTGCCTTGATGTAGTCTAAAACAAAATTTAAAAAAAGTTTTTTTCAAATATGAGTTTCAATATTCTTCAACGACAAGAAAATTTTAATACTTACTGTTCAAAGAGGGTTGTTTAAAGGAACATTGCCTCCAAAGTCTAGCGTTTTCAAAAAAATAAAACCTAAACCCAAAAAACATAACTTTTGTTGCTAAATAAATTTTACAGTTTTGTAGTGATTTCGTTTTAGTGTAAGATACTATTTTTAAAGGATGATGGATAAAAAACAATTGATAAAAGCAAAGCATCTTAGTGCACAGAATTATGCAGTTAAGACAATAAACTAAATATTTTCTTTTGAGCCTTCAAACAGGTTAGAGTATTGGCATATTTAAACAATTGATGGAACTTTGTCCTAATTGGAATCCTGTGTCAGAGCTAAAGAATCATCTTGATGCTGTAAAGACTGCCTGTCTGTTTGAATGTAGTGTTTTGATAGAAAACTAATATTTAATTTTGCAGGAAAACCCCCACATATCAACTGAACAACAAAACCCAGAATGTAACTTCCAGTAAGTTGAGATGACCTAACAGTTTTCCCAGCTGAAGAAAGAAAAGTATAATTTTGTGTGAATGAATGTAATTCATGAAAAACCCCACCAAATATGAGGCCAAAATTTCACTGTCTTCATCAGTGTTTTCTGAGGACCCAAATAAGACCAGGGGGTCTTCACTGAAGATGGGGACAGGTGCTGTACTCTGGAAACAACCAGTCCCAAAAGCACTCAAATGGTGGTGAGATTGAGGAAAGGAAGACCATGTGCAGCAGGTATTCATTACCTTGTCTGCAATACAGCTGTCACTTGTACAGAGAAGGGTGTCTGGGTACCTGCTCTGTACAGATATGCTTTAAGCATCAAGAGTGATCTCAGTTAGATCTATCCAGTTTGTGCTTGGGGCCAAAGAAAAGTAGCCTGCTGTAGCCTTACCAAGAGGAGGATAGTTCAGTTAGAAATACAGGTGGCTTGATTTTTTATTCTACCTCTTCCTATGTTGGCAAAATGGGAGGAAAATTCCAGCTGACTCTATGGCTTTTTTTTTTTTT
>VXBR01008702.1:153150-219525 GCA_013400215.1 Cisticola juncidis
TTTTTTTTTTTTTTTTTAGATAAGTCAAATATTTTTATAGAATATAACTTGGGGGGGTTGCATTTTAATACTGAAAACATTATATTCTAGGCTTAATAAACTTATGATAAAAATAAAAATATGTAGCTGCCTCTGGTTCATGTTAAATAAATATATATATATAAATTTATGGTGTCTGCATGCCTGATCAAGTAAACATTTACCTGTGTGACCACAGTTAGTTCCAGTGTTCCATCAGTTTCACACCTTTGGAGATGAAAAATTGACACAAGTAGAGTTTTAAGAACTGGGTCTAGTGTTGATGCTCACCCTGACCTGCTGCTGTTCAGAACTGTTAGGGCACAAAGATGATCAGTGGGCTGGATGGCTGAGACAGCTGGGATTGTACAGCACAGAGAAGAGCTCCAAGGAGAACTTATAGCCCCTTCCAGGACCTTGAGAGGGCTTACAGAAAAAGGAGGAAGAGGGACTTTGTATATGGGCACATAGTGACAGGACAAGAGACAAGGGTTTTAAATTGAAAGAAGGTAAGTTTAGATTAGTTTCAAGGAAGAAATTCTTTACTCAGAGAGTGTTGAAGTACTGGAAATATTGCATAGAGAGGTGGTGGATTCCCATCCCTGGAAGTATTCAAGGCCAGGTCACAAGGGGCTCTGAGCCACTCGATCAAGTACAAGGTGTTCCTGTCCATGGTAGGGGAGCTGGTGTTAGATGATTTTTGGATGGTCTTCCAATCCAAAACATTCTATGATTCTAAACATAAGCCAATAAGAAAAATAATACGTGGACATATTACTGGAGCTTTTACTATCACAGTATCTGGTCTTTTTTATTAGAAGATGTTATTGCTAGGTAGTTGGACTTTTCCATTAATGAGCACTTTTAAGTGGTTTAAGAATTTGTTGGGATCAGAAAAGGAACACTCAGTTGTAGTAGCACTCCTGAAATTTTCATATTACCTTTCTAGAAAACTTCTTTCATTAGATCAAAGCAAAATTGAAGTATTTGAAGAATTACATGATATTACAAAAATCAATAGAGGCCTTAATGACAGCTGCCTGCTGCATTTCTCTCAACACACATCTTCAGAGTTAGCTTGTGGAGATGCATTTCTTCCATTTTGGCATTCATTCATTCACTTGCATAAAAAATCAAGGCATTCCAGAGTTTCTATCTTCCTTCCACTTTTTTTTTCCTTTTTTTTTTTTTTCCTGCATATTAGAGATATTTGTTATGGGTTATATTCCTGAAAGAAGAAACATCTAGTGGTAGCTTATTTTCCTAATGAGCTTATTTTTCTTAATGAGATCAGGACAATATAAGTTAAATTAGAAAGGTGCAGCAAAGGCTGAAATCCCTAATAAAAAGGGAAAATCAAAACAGGATTTCTCTTATGTCATGCTATTTTCTGCTCCAGCTGAAAGTTTGCTTGTGGAAGGTGGCAATACTCAGGTGATGTCTCCAAGTGTGAAAAGTCTTCAGACTGTCAACACACAAGAGTAGTTGTGTGTACAGCCATTGATTTCCTTTGCAACGGAATCCTAACATTTCATATTTCATAAGGATTAGTCTACCCCAAGGCAAGAAAGCAAAATCTCGCTTTCCGAATTGTTGTGCTTTAGGAATGGTATTCCACAATTTTGTGATCCCACTGAGACTCTTCAAACCACACTGCCACACTCTCAATCCCCCATTTTCCCTCCCCTTCCCCCTGCAGTGGGCTGGGGGGGGAGGAGAATTGAAAGCACTAAAGGTAAAGATCACAGGTTGAAATAAGAATAATCTACTAGAATCAGCAATGAGATACGAGAACAAACGGTAACAGCCACAATATTAATAAGAATGTATACAAAAGAGAGAGGCATTCTCATGCATCTAGGTTTCTGTTAGAGAAACATGATTTGAGGCATCTTAGCATACAGAAAAACAGTCTAGGAAACCTCACTTCAAAGACTACTGTGTTGCACGAAAATTAGAATTAATTAATTAGAAATTTGAAAGCCCAAAGCTCTCTTAAAATGCTAAATTTCATATAATAACTCTTCCTTAGACCTAGCAACTATTGTTTTCAGGGAGTTCCTAGGACAAAGGGGCTTCTCAGAGTTCTAATCTTTCACCTAAATCATGGAAATTTAGCCAATACTATAAAAGTAGGAGTTTCAGGTTGACTTTGGATGCAGCATTTTGTTTGCTTAGGATGAAAAATTGTAAAATATAGCTGTCATATTCGTAAAGCTCTTTTCTTCTTGCTAATAGAATAAATTACTAGAGCTACAAGGCTGAAACCTGGGATATCTCTGCACCTTCCTATGTCTTTGTGGGCCAATTTTACAAGGAAACATATTCAGTGTCTGATTAACTGGTCATTAATCACTGATGAGTGTGAGACTCATTCTTCATTGCTTCCTCAGCTTCATGTGTGATAATAATCTTCTAAATCCTGACACAGCTGAAGTATAGACAATTTGTATATGTCCCTATAAGTAGAGATACACATGCTAAAGACAAGCCTGTTGTTTATCTGGTAGAACTAGCAATGAGTTATGGCTCTTAAGGAACAGAATGTCATGTTTCTTACTCCAAAGAATGGGATTGGCACAGACCTTTGTACTAGAGGAACCTATTTCTCATGAAATGAAAATGGATAATTTACAGCATTCCTAATCACACAGAAAATGCCTTGTGTGAAATGCCCCGTATGTGTTGAGATTATGGATTTGATAGTGTCAGTCTATGAACAAGCACAAATAATATAGTGATTCGGTTCAAGAGCTTTACAGAGAGAGAAAATAAAAAAACCTATAAGTGCTGTAAGATAAATCCTTGCTATATGCCCAGTTTGGAGTGAATAGGGTTTTACATGACAGAAGCTTAAAAAGATTTTCATTTAGAAATTCATGAGAGGTTTCAAGAAAAGACTAAAACATCTTTTACTATTACTGTACTAAATTGGATTTGAAATTTAAGTAATTTTAGGGAATTATGTTATTTTCATTTTGATTTGCCTTATTAAATGGCAGACTTCCTCCTACATGGATGAAAGACTTCCCAGCACTTGATTCTGAGTGAACAAGATTTAATATTCAGCATAAAGAGTGTGAGAATTTCTATTTGTAGTTCAACAGCCACAGTTCATTCGTTTGAATTGAGATTTTTTTTTTGCCTGATTTGGGGTTCACTCAAATTGTAACCTCCGTGAAAACAGGAATGGGAAATATTTCATTCAGGCTAAAATAGATGTGGACACAAGCTCACACAAGACACAAGATCTCCCAAAGAAACCATGCCAGTTCTAAGCCAAACATTGTTCTGACGTTATGACAAATTCTGAAGTTATTTAGTTGTACCCAGAATTTCCAAGTTAATAAGAAATATTTTCTTCAAATCCCCCATAGTGATTTTCTACACAGCCCTGCTCACTGCATGTAGATTTCACAGCACAAATAAGAATGGGTAGATTCGAAGACCATTTATGCTTTAAAAATCACAGTCAGTGCATTTGATTCATTTCATGAAGCCTTTTGTTTTACTGCCCTCCACTTCAGAAAACAGCTGTGAAGCCAGTCAGCTGTGAATGGGTTAGCTATTAGCAAAAGCCTTCTAAAGGTAAGCACTAATATTGTACATAGCAATACTGGTACAAACATTGAGTAGAAAAGGAAGGAGAAGGGAAATAAATTAACTGACATCAAGATCAACTGGTTTTGATCTTGATGAGTTTATGAAATGAATTACAATTCTTCATTTGCAAGATTGTTTAAGATCAATCTTTCTGGACATAATTACCATGCGATTAATATGAATAAACTAACTAGAAAAACAGACATGATAATTTCCTTTCATTCTATTACATGGATGATCATTGTTTCAATGTCAAACAAAATTAAGCTTTGGCCTTAAAAAACTACATAGCAATCTTGGGATTCATTTAGGATGATAATTTTATGGGATTTGTTTGGCTGATGGTCCATTTTAAATAATGTCATGTGCATCTTTAATATCTTCTGAAAACCTTGATGACAAATATCAGCTCTAGGCTGTGCTTTAATACTGTCAGATTTTTAATTTCAGAAAGTGTAAACATTGCCAAGTTTTGAAGGTCTGAACCAAGGATACTGACATAATTTTCAAAGGCATGGGTAATACCTCAGCACCTCCCTTCAACATAAAACCCAGAGGTCTGACACAAGCAAACCTCTATATAATCCACTTCATGCATAACATTTCTGTCCCACATCTGTCCTGATTATTTTTGAATCCACACACCGACGGGTGTTTTGCATGTGAGGTTCAGGTGATGTATTTTATTGCTGATACTGTTTCACCTGTATTTAGTTCCAGTGACACGGAAAACACGGCAGCCAATTGTCCTTATTACAGTCCCTGTGTATTTCTCCCCAGTGCACTTGCACAGGGGAAAGATGTGAGCATGGAGTGTACTTAACTGCCAGGCTGAATGGCTCTGTAATGTAGCTTCAGCATGGCATAAATTAAGCTGTCATTTTTTTGGCAGCAAGTGCAGAGAGGCGATTTTCCTGTACTGTAACATTTGAAACAACAATTTTCTGGCTCCAGTAGTAACTGACAGTTCTGTGTGATACATGCTCAACATTTGTGCTTCAGGGGCTGCAGCTGGAAAAAAAACCTTTGGGGTAAGGTATTGTCTTTATTAGCAAATCAAGCCTGCAGTCACAGAACACTAGTATTTCCTAACTCTTTTCAAAGACCCTGTCACACCCTAAAAAAAATTGTACTCAAAATTCACTAGATTCCATCAAGGTATTTAACTGTGTTGCTTATATGCAAAACACTATTTTTGATAATTACTTCAGACCTATTTTCATTAGGAAGATTGCTTACCCAGAAGGAGCTGGCCACCGGCATTTTACTGGCAACCTGCACCAAGATGATGGCTTGAAGGACAGCCAGGTTTGGAAATTATCTTGAAATGCTTGGCCAGATTCAGGCTGGTGAGGAGGGAGGATGCTGACAGCACTGGGGAAGGAGGGAAGCAGCCCTTTTCCAGCTCGCCACTAACACAGACTGTGAACATGCCCTGCCACGAGCAGTGAGGGAAGCCTCCTTTTGCTGGCAAGATGTAAGAGTATGCAGAGTCATTTCACAGAGCTGAGAGAGATCAGGAAATTAAGAAGTCACCCGCATTAGTGAAAAGTTGCTTTATTGAAGGTGTGCATTTTGCAGTGCTGTTTCAGAAGTGTGGTCAATTTTGACATCATTTTTTAAAGGTTCCAGAGACACATTCTGCTTTTCTTGTACAATGGTGAAGTCAAGAGACTTGCACTAGGTTTGCAGTTGTATAAGTCAAGGTGGGAATCAGCTCAGTATAGTATACATCACTTATTCCTAAAAAAATGTTTGCAGTGCTCCTTAAGCATTCAGATATTTTGACACCTGTGTATTCCTTCACTACTTCCAAACTGAATTATGGCTGTGGCTGCTGGCAGGGATCCTGGCAACCCCTGCAAGCAGACTTAACCAGATCCAGCCAGTCATTCATTGTTCATTTCAAATATTTTAGCCATGAAAATCACACTTTTAAGTCATTTCTTCAATGCCTAAGTCCATGCTGGTGTTGATTTTGAGATCTGGCTCTTTAAACACTACTTTAATCTAAAGATAAAAACCGCATAAAAATCCACATGCTATCTTCTCTGCCTCTCCTGTTCCCACTTTGTTTCCACACACTCCAGTGAGTTTCTCAAAACTACAAGATCTGAATGGCCAGCTTCCACAGGAATCAACAGCATTCTAGTGATGCTTTGGAAAGGATGGGCTTCAGCCCCTCTAGGCCCAGGAGTATTTGATCTTTGACTGTTTGAGTCACAAGAGGAGGAAAAATGAGAAACTATGTTTTAAAACATTCATCAATTAGCTCAATCTATGGGATTGCTGCTGTCAATAAAGAAAATTTATCTCCACTGATTTTTAAGTGAGATCTAAATACACTGCTGCCATGTCATGCTTCCTGTAGTTCACCCTTGTGTTTGTGTGGTTTAAGATGTAGTAATACAAATTGGCATCTGACTTTTATTGTATGGGCATTCTGTTTTATTGACATGATTAAGAGTCTGTAAGTCCTCTCATCATAGACCCAGATTTTAGAAATTTAAAACTCAGACATAGAAATAATTTTGGTCAAGTCTTTGCAGTCACATTGTTTTAAAAATCCTATTTTTCCTTTATTCCCCAAAACCAAATTTTGCTTTATCAGCTGTATTCTATATCCAGTAAATCATGTGAGTGGTACAAAACAAGGCAGGGAGCACCTCTACCTCCTGAAGCCTGGAAAAAGCTCATGCTGCCTAAACTTACAAAAGACTTGGTGAATCAAGGCAGTACGATGCACCCACTAGTGTTGTTTTTCATGTATGGAAAACATTTATTTTCAGGAGACAATCTGATTTGTGATGTTAGGGCCTCTAAATTCAGATGAATTCCAAGTCAGTCTACGAATGGTTATATATTCTATGCCTTAAATGATGAAAATCATATTTTTCCATCAAGTATAAGACATACCACAGTACTTCCAGAGGTTCTGGAAAGAGTTGCATGAATAAGAATAGTGGGATTCCAAAATTAATTGGGGTTTAGGTTGATCAAATAGACTTGAAATGGAATAATTTTAGTGTATTATAGGTGTTTTTCTCTACATGCACCAAGGGAATAGCCAAGTATGTACATTCAATACATGCACATAATTCTCTTCCAAAAGTATGGATGATGCCCACAGAAATAAAATTAACATGGGAACTCAGACTCCAGCAATATAAGCTTTGTATTCCAATGCTTTAACTGTAGCTTTACTTAAAGTTATAGGACTAATTAATATTTGTTCTTTCCTCTGAAATATGAACAAAATCTGTTTGCCCAATCTAGAATATCAGATTATGCTGCTGCTGCTTCTGCTTTTGTGGGAAGTTTTAATATAAAACTGCCTAATGACAGTCTCTTACCTTTTTATAGCTCTGATTATCAGGAATAATATTTCCAAAATTCCTGTTGTACATCTGTTGTATTACTCCGTTTTCCTTGAGCTGGTGTCTCTAACCTGGGAGTCAAAGTGTGCTGGTTTAAGCTGAATTGCCAAGTATCTGCTATTTTCCTCCATCTGATCAGCTCTGCTGGGCTCTGGTGTTACCATGCTTTGTCAATGTTAATGTAAAGGCAAATGATGAAGATGCCCTTTGGCAGGAAACACTGCTAGCCCTTAATAATAAACAATTTTTGCACCTCAAATGGCTTCTATACATACAAGCTTAGTCAGTCCCCGAGGAGAACCTGCACCTTCTCATTACAGGGCAGCACTAGTGAGAGAGCAATTCACCAAGCTCTAGGGTTTGCAATCACCCATATTTTCTGCTATGAGTAAATAACCCCAATTGATTTAATCATAAAAGAATAACAGGAAAACTACATTGATTTCCAAATCCCTAATGTGAACATCAGAATATATTGACTAAGCAGCATGTAAAAAGGTTTTACCCATTTGTATGAACTGAAGAAATATCAATATTTGATCATTACTCTAACAAAAACTACGACAATTTGCAGCCATTTCAAAATGGACTAAAGTTGCATTATGCAGTGCCGTGGTTTTGTCTACAGGGTGAAAGTGATAATGCTCCATTGTATTCATAGGCCAAGAAGAGAAAAATCCATATTTCAGGCAAATGCACCCCCTATTTATTGTTATAGGTTACTTACATCACCCTATACAACTGGTAAATAATATAGAATTGTTTTTATTAAAGAAACTAGCTAGCAATAGAAGATGTTAGTCCTATAACTGTGATCACCACAACAAATGATCAGTGCTACTATGTGAAAATAGCAAAATAAGAATGGAGCAGCTTTAAAGAAATACAATGCTTTCCTTGTGGAGATGGCAAAAATATTTTGGCTCATTAACCTTAAGTTGATCTTAATTTGCAGTGAAAGACTAAGAATCAAATTTTGCTTAAAAGTTCTAATAAAGTGATACAACCTTTACAAAGCTAACCAGTGGACCTAACTTTTTCTATTGGTTTTTTTTGGTTTTACATTTAAGGTGGATGACAAGGTTGTAGTGCTCTTTAGTGAATGTGGTCACCTGGAAGAGAGCAGAAACAACTCTGTGGCCAACCAACTCTTTGCAAACAACTGCTAGAGAAGGAAAAGTCCTAAACTGCACAGACTGTGACATCCTATCCCACTGAAATTTTCTTTATGCTGTCAAAGACAAGTTTCACATGGACTGAAAATCCTACAGTTTAGCACAAGCTTTTCTTCTGGAAGATCTAATGGGCACAGCTACACCAGTGATACGGTGAGCTGGTGGCAGATCTCCTTGGTGGAAGTTTGCTTCGTAGCTACAGGAATCTGGTGCCACGTGTTTGAATATGCCAGTAATGATTTCTCCCTTGGTGGAAATGGGGTTGAAGTCACACACATGGATGGGCACCATGCAGAGGAACCTCTGTGCAAGGCAGAGCCAGTGTCCTCCAGCAACAGGCACCTTACACAGGCACAGGGCACCACGCCTGGGACCAGTGGCCAAAGCAAACTTCATTGCCAGTAAAACTGTGAGATGGTCCCAAGATCCTAGACTCAGAGTGGCTTGTAGCAAATCAATCTCCTTCCCTCTGTGCACTTCACCAGTTTGTGGTGTAGCCATTCCTACATCCCATCCTCATGATCAATTACAGCTTTGCCAGGGAATTCTGGGGATCACTTAAGAGCCCAAGAAGGTTCAGGAAGATTCAGGTGTAGCTAGAGCAAATGAAAAGACGTAACTGCACATTTGAGGACACAAAAACCCAGTAGAGGTTATTCCCAACCCCAAAGCTTCTGTCCTTTAGGACCCATCAGAGAATGTGTTCCTCTGCCACCAGAATGAGTAGGTTGCTCTGCAAGGCAAAATCTGCTGAAAATAGACAAGTTCCAGGAGCAGGTTGACAATACAACTAATCTAAGATGAAAACCCCTTGGAAGAAGCTTGGGAAATAGGATAAAAGCAATTGGGGAAAAAAGTCATTCAACCTTTTTGACACATCAAAGCAAAACCAGGAGAGGTAAAAAGAGAAACTGAGAAATGAAGCCAGGAAATTCCTGTGAAGTAACCAAATATGTACCTAAGTTGAAACATCTAGAAAACTGCAAGTTCAGTTAGAACTCAGATTTGAAGCCCTTGAAGTCACAGGAAAGATTATAATTCTTTCAATTGACTTCAAATTAATTTTTAAAACCTTTGCTAAACAGAAAAAACATTGCAGCATTAATTAGGAACTTCAGGATCTAACATGTTGTGTACCTTTTAGCTGGACCATTGAAAGTACCTGTCACATCCTCTGTCATTTTTAAAACAGTTGAGATGCATAGTTTTTCACAGAGATGTGCAAAATGTCATGACTCTATAAATTTCTTCAAATATAAGGCTATAGGTCTGTTCATGAACAGGAGAAGGTTTTTTATTATGGCTCTGTTGGGATAAAAAAATGAGCATTGCTTCAGTCAGCAATATTCAGACTGCATCTTTGTTTGTGATATGGGTGCATGTGCAACAGGCTAGAGAAAGGTCAGTGGATTACACTTTAATTGTGAGCAACTTTTAATGAAGTAGACATTAGAATACTTTATAGACTTAAGGAGCTGCAAAATCAAGAAATCTCTTTTATTCTGTATAGGTAAGAAAAAAGTCTTATTTTGGTACTGTTTAATATTCTACATGTAGTTAATCTAGACGAATACATAATTATTATATTAATTTTTGATGGCAAAATAGTAACTTTAGAGAAACACTGTGTATCCTAACCTGTCCTCTTTAAATATAGTAACTAAATGGAGTATACAATCAATATGCATTGAAAGTTAAATAATAATACCCTTGATAATTCTTTGTTGTTTGGCTATACAAATCTTAGCAAGCCAAAGTCTTTGCTGTTTTAGCTAATTGCCTGAAAGGAACCATTCATGCCATATCCAGTTTTGGTCCTTCACCCATGAAATTCATCTCAGTTTGGTGGAGAGTCTTATGATGGGCAAGTCATGAAAATTCCTAATTGGTCATTTGAGAAGCAACAGCTTTCTCTGTTACTTTCCCTGTGAGTTCAAATATAGCTTTGTTTACTATGGGTTAAAATGATTACGTGCTCAATTGTATGTAGGAAGCAAGGATTACAGAATTTAATTGCTACAGACAGTATAAATTTCAGCTCTCATCTAAATATCTTGTTTTAAGAGGATTATAAACCCAGATTTCTGAAAAGTACAGAATGAAGAAAACTTTTCAATCTCCAATAATGAAATTAAAAGTTGTATATTGGAGCTACTTTCTTAGTTCTCTGTAGTGAATCAAGTGGCAGAGATGGAGAATTTATAATGAAAAAGACACACTGACCAATTATTTCTTGTTCTGAAAGCAGGCATCTCCAGAAGAGCAGGAAAGTGCTTTTTCCAGCTAGGATCCACACTGTGATGAGGTGCAAAAATTACAGATAAAGGTGGTGGTCTGTTATATTTTTGGGAACCACAGTAGCTATAGCATGAGTCTTAACATGATTGTGAAGTTGAACTCTTTGAAGATGGCTCTACAGTTACTTATTCTCCATATTTCCCAATGTACTTCTGCCTGGAAATACAGTAGCTTCTCCACATGCATCACTGCAGAAGAACACAAGTCCAGCTGAAACCACGTAGGGTGATTTCAGAGGGAGTCACAGCAGATCATTTTCATAGCCAGCACATGGACTGAACATTGGGCCCACAAGAACAAATCATGGATGTTTCCATGGTCAGTGTCATGGTGAGAAGGAATGTCATTGCAGATGCCCGGTGACAAAAACCATGAAGTCGTGCTGTAGATTAGTTATCCACTGAAGGGGAAAATGCTCTCCACTGAAGCAGAAATATTTTTTTTCTTTTCTAATCCCTTGCAAAGAAACCCAGAATAAGTAAAAAAAATTCTCATGTCATCTCTGATGACCACCACTGGACCACCACTGATTTAATATTACCGTCTTCCTTGAAAAAAACAAAGCACTGAGAAAGAATTTATCATAGCCCTGTTTTAACTGGTCCATCATATGGTGTATCCACTGGTACATTACCACATACCAGCTTCTGGAAGTTGTGCTTTTGTAGCTCAGTTTCTAATCTGGTGAATATTAGGTAACAGGTACTCTGGAGCTCTTTGAGATTTGTACATTAAAAATCCTTGGCAATGAAGTTTGATTGGTCGGCTACCGGATCCAAATTAAAATTCTTGAGAAAAAAGTCCCTGCTTCAGTACATTTTGGTGCTACAAAGCTATTATACTTTTTGTTAATAAGAGTAATAAAGCATGCTAAGACTCTTACACTAATTTCCATGTTTGCTGCACTGTTTTAGTACTGTCATAAACCTGTTATAGCTTTAACAGAAATACAATCTGCTGCAGCATATTTTATTTCCAGTGTCAAAATAGAAAAGGCAAAACAGACAGAATAGAGTAAGTCTTTAGGTTTTTTCTTGTTAGGTGTTCTGAAATTTCTGATTGTTAATGAATTTCACTTTTTTTTTTTTTTAAATATATTTACAGAAAGTATTTTGGCTGCTGGAACACCTCACATTTATTCTTGGACTCTTGCTGTGGGAGCTAGAGCAGCAGACTGCAGACAGGACTCATTGCTGTGTCTGAGCCAGTCTTTCCCACATCCTGTTGCTTGGCTTTTTCCAAATGAGAATTTGCTTTTTAATTAACAGGCAAACAAACAAAGAAGGAGGCTGTTCTAGGACAAGGAGCGCCTGCTTGTCAGCATCCTGGGACAGCTGGTGCAGAGTGGAGAAGAATTTAATGTGGAATTGAGTTTGTTTGCAGATACTGCTCTCATGGTGAGACCCTGGGCAGAGCCCGTGGCCTGGCCTGGGGCAGCATTACAGGTTTTGGGCAGCATTTCCCACAGTGACATGGGAGCTGCAAGGACTCCCGTGATCTCTGCTCCAGGGCATAAGACACTTTCCTCTGCCCCAGGGCATAAGACACTTTCCTCTGCCCTGCTACAGGGTGGCATCTTCCCTGGTGAAATGGCCCCAGCAGGCTCTGTGTCAGCACACTCTACAGCAGCTACTTGTAATCCAGCTTGGGAGCAGCAGAACTTCTTGGAAGGTTCTCAGCAGACAGAAATCTGCAGGTGTTACTGATCTACACAGGACCAGCACCACTGAAGCAGTGTGGAACCCCCCCCAGGAATGGCAATATGCAAAAGGTGAATAAAACAGTGTAGTTAAACTACCTCTCCCATCAGCTGATTGTAAAAGTCCCTAGGGATGTGCCAATAGCAGAAATCTCCCCAGGATAATTACACTGCCTTATACTGTGCCAGTAGAAAATTGTGGTTTTCATCCAGTTCAGAATTTCAGTATTCTGTGCTCTATCAGCAAAAATTCATTCTAGGACCTCCACCTTCACTTGAGGGTTTTTCCTCTGAAGCATTTTGGTATGGCTCAAGCTGTCTTTTGGAAGGGGTCATTTATGTGGAGTGAAACACCAGTTTGCCTGAAGAAACACCCCACGTTTTAATTACATTTGAACCTGACTCACTACGCACAAATTTGGAACAGTTAAACTGACTAATAGTTATCCTCAGTATTTATTCCTCAGTGCAGTCTTGTGCTTCTGTTGCCTCTCTGAGAACATTATATTGCCCAGAGAACTGGGGTGTAATTGTCACCAAATCTGTTTAATAGCCACTGTAGTTACCACACAGGTGATAAATGGGCCATGTGTTCTACGGGAGCACATCAGCTGTGAAGCAGCACATCTCCAACCTGATGCAGGGACAAAACACTCACTAAGAATGCACCAGATCAGGCTGGAAAGGAATACAGAGGGTTTTCCTCAGCTCTGACCCTCTCTTACCTCCATCACAACCATGTCAGCAGAGGCGATGTCAATGTAACCTCGAGGTTTAAAATTTTAAGCACATTGTCACACTTACATTTATAGTGTTACATACTATGTGCTAAAGCTAAAGCACTTATATTGCCATAAAAACTGTTAGTCTAGAATAAATACTCCTACAAGTCAATAAACTAAACCAATACAAAATATCTTGCCTCTAGCATAACTGCATCTGTATTACTAGTCTTGATATAAAAATTCCCAACAAATTATTTATGTTGACACAACGTCCCACACCTTATTTTTCTTGAATTCATGACTTCAAGAGCAGAATACTATTTGAAAAACTGAAATGCACAGAAAAAAAAAAGCAAGCTCAAAACAGGAGAGTGGAGACAAATAAACAAAAAAATGTGTGTTTCTTCCCTAAGTGGTAGCAGTCTGAAGAATCAATCTTTAGCAGACTTATTATTAGCTGGTACACTGTTGAATAGCAAGCCCTTTCAGTGACACTTTAAGTGAAAAACCAAAAAAAGAGTGAAAAACCCCTCATTTTACAAAGCTTCTAAGGGCAGATTTTCACTTTACTAGTCATAATCATATGTAACTGTAAATTCAAGAAAATTCATACAGATAATCTTCCTTTGGGAAAAAAGTGGCAGTCTGAATAAATGCAATTTGAAAATGTTTTCCCTCACTTTGCTTCTAGCCTGCATTCTATCTTGTTATAGGCAATACAACATAAAATGTGTCTAGTAGCATTATTTATTTTAAAATAACTCAGATCAAATAGGATCTCTTTAATTTGAGAGACAAGTGACAGGATTCCTTGTTGTTTACTTGATGTGCGCTGCTTTTCCTCCTACCTGCTGTTTTCACTGGCTGTAAAAATTCATTCACAGCAGGGAAGCCATTGGCCTTACCTGTCTTTAATTTATGTGGCATTTCAAATTGTGCCATCATTGCAGGTGTGGTCAGGCTTTGTTGAGGCTTCTTTAAAAAAAAAATTAAAAATTCTGATCTACCTGCTTGAGTCTGTCAAGAGCCCATTTGTATGCATGCAGCTAATGTGCTAGAAATAAAAGCCACAACCTGTCAAATAAACTCCTGCACCTGTATGAAGCAGTTAAATTGTTCCATCTACCATTATTCTCGGAGATCAAAGGGCCCTCACTGTGAGGGGCTCTGAAGAAATAAAGAAAATGATAGACCTACTTGTCCTTGAGCTAAAAAAGAAAGGGTGGGGGAAAGAAAGAAAAGTGGACCAGTTCAACTACCTGAAGGAGCTTTTGTTTGGCGTGGGCACAACATGAACGCATTCTTTCACATTAAGACCCAAGAGGAAGAAATTCATTCACCCTTATTATAGTGACGTAGCTCTGGCATTGATGTGTTTTTAACCTTGAATAATTGTTGTCTCTAAAGCTCCAAACAAGTTTTATCCTGTCCATAGGTCAGTTTTGTTACAAAGGCCAATTAGTGGTGCTACCTTAGCCTGCAGCAAAAAGCCAAGTAATGGTGGGGCATGCCCCATCCAGAGGTGATGAATAGCCTGTAGAGCTATAATTTGAGAAGGGGGGTGGGGGGCTTTGAAGCATTTACCTTACATGGAACTCCATTGTCACTGCAGGCTGTTTGATCTTTAAATAATTTACTTAATGATCTCACCATGGGAGCAATTGGCAGAGCAAGATTAGGTTGTAAGGGCCTAATGGACATGGGAAAACTTAAAATTACTAGAGGAGAGGTATGTACAGAACAGATTTTTTTTTTCTGTGTGGATTCATGATTTATAAGGGGAGTAAACTATAAATTATAGTATTTGCTTGATGTGTTCTGGCAGAGGAAACAAGAAGAAATTCTGTGTTTGGTGAATGTTTCAGAGAGTTTTAATCCTTATTCTTTTAATCTTTGCAGTTTTGTTTTGCTTTTCCTTAAAAAAAAAAAAAAAGAGGTGACCCAGGGAAATTATTGTTTTATAATAGGTTAATAGGTCAACAATAAAAACCTTTGGCCACTGTGAATAGGCTGTTGTTAAAAGGTCGTGGTTAGCATAATATTTCATTTTTGATAAATAAAGGGTTGGAAAGACTGGGTCCAGAGCCTGTGAATGGGAAAAGTGTAGCATGACCTCTTTTATGCAGTAAATATTGTAAAATAGGAATTACTAAGTCATTTTGTGATCACACTTGAAAAGTATGCATCATTTTGTGGATACAGGATTTGGGATATTCTACAGTATCCTGAAAATAAAGCATTAGTCACCAAGGCCCCTTTTAATTACTTGCAGATAACAATTGTTACATTCCTGTAGTATTACACTCATTGACATATAGAATACTGAAAACACAAAAGTTAATTAGACCTATGGAAGAATTATAGAAATTTTAATATAGATAGTTGTTTAATATCTGCCTTTATAGATGCATAGCTTTTTGTGAAACTAAAAATAGCCTTATGAAGCATTTGAGACATACTTGCCCATTGTATGCAATTTCTAAGCCTCTCATTTTGGTAATCAAGCCTAAGCATTTAAAATGTCTGTATAAATACAACTAAAATATCTATACAAATGCAAATAAAAAGAGTAAATTTTTTATCTGAATTGTACATATCAGTACCTTTTTGAAAAGTTCTTACAAGATAGCAGCTCCTGACCCCAAGTCAGGAACAAATACCAGTGTCTCTTATTGGCTTGGATTTACGTGTGACTTTATTACTAACGCTGCTCCCACATCCTTTGAGAATTTTGTATCTTCATTTCTTCAAAGTTCCTGTACTTTCAAGTGTTCTTTCTCTCTCTCTTTTTCTGATGTTACTTGTTTGTTTGTTTGTTTGTTTGTTTGGTGGTCCGCTCTTTCCTCTTCCAAGCCATACACTGAAAATAAAGAGGATTATGGCTCACTAAATGTCACTGGACTGCATGGAAAAAAGGTAACCTGTGAGGAAGGTTGAAAACCAAAAAAAAAAAACACTACCCTGCAATTTTACAAAAATATTTCAAAGAAGCCACATTGCAATAAATTCTGCAATAGAAGAGTTCTACTGGGACACAGCTGGAGTGTTTAGAGCTTTTGCCTGATGCAATTCACTAACAAGTGCCTTCACTGAAGGTCTAAGCTCTACTCTTACCAGTGTTTGACTAAAATTGTAACCTCTTGGCACTAACTCTGGAAGCATGTTGTTGAAAACGTGTTAAAACCTCAAGCTGTCAGATGCCAATGACAGCTGTGAAAGTCCCTGTCCATCTACTTCTAACATGAGAGCTTTGACCTTACGGACTTCTTGTAGGTTGATCCTTCCTTTTGGTTGAATTTTGAATGAAGAACAGTCTGACAAAGAGTTTGATGTTGTTGAGAACAGTAAAAGTGTAGGAGCTAAAAGAGGTCCTCAAACAGGTCTGTCAGTATAGTCCTGCCCCAAAATTTGACACATTCCAGGTGGGTTTGGAAGAAAAGAAAATAACATCTGACATTGGTTCCACAGCTGTCTAAGTGAAAAAAGTACTCCTGATTACTTAAAAATGAAATTACAGCATTGGTGGAAATGTAATGTAGACTGTTGACTTCATTCATTAACATTTGAAAACAATTCATACCTAGGTTTGAAAGGTTTACTTTGTTTCAGTGCAGACACAGTGGGTAATATAAACAAATCAGTTTTACAGTCCCCTCTTTTATTTAATTAATTGCTTGTTTAATATAAGATACACCCCAGCCTAGGGGCAAAGCCTCAGGGCAGGTTTACTTTGGATATCAGAAAAAGATTCTTCACCCAGGGGATGGTCGGGCACTGGCACAGGCTCCTCAGGGTCACAGCACCAAGCCTGACAGAGTTCAAGAAGTGTTTGGACAATGCTCTCAGGCACTTGGGGTGACTCTTGGCATGTCTTGTGTAGGGCCAGGAGCTGGCCTCTCTTTGTGGGACTCTTTCAACTCAGATTATGCTATAATACCATTAAAAAAAGAGCCATAGTTAAAAAGTATTTTAAAGTAATATTTAATGGTTAGTACTAGTGAATTGCTCTAAAACTGGAAGTACCTGTGTAGCGGGTACAATCACATATTTTTAGACTTTTATATACACTTCTAACATATTTCAATTATGTATGGTATGTACCCCTCTCCCTAGTACACCACCAAACCTTTTCCTGTCAAATAGACTAAATAAATATTAAATAATTATGACATTTTTTGAGCACTAATGTATAGGTGTCCTGAGTTGAAATCAATTGTGAGAGAGAAAAAATGATCTTTAACTTGAAAAAAGGTAATGGTTTAAGAAACACTATTCCTGCCTCATATGAGGGCATGAGAATGGTTATAATTTGTATTGGCTGAAAGTGATAAAGATATTACCATTTAGTGCTTTACATAAAGTCATGAATACAAACCCAATGTGTTCTTGCATTACCAGAAATAAAAGCAGAAAGAGAATGAAAGGGAGAGAGCAAATGGGTAACATCCCCAAAGCACAGTCAGACACTGAGCAAGAATGAGTGAAGGGAGTAGAGGAGGATGAAGGCCAGCTTCTGTATTTTTGAGAGGGAGAAGGCTACACACAGCAAAACAAATATGATACCTAGCCCTCAAAGCTGGCACAGTTCACCTGCAGATTTATACCTTGGAAACAACTGGAGCAAACAGAAATCTGCTCCAAACAGACTCTGTTTTTGTTGCCTGACTAATAAAATGTAAGTGGTGCTCAGGAGGAGCAGATATCTTCCAGCAGAGTGCAATTGTGCATGGTGCATCTCAACCTGGGGAAGATATCCAAAAGTAAGATACAGCAGACAAAATGTGTATCTAAAGCTCTCTGTGCTTCACTGGCAACATGACTGATTTCTGGTGGTAGGTCTCTCCCTGAAATCTTCCCTGACAAAGGCAGAAAAACTGGTAGACATGGCTTAAACAGCATCTCAGATGTCTCTCTTCCATGTTAGTCTGACATCTTTCCACTTGGTTGTTTCAGTTATGTTATGGTATTAATGGAGAAAAAAAAAGATTAAAAGGATGAAAAGCAAAAAGATTATTTTCAAAAATATGATTTTTTACCTGTTCATTCACTGATATACAAAGAATTTCCAATTAATATGTGCAGAGATAGACTTCTGTTTTTTTTTCCTCCAAGAAGAAATACTGAATGTACTGATATTATATATTTACATATACAGAATATATATATATATATATATACATCCTGGAATGTACAAATGAAAGGCTGAAGGATTAAAATATAAGGGAACTCTGGGTAAATACAAACACTTGTTGATACAAGACTGGGACATGAACTTCGACATGCATAAACGGATGAGGTCTCTTTGAAGCAAGTAGGAGTTTTGCAAACTTATGTAGCTGCCAAGCTTTGTATAGCAACGGGTGATATTTTATTCAGTTGAGCTAATGAAATGTTTTCCTGTGTGCAAAAAATGTATTCATGGCAACTTTAAATAGCTGTGTGGTTTTAGTAATAATGAGAGGCATCACCAGACATCCTTCATGACGGATATCCTCTGGATTTGGAAAAAAGGCAGTCTGGTAAGCTTAAAAAACACTAACAAACCATGACAGCATACCTGAGGTGGAAGATTTCCTCCAGGGGCAAAAAGGGTAGATCAGACTCAATAGATCAGCCAACATTTGGCCTCTTCACTGAATCTGCCAATTAGTGCAGAGCATTATGGCATGTTTGTGTTGTGGCAGCTAGAGAAAGAGACCTGCCAAACTCATTCTATACAGAACCCCAAACATCCATTAGATGCAAGATGCTTTTCATCCTGATGAGTTGGCTTCAGTTCAAACTAATGGCCAACTGATGAGAAAGTTCATTAACTCTGAAGCATTCAGTCCCTCAGGAGGTGTAAACTAAAAAGTGGGGTCCTACAGATATACACAACATAACAAAAATGATGTTAAAATATTGAAATTACAAAGCCAAACACTTTAATGGTTGGGAATGGGAGAATTAAATTCATTCCTGAAATTTTCATGTTGTCTGCTTTTGCACATGCACTAATGCAGTTTTTAATTACAGTCTGTCATTGCAATTTTTTCCCATGTGTATTGGAAGGCCACAAATCCTCAGTAACAATCTCTTCCATTGAATGTGCTAAGTGAATGAGATGTTGCTCTTTCTTATTCAAGACCCATGCTCTTTCATTGCTGCTTATCTGGTTTATGATATCAGTCCAATAGACGCTGTGCAGAAGCTGAAGATGTGGAGATATATGGACAACAGTGTGACTCCACTAAAACTGACAACATTTACTGAAGAAATGCACACAGACAAAAAGAAAGACCATGGTGTTTTTCTCCTTCTTTTCACATCTTCTAGCTGTATATTATCGGATATTGAGGAGCATTTGCTTAAGTCCACTTGCTTTTCTAACTGTGTTTCTCCAGAGCTGTATGCCCACTTATTTTGCAGTATAGCTGTTAGACAGGTTCAAAAAAATATGGGCAACCCTAAAAACAATCATGTCTTTTGGAAGTCCTTTTCTAAGCTGCTATGTGTCATAAGATTAGTCAAGAGTCTAAAACTCAGGGATGTTGTATTCTTGCACATGGTGTCTAGTGGTGATTGAAAGATCTCTGAAGTTACTTCCACAGCCAACAGAGTTAAAGCAGTAAGGGGGGGGAACTTGCAGAAATCATTTCCTCGGGAGACAAAGAGGTACAGAAATAAACATTTGGCTAGTCTGGAAAAAAACTTGGCTTGTGCAAAAATTTATCATTGCTATTTACATTTTTTCTTCACCTTAGAAGTGCATTTGTGTGATCAGAGGTGCACATATACAGGGATGTACAAAAATACAACACAGAGCAAGACAGCACTACATAAAGGTAACACAACCCTTGGAAATTCAAGGCAGCTGTAAGAGCAACGTGCAGCTTCTTCTTAAACTGTCAGAAGTAACATGGCATATGTGGAATTATCCATCCCTAGCTGCTATGTGTAATGCAGCAACAGGATAAGTTTGTGAGTAAACCAGTCTCTACACATAGCAGACTGTGATTCTGTGCCTAGCCTCTGCCTTGTCTCTGCTTTGTCTTATCAGGGGTTCAAAGGTTTGAATAAAGCACCACAGAGCTAGGAAAATACCTTTGGTCAACACATGCTACCCATCCTTAATGAACTGGTCCTTCAGTGCTAGATTCAAGACAAAATAAATCCTTCCTGCTTGGATGTGGATGTAGATGTCAAGTGCTTCTTAGCCATAATACAGAGAGGATGTGCACACTCTCAGGGCACAGGCAGCACAGCAGACAGCATCCATCCATTCAACCCACAGGAAAAGACAGAAGAAAAGGAGATGGAAATGAAAAAAAGAGGAGCAAACCATCAATACTTGAGCATAATAAGCCACCCTGTAACTCCTATCCCAGGTTAAGCTCATCCCAGCACATCACTCTTCTGCCTGAGGCAATGCAAACTCTGAGTATGCATTTCTGGACTCGTAAATGAAACTCTTAAACAAAACAGATTTGACTGCTCACATCATAAACCTTCTCTGCCATGCAAATATGTTATCCCTTGACCTTTGGGTTCTCTTCTTCTCTGTTTTCATATGTATATATTTTTTACCTTTTCAGTGAACCATATTTTCATTTTATTTAACTGAACACAAAGTACACACCTGAAAGTCACCAGACACATGATAGCTTTGTCTGTAAGCTTTAAAGGATGTTTGTAGAGTTTATAAAAGAAAGCTAAAATTTATTAGAAATCAAAGACAAATACCTCTTTCTGTTCCATGGGTTTAGCAAAACATAAGGATTTTACCAAGTGTGAAGTACAGTGGTTTTAAATTCAGGCTTATTTATGTTTTCCAGTTGTAGTTAGTTATTTCTGGAGTTACTATTTTTTTTTTTTCTTAAAAATAATTTCTAAAGCTATTTCAACTAGATTACATTAATAAGGCAAATATTCACTGATATGTATGCTTGTGGATGGACACCATTAGGCATAATACCTGACCTGTAGAAAGGATGATGATGATGTTCTGTTTTATTCTTTTTATCCTGATGCAATTTAAGTCTATATGATTATAATTTTGTTCAGCTCAGCATTTTTTAAATCTTCCTGTTTTGTCTCTCCACAAGCAACTCCACATGATGATTTTTTTTCCTTTTGTCTTGTTCAGTTTAAGAGAAAACATCTAAAGTGTGACCAGTTTTGCATGACATTCACTGACTGTATAAACTGAATTTTTATCCTGACCTAAGTGTCACATCGTGGGATGTACCCTCTTGTGGGCAAAGAGAATTTTACAGTCATCCCTGTCTTGTGCAGATTCCAGCTTAGTTTCATTTGGGCTCTCTTCATGATAAAAGCATCACATCAATACTCAGGACTTAAGACAGCAATTTCAAATTTTGGTTTCTAAAATTGCTCCCACTGAGCAACACTGAAGGAATCCATACAAGATCTTAAGAGCCATAAAACACTGCAGTGCAAGAGCCTATTAATCTACTAGGTTACTGGCCAAAAGCTTTTAGAGAGATCTTTTATGGGAAAGCATGGTAAGTATATTATATATGTGACTCTATAGTATAGTAAGGGGTGTTTTTCTGCACATTAGTCAGAGAGAAGAAGCTGCTGAGGGATCTTCAGCTTCCATGATAGTGTTGTGTTCCAACTGCAATGCCCAGCTCGGACTCTGGCCCCACATCCCATCATGTCCACAAGCCATCATTGCACAGAGCTCCAATCTGAGGGTGTAGAGCCCCCTCCCCATTTCCTAGAGCCCTGATCCCACCAGGGAATACTGAGCAGAGAAGTCCTTTTTCTTCTGTGATCCAGCACTGCAAGGTGCTCCCATCCCTCAGTGGGTGAGAGGTGATGCAGTTCCCACGTGGGTTCTGCCGGATCACCTGGACAGAGTGAGGATAGGCATGTCCTTCTGTATCATATCTGTTGATACAGATGTCTGTCTTGAATGACAGAATCTTCAGTTGTTGTGCATTATGCTCCAACATATATACATACTGGAAGAGATACTGCATGAAAAGGTAATTTGCATTTTTCGTTCTTCTGTGTTACAAAAAGAGGTAATTTGAACACAGATAGTTAAGTATGTTTTCCAAATTCTAATAGTCTGCTTCCCAACACTAAATCATGCAATTAATACTATTTCCATAAATCTTCTTTAATTTACACTGGAACTGCTTATCATTTATTTTTAAGCTGCTAAATTTCATGATCTTAAATGAGTCATTTCTCCTTTGCTGAAGGTATCTTTTCAAATATGAAAATATTTAGATTCATTTCACAATATTCGTACTAAATCTAAAAAAAAATAGTATGACTGTTAATCAAATTTAATCAAACACAGCTATATATTTTTTCATTAATTTAAATTTATGCTAACATTATCTTGATTGAACTAAAACATCAGACTAAATAAAAACAACTCCAGTGTAAGATTTTAATGAATTTGAGACAAACATAAAGATAGTCTGTATTTTTAGCTCCTTCTTTATTTTAAGTGTTTTCAGCTGACTTAGCTAAAATCTCACAGAAGCCCAAAATCACAGAGTAGATGGGGCTGGAAGGTAGCTCTGGGTATTGTCCAGTCCAATCCCCTGCTCAGTGTAGGGTCAGCCAAAGAACATTACCCAGGATCTTGCCCAGTTGGGTTTTGGATATCACATCTGAAGGATGAAAAATGCACAATCTCTCTGGGAAATCTGTTTCAGTATTCAACCACACTAGCAGTAAAAAAAAATTATCTTGTGATTTAGTCTAATACTAACTAGTTTCACTTATAAACAATGGGAACAAAACCTTAGGATCAATTTTAGAAGGTGTTGCTAATACCCAAATATTAATGTGTCACAAAATACATGCACTTAAATGATTCAAAAAAAATAAAGTAAGAAACTTTGTGAAAAATCAGACTATGGGGATCTTAGATCAGGCTCTTAATATCAGAGCCTTTATGCTGCATAAATACCTATTTCTCATTTGTAACAGAAAAAGTTAATTTGCCTCACAGGAGCTCTGAGATAAATTCAATGTCGTTTGTGATGCAGTTAAATATTGCAGTGAGGAGTAGAACAAAAGGAGAAAAACAAGTGAGTATTAACAGTTTGATATTCAGAACAAGGAATACAATAAACATGTCATAAGGCCACATGCTGAATAGAGACAAAATTTAATGCTGAATAGAGATGAAATGTAATGCTGAATAGTGCTTTGTTAAGTGAGTATTGTCCATCCTGTGTCTTGAAAGAGGAAGAAGTTTGGTGGCAGATACAGTGCATGATCATATAATTAGTGATTGGTTTTTTAGCAGAGATATTAAAATGATTCAAATAAGGATTCCAGGGGAACTGCCTAACTTCAAATATTTAACTAGATGGTCTTAACATATAGACAATTCTTTGTTCTGTGTACTTTAACACATTTAAGCATAGTATCATTCTCAAAAAGACTGCCATTAATAAGAAAAATCCACAACAGGATCATGTTAATAAACCCTAATCTCTCTATGTGTCTGTGATTTTTGGGATATGTTAGGTTTAGAGGCGTTTTATTTTCTGCTCTGCATTGTGAGTCTGATGTCATTTAAATACATAAGAGCCCTATTGTTCTGTCATTTATGCCCCGTGCACTTCTGCTTTTAGCATGATTAAACAAAAGAGACACATACCAAAGCTCTCTCGTTTGAATAATGCAGCATCAATATTTTACATCTTGGGCTGAATTTCAATTTTTCCCTCAGCAAGGTGAACACTTGAAAAGGAAGCAACCATTGCTTGCAAAAGCGTCAATTAAGTTACATTCTCTTCTTTTCCAAAAGAGATTTGTGTCTCAAAAAATACACATTATTGAGTGATTGTCATTCTGTTGTAAACCAGTTTTCTGACTGATGTGGTTTTTTTTTTTTTTCTCCAGAGGAATAAGGAAAGCAATAATGCATTTACATAGCAATTCCATTCTTAACACTTCCAGCATGTTTTTTCAATTCCATTCTTAACACTTCCAGCATGTTTTTTCCAATGGTTAGATTCTTCTTTCTCCTGCAGTAAGGAGAAGCAACACTTATGACAGATGCACCTGAGTGCACTGGTGCTCTGCACAACACAGGGAGGGGAGGGTTCACATCCATTTTATCCAAATCACAGGTGTTCATTTTAGGGTTATCCATCTTGGTTCTTCAGTCTACAGGAGTTAACACACTTTGGATCTTCAGCAACAGCAGCATTTGGGTACCTTCTCCTGGGATTGGCTCCTCTGTATGTAGAAGTGTTACTGTAAAGATACCTCCTACAGTGATTTCACTAAGTGACCAAGCCCTAGTCTTTAGCAGGAGATATCTTCTGAGGTGCACACAGCCCCACTATGCCCTGTTACTAGCCTTCAGAGGAGCTGCTTCCATGAATTTGTCTGGCTTCTCCAAAGAAAGCATCTCCAGGTGCGACAGCTGGGTCTGTAGCTGCAACTTCATCATTTCTATGAGGTGCACCCTTCCATAATGCCTTCTCTGCCCCCAGGCACAATGTTGAGAGCTGCATGTTTCTGCACTGAAATTAATGCATTGTTATATTCAAACTCATTTGAATATAACAATGTTTGTGGATATTTACCATAAGCCAAAAGGGAGTTTCAGGTACATCAAACATGCTGAGATATGCTTCCCAAATACTGGACCAATCTCAAGCATGCAATGAAACACAATTGGTTTCCTTTTGAGAAATTCCATTAATTCTCATCAGATACATAATTTTGTGCACACATAACAGTACCTGACAAGACAAGCCCTATAATATAACAACTTTCTGCCACTGTTTTACCTCAAAAGCCTGCAAACCCACAGATTAAGGTACTCAAACATTAAGTGACTTCTCACATTTTTTCAGTTTGACTTGAAAATAAGTATTTGCTTTGTTAAGTTTCCCCTTCATCAGCATAACATTTTTACATGACAGTTTTATAGTTCTTTTCAAGAGTAATGAAGTAATGCCTGTTCTATATGTTCATTTCTTCAAATAATTTCTTCAAATTACTTTAGTACTTTTTGCAGAAAGTTCATTGTATTTTCTAATATTGCCTGAAAAGTACAGGCTATGACAAGCCACCTGAGTGAAAAGTTGGTGCTTATTTGTCAAAGATGAAAAATAATAAAACAAAAGGTGCAAAACATCAATATAGTTTATAGGGACAAAAACTGGATAAGTTCTGACTTTGTAACAAGCAATTTAGTCCATTTCATTAATAACATCGTATTTGCCATGACTCATTCTTACCTCTGTCATAAAGCAACTGAAATGTTTGAACTGACCAGGCTCATTATCTAATATTTCATACTTAGCATCCAATCTTGAATTTTGGCTTTGTTATTCAGCTTGTTCTTTGTGCTGGAGATGATAAAACTGATTTCTGAGATAGATAGATAGATAGATAGATAGATAGATAGATAGACAGAGATATAAAAATATAAAACAATTCCCATTTACTTAAGCAGAGTTCACTTTTACAAGAATCCATGGGCATAATCTGGTGACAGCTACAAAGAGTTCAAAAGAAAAAAAAATACACTGCACACTTATTACACATTGAAAGCATTTCAGTTTTTATCTTAGGACCATTCAGCTGGTGCTGGAGGGTTACAGCATACACATGACTTCTTAGGTTCATGGAATACCATCAAGACCCATAAAATTCCCTTTCGTTGTCCAGGGTCAGTGCTTTTTTATTTTCTCCCCCTCAACCTGTTTCTTATTTTGTGCAGTTAACAGTAGAACAGAAACAAATATAGAGTATATTTGTAACTATAACTTGTCAAATATGGCTGTCTCTTACTGCCTAGCTGTCACGAGGCATTACCTTGATAAATATGTATATATACCAGAGACTATACTTTATTGCTGTTGGCTCTATTGTCAGTCTTTTGCATTACACAGCCAGAAATCTTTGAAGTTAAATGTCCAGTCTTTTGAAACATAGAATAAAAGATGTTTAAATACTTTTCCTTTTATTGAAGTGTTTTAACACCTCTCATATTACTCAGAGAAATGAATTGCTTGGGAATGAGGTTAATGCTGTACAAAAACCCTGCTTTTTAAAACCCTATAAGAGGGGTCAAAGACCAGGAAATGCTCTCACAATAATTCTCATTTTCAGCTGAATTGGCCATGGCAACTGCACTAAGAATGCAAGTTTGAATTTCATTACGTTCCAGAAACCTGTAACTTTTCATTACAATGATTCATGCAATAACAGAAGGAAATTGCGAACATTTTTGATGCAGCATACATTAATTTATAATTTCATAAATTAGTATTTTAGGTTAAGTAGCTACTTTCAAGTACAACAAAAAAATGTTCATTTGATACCTACTAAATGCATCCCTTTACATTTTACCTGTAAAATTCTCTGTGTTTGGTGACAGGTTAAATGTATATTATAACCTATACACAGGGAGCCAACATGTGTCTTTGTATTACCACAGCAGCCATAGCAATTTTAGCAGCTTTCCTATTATTTTAAGCCATTCTCATTGTCTTCTAAAGAACATAAGTAGAAGCTGAAAACTTAAGGCAACCAAACTCAGTGAGCTCTTATTATGAACAAAATATTGTATAATTGCTTAACAAGTAACCATGTCACCCAATATGATAATGCTTTTTCCCTAATTATGTCTTTGTAGATCCAATATTAAATCATTTCTCAAAAAAACTTTCATTAACAGCAATGGAAGTTTCCCTGAATGATGTTGCACACTGGCCTTTTAGGTATTTCCTTTTGTTTAACCATAACAAGTCCCTACATCTGCAAGTATTTTTTTTATTATGAGAATTTTCAAGAATACACTTGATTTTTTGAGAAATCACAAGGGTACACCTTTTTAGTTAATGCTATTGCCTTACAAGCAGCTTAAGAAACTCACGGCAAAGCAGTAAGGGAATGCTCACAAGTGGGAGGATAAGAATAAGAAGATACCTTACAATTTTGGGAAGCAAAATTACCTAGTTCTGCAATGCATGAGATGTTGATACTTCTCAAGCACATCCGTAGTATTGCTAGTATTACAGGTGGATCCATATGCACAGCTACTTTTAGCAAAATTGTAGTTTAACATACCTTACAAGTTTCTAAGCACATTGCAGGGAATTTCAAAGGCTGAGTTTTTATCCCTAGAATGTTGTGAAATCATTGCTACACAGTTGCTCCTCTGCCTGCAAGCTTGGAAGAGCCTTCTGCATTTTCCTAGCTCAGTGTGTGAAGTTCAGAAGACTTCCTCCTGCTGGAACACACCCAGGTTTTTGCAGCTGGTCTGCAGCAACTTATTATTTCAGCCAGACAAATGACAGTGATAGAAACAGAACATAATATCACCTGGAAATCCTGCAAACAAGTTATGTGCTTACTAAGGTTAAGTGGGATTTGTAGCAGTCGTATTGTGCAAGCAATAGAAAGCAGCTTGGGTTGGATCTGCATAGGTGAGATGGGATGTAGAGATATGCCAAACCATGATCTCCAGCCCACATGCCCAGTGGGTGTGGGATGTGATTTTAGTCTCCAGCCACATCACCACCAGTCCCAAGTTTTGCTGAGAACATATGTCCTATTAACACTTGTCCCCTCTAGTGCTCTGTTCCCAGACTAATATTAAACCAACTGTTTGCATGGCCAGAGCTGGAGGAAAATGTGATTGATTTCCCTATCAAAGGTGGCCTCTATCAAGGAAACACCAGGTAGAAGTGGCAAATTTGGCTGGGTCTAACATTCCTGGCCAAATACTCTCTGTCAGGTTCCTCCTATTCCCTCTTGAAGATGTGAGCTAACAACAATTCCTGATGCTGAGTAGCAAAAATGACCCGTTTAAACTGGACATGTGCAACCTCTTCTCCTGGTGAAAGCCAGTGAGATTTATAGGCAAAAGGCAGATCAGACAGTATCCTTAATCTCCTAGGTACAAATAAAGAGCCAACCTCACTGCTCCTTTTTGAAGGTGTTAAAATAGTCTGGAGTATGTGATTAGAGCCTCTGAGCTGCCTCCAAAAGCAGCTACAGGTAAAAAAGAAGTATGGATTGTGCCAGAATTATTGTTTTTTGAGGAGTCTAGTTTATACAACTTATTTTAGCAGAAACGATATCTAGGGAGTGAAGTGGTCTAAAGCCAACCTTCTCTCTCCCCAAGGGACATTTAGCAGCAGCATTAATTTGTTAACCTCCAAGGCCATCAGCCTAATGGCCAACACAGGGCAAAACTTATTTGTATAAAGAACAGTGTCTGGTATGGAGAATTAGCTAAACTTTCTGTGTGGTCTGGTAATGCTGAAAATTAGTTAGAATGGTATTTTTATTAGGATAAATTAAAGTTATAAATATCAATATTACTTAAAATTATATTAACACTGAAGCATACCCATTCTTAGAGATTTGTAGGAAAAGAAGGCAATTTCAGCCAATCTAGGACAATCTGATTCTCATTTACGGAAACACATTAAATCCTGTGCTTTCAATTTCTCCTTGTGATGATTTTGCACAAGATTGTACAATATGTGCCTTTCAATTTTTCTTTCAGACTACTTCATTCCTTGGAAACAGAACAGAAAGAGAAGTAGTAACACTGATGGTAGTGCTTTTCTCTTGTACCTGATCTCTGCAAAATTCAGAAAGGATGATAAAGAATTATAAAGAAATATTGAGAGGCCCCAAGCATAGTGTCTTAGCATTTTCCATGGAAACTCTAAGCTGATGGATCTAGTGGAATTCTGATTTGCAGCCATCCTTTGCTCTTGTTGTGTTTGATAAGTGCTGGAAAAAAAATAGCTGAAAAATCAAAGGCAGAAAGATATTCCGTAAAGTGGCAATATCTAAAAGCCTGACGTTGTAAATGTTCCGTTTGGAGCACCCTTTGAAGTGGCATGGAATGCACAGGATACCTGACTATTCATTTAGCCACTGATAAGTCCTAATTAGCACAGCACTCAGAAACTCCCATATAGTGAAGTATAGAAATAACCACGACTTTTACTTCCTTCCTTTGCAGCTGTAAGTGAAACAGCTTTTAGGGGTTTTGTTTTTTACCAATGTGTGCATTTGGTGTACTTGTAAATATCTCATTAAGTGAAAAAAATAAATAGATCAACAGTCACAGAAGGAAAACCTGTTTTTATTGCTGGGAAGTAGTGGATTCAGCACTCATCTGAGTCATGCAAGGGAATTTCTGTGGGTTTAAGTCAAGCTTCGCTTACAAACTCTGGCCTGCAGGCTAACACTCTCTTCAGTTCAGTGCAACACAGCTGGCAGAGTGAGTAATGACTGCTTCTCTGTCCAGGATTGGACCATCACACCCTTAAATCCTAAAGTTTATTCAAATGGAAATGTTCCAGTGCACTGAAGTGCCTTGTGAAAGCAAAACTGCAGGATCAGGCCCTTCAATTTTAAAAAATGACATTTAATATGGACAGACAAAGGCACTGGAGAAGAACACAGTGACTCTCTGTATACCTGGAGGAGGGATAGTAGTAACAAGCATTTCTTTAACCACAACTGCAATCTTCTAACAGCAGCACCCACTCAAAAGCATAGAACTCAGAGGCTGATAATCATCTTTCAGTTCAGGTTATTGCATGCAATTTTTCACATTCATTCAGTTTTCTTCATACAGCTCTTAGTAAAGTAACTCCCTTAACAATAAAAGCTTTTATGGCAGCCCATTACACAGGAGAACTAACCACTCCTAGTTTTTTTATTGGCTTCTTGGAATATTTATAGTAGTCTTTGTTCTCTTTGCAAGCTTATGCATTTGGGTGTGTATGAAGATTTTTTTTTTTTTTTTTTTTTTNTTTGGCAATTGGTTTTGACAGTAAAGTATATCTATTTACATCTGTAAGGCTTTAAAGTTTTATATTTGCTTTCCTTTATATATTATTATTGGCATCAAAGCCAACATTCTGTCTGCTCCTCATTGTTTAACACTTGAACATTTACTGCTGCAGAATTTTCAAGTTGCCACCATGGTACCTCTTCTTGATAAACTGGTTACACTCTGTACACAAAGAAATTATGAAATTTGACTCCATACTAACAAATTGAAGAATTTACTTGGTGTCTAAAGGGAAAAATTAAATTTCTACTTCAATAATTTGAGAGGAAAACCTCATGTTAAAACAATAGGTTGGCGTTCTTGTAGGAATCACCTCAGCAGTACCTGAAACTGCCATGTCTTATTTCTGCATAACATTTTGGACTCAGGATTATCCCAAAACTTTTGATAAAGTATACATAGAACTAAAATGGTCTCAAATATAATCCGGCTTTGAATATCTCTATCCTGGTTTTCAAAGTTTTTAATTTAATTCTATATTCTTTCTTTCATAAACAACATTTTTTTATTGTTTACACCATCTTCATGAAAATCATATTAAATATTGTAATCGATGGGGGAATTCAAGATATATATAGCTTTTCTTTATTTTCCAATATAATGAAAGAAGAAATTGTACTAACCTGATGGAACTGTTGAAATTAGAAGGAGAATTATTTTCTCATTTGTCATTTCCAGTTCAGAAAATAATCATTGTACTAAAAGCTAAAGCAATGCAAATAATAAATGGTAATATTAATCATCTATTGAAAAGCTTCCTGAATTTATTAGACACACACTTATTGAAAAAATAATAAATAATCAAAAGGATCCCTTTCTTTTTGATCATAAAATTATTAAAGAAATTATTATTAAAGAAAAATTAAGATTCAAATGGCTGTTATGAAGTGAGGTTTTTACAGTGTTCTTAATAAATACAAGAATGTTGTAATAAACACATTTTCCATGGTACCTTTTACAGAGACTTATTTACCTGAAGCTTTGCTACTGTTGGAATGCTGCTAGGTAGGTGGAATCTTAATTTTCTTCTTATTACCTTATTAGCTTGTTAATAGTTCATTATCTAATAATACCAAGCAAGTTATTTGGGCCTTGATAATGTATACACTATGTTTTACTGTGTTGACTTGGGGAACTTTTTTAAATGGCTTTATTAGGTGAGTATATCCCCCCAGTCTGGAGCTATAAAAATACCTCGTTGCACTGGGAGGGGGGGTGGGGTTTAATGGGAGAATAATAATTGTGGTGTTATCCATAAATTCAGATTTGGGAAGGCCCCACTGGCTCATTCAGGGCAGTCCTCATCCTTTCTACAGGGGAAGGTTTCAGGCCATTTCTTGAGCCCGTCCTCTCCCTCCCATTTCCTATTCTCTGGGAAGGGTCACCAGGCTTTTAAGTGACAGTCTTCACCTCCTACAAGCTCAGAGAGAGCCCTGGCTCTGTAGGCTTGTGGCTCAGGTCCAGTTGCTGCTTCCTGATGGTAGGGCTGAGTGTGGGGAAAGACTTCTTGTGAGCCCTTGAGCTAGTCCCACTACTTGTAAAGAGATGGAGTCCAAAGACAATGGAGTCAAAAAGGACTGAACATCCTCACTGGCCTGTTTCACCTACCAGATGGTCACAGCTCCTGTGGAAAGATTTTTGTCCCTGTTTTGAGATATGTCTCTTGGGCTTCACCCAAACCTGGTCATCACAAGACAGCGGCTGCCCCTCAGCTGCAGGAAAAGATGCAGAGTTGAAGTGACTTGGGTGATGTAAGTCACTTCTGTGGTGACCTTGCCACCTTAGGTTTTACTTGCAAACCACTCTTGGCTTCTGTCTTCAAGATCACTGGAGTACCTGACACACCATGTCTGTTTCACCCTGTCTAAATGGAGAGAAAAAGTCCAGTGTGTGAAGAAAAACCCTGAAAATCCCAGGGAACCTCTTCTGTAGGTGTGAATCTTGTCCCTGCCCTGCTCCAGTGGACATGGGACGCTGCACACTGTTGTACAGAGAGGTGACAGACGTCACTGACAGCAATCTGCCACTTAGGTATGATAGAGCCTCAGAATAAGGCTCCTTGCAGTGTGTGAGGAGTCAGCACCCAAGCGAACAAATAGGAAAGGTGTTGGCAAGATGTAGCTGGTACTGGGGAAAACTGGGAGTATGGCAAGTTTCTTCTCTGCACACAGTACCATGCCAGGTCCTTGGTCCTATGGTTTAAGGTCTTTAACAGGACAGTATCTTGGGTTGAAAAATGTAATCAAAAATGTGTATTCTATTTTCATCTGTTGAAGTTGGTTGGGAGATATCATTTTTTATCTCTTGTAACTCTAGGGGTGGAAAGAGGGCAGATGCCTGCTGTTAATGGGACACCTGATAACACCAGATAAGGCAGTGCCTTCTTATCTCTTCCTCCACCCATCCTCCTCCGAGGGACATCACCTGTGAATGGGCCATTTAAGGCCTCTCACATGACTGATAACATCACCTCATTCCATTGTGGGATGCTCCACCCAGTGGGAGGAGCCAAAGCCTTTCCACGGGGATAAAACCTGCAATCCCAAACACCAAGGGAGCCTGTTTCCAGTGGATTCCTAGAGGATGACTGGACCCTTTTCTTGAGGATCATCTCTACTCCAATGGAGCCACATGTGTCACTCCAGGAGAACTTACTTCTGGCTGCTTCCAACACCCTGACCAACAGGGTGTCAGGTTGGCATTCTGACCCTGTCAGTGGTCCTTTGTACTATTGCATTTATCTTATTTTATTTTTACCCTTTTTGTTGTTTGTTTCTTCTCTATTAAATTGTATTTTTGACTTGGAATCTCACTGGTTTTGCTTTCAAACCAGTACAGTCAGTCTCCAGTTGTGCTTGTCCAAGAAAATGTAGCTCAGAGGACACAGATGAAGAAGCCCTTTTGCAACACTACAGGATAAAATGTTGCAAGGTACAGTGTGAATTTTGGTGGCAATGAAACAGTGGGGACTTACCACCACAACTGAAATGGGGAGTGATAGTGAAAAACAAAATGAAAAAATAAATAAATGTCTCATTCACATTTTCCTATTAACAGAACTCTGATAATGACCTTTGTGAAGGACTCACGGGGACTCTATGAAGCACCTCAGCATCACTCATTTTATGATGCAGTTTATGCAAAAAGTATCTGTATCCTATGATAATAATAGTTGTGATACCCAGATCAGACAGCAGATCAGACAAATTGGCTTTGGAAGGAATAATCAGCATCCCTTTAACTCAATATATCTTTCAGCAGTCTGAAAGAAGCATATAAACAAAACCTTTATCAGTATAGAGATCATTAACTACAGGCATTTTCATTTTGCTATTGCACTACGCTTTATGCATTCATCCAAACAATTCTAAAAGGATTGTAACTCCTCCTTGTTTGAATTCAAATTCCTAGAAATTCAAACTGCTAATGCAGGGTAAAATTCAATAAGCTTTGCAAACTGCTTAAAATTATGCTATAAATATTATTTAGACATATTTGTAGGCTTATGCATGATAAGTCTATGAAAACAATAGCAAAACACTATTTTTATTCCTTCAAACATTTTTAATTTTCATCATGCCATTACATTTTTTCAATTGAAGTGAAACATAGAGACGTTAAAAGAAAGCATAATTGGGCTTGTTTGAAATTACTTCTCTGAGACTTGAAAGAAAGAAAACTCAAAAAATGCATTAGAATTCAGAATTAGAAAGAAGTCAGGGAATGTATAACCTTTCAAGATTTTTAACATGTAAGGCATAAATAATGTTTGTTTCTTGGTAAATAGCAATTATATGCATAAAACAGGAATGAGCTGTAGAAAGAAGTAAATCAGAGAAAGTCTTTTCAACTGAAATCCTAGGAACTTTAATGTTGTGGAACACTGTTGGACTGCTTCAGTTTTGCAAGTGCTTTATCTCAGCTGAAAGGTGAAATTAGCAGCTTTCTCAAAACCCTGGGAAGCTATTGTGTCAATGCTACACACTGGAGACCACTGTTTGATGCCAGTGCCACTAGTTTAGATGAGCACTGCAATCAGGAGTATTAGAAGTGAGTTGGTGAATTGCATTGCATGAAGCAATGGAGTTACTTACAGACAAAAGAGCTGAATGGTGTTTTATGCATGTCTATAAGAATATAATGAAGTCAAACATACCAAACATGCAGCTGAATTCAGCAACATTGAAGTAACCAACCTAGAAAAGAAGTTGGGGAGAGAGGTGAGCTGAAGGGAGGACATCTGAATAAAAGAATTAGTTAATAAAAAGAATTTTAAATTCAGACACGGCTGGACCACTCCCTGAAATATTAATACTGTGAGGAATGATGTACTGAACGTGTCTCTCAGACCCTACTGCTCATAGTTTTCTGCACTTTAAGAGGTCACATAATTTGTGCACTTTAGTTCGAGGAGGACGTTACCTCATTTTACCCAACAACTTACCCACTAAATTTCTTTTCTTTTTCCTGCTTTCCTGCCTGCTTTCCTGCCTGCCTTCCTGCCTGCCTTCCACTCCTTCCTTCCTTCCTTCTTGAACAGAATATTTAGAAAATTTCTAACCTTTTCATTCATGTCCAGCAAAAATAACTACTTACAGGTATTTGTTCTGCTTTCCATATAACCTGTTACTTTTTAGTGTTTTCTTTTTCTCTTTGTTCTTTCTCACAGATGGAGAACAATTGAAAACATTCTATGAAAACAGCTGAAAAACTTGTATACATTTATTCATGTGTGGAAGCATAAAAGTATCACATTCTAAAGATCATTATCAGAAATGAAAAGAAATAAAACAATCTTTCTGTTATGTGATGAGGTTTATGAGAATATCCCTAGACAATTCATTAGTTTTAAACTGACACGAAAATCAATTAATTTTAATAGGGAATAACAGATTATGTGTTTAATAATTCATCTAATTTCATGAGGCAAAGTGAATTAGACAATGCAGTGTAAATCTAATAGCAGTTGTAACCACATAATTTGACTGTTTGTCAAGAGCAAAGCAGAGTGAAATGATCAAGAATTACACAGAGTGAAAAACATTAATTGTGTGTAAACTGAGTGGCAGTTTCTTGTAACCCTGAAAGCCTGTGAGTTCAGTGCAATTATTTCTATTAGATCTTTCCCTAAAATCATTCTGTATCCTTAATTATGTATTCATATTAAGCAGGCAAATTAATAAATAATACAAAATAACTTTTCCATGATTTTTTTCAATTCCGATATGCTATGCAATTGACAGAAATTTTATAGACTGAAATTATGTGAAAATTGTTTTAGAGTCTGCATTAATTAATCAATAATGGCCCTGAGAGCTGGCATTTCTGCCTGTTAATGACCAGCTGAAAGAGTTGAAGACCTGACATCGAGCAGGGAGCCCTTAACCCATGCGGTCATTCGCGCCTTAGAAATGCCCAACCCCAGGTCACTGTTGCTGTTTATCGAAGCCGTAATAATTGTTGTGGTTATTTTTCCATGCATACAGAGCAGTCATGTGCTTCCCATCTGAGTGGTATTTATTTCAGGTTAAGGAAAAAAACAAAATGGGAAGGAACAAACGCGAGGCCTTGGCAAGCAAAATGGCTGTTCTGGGTGGCTGGACACGACAGGCTGAGCATGGAGCACAAGCTGGGAGTTCCTCATGGCCACCTCAGGCCATGTGTCACAGGACACATGATTGTGTTAAAGCACAAATATTCTATAAAGAGGTTGTACTTTCATATGTTTGAAAAGGTACATGTTGAAATACATGTTGCCATGGATACAAGTCTGCCTTTACAGCAATAGTCTCTTTCACTTGGTGGTGACACTGTAGTAACCTGTAGAATCAAGGAACATCACACTGCCTTGTGTTAATATGAGAAAAAAAATGAAAAACACTTCAGAAACACTCAAATGCTTTTCTTTCTACAATACAATACAAAGGAATCAAGGCCAGGTTAAATGGAGCTTTGAGCAAGCTCGTCTAGGAGAAGGTGTCCCTGCTTATGGCAGGAGGGTCGGAACTAGATGATCTTTAAGGTCCCTTCCAACCCAAACCACCCTATGAATCACAACTCTGTGGGTGATTTTTCTTGTTTATAGTGTAAGGAAAAGTCTTGTTAGCGTAATTTAAGCCAAAAAATGTGGTCTGGCCTACAGCACATGGGTTCCCATCTCTCCCTCCTTTACCAACAGCTGGGATTTGAGGCACACAGGCCAGCATGGAGATGAAGAAGCTGACAGCGCAGGATGTGAAAATCCACCAGCCATCTATGCCAAAGAGATGGAAGATTCCCCACACATTCTACCAAAAGCAGAAAAAGCCCTTACCTCCCCCTTGAAGAGCAAACAGCAGTTCTGGCACATTGAACAGAAAGATGGAAGAAGCAGGTTCTGAACATCATCCTGGAACTGCAGATCTGGACAGGAGAGAACACTGTTCACATTGCAGGCTGAAAGGACTTCCTAGCAGTCCTAGTCACCATCTTTTGTGAGTCCTCTCCTCTACAGCCTCTTTTGCCATCCAAGCCTACTGCCAACACTGCCAACTGCATGTCAAGGAAAGAGAGATGTTTACACTGTAGCTGGCTCTTGGAGACATGCAGTCACAAAACCTTACTTTTATACCTTGAATTAAGGTCAGGAAAGAAAACCCTAAGTTCTCAGCCTTCTACTTCTTCCTTCAGATATGGAGAAAGGAGAGAAGAAAGAAAAAAGGAGCCTTCTTGGCTGCACATGCCCCAAAGTACACTCTTTTTGGGGTCTCAGCTCTATCAGCTGTACAGGAGGAAGCACTACAGAAATGTCAAAATAGGAAAGACACACATACATAGGCTGAACAAAGAAGAAGAGAAAAACAGATATCACAAAAAGAAAACAGATCATCATCAAACTGGGTCGTGCACTGGTCTTCATCATGCATACCTGCCTGTTTTCCACCCATCTGCCAAAGAGCCTAAAGGAACTGTGTGCTTCTGAACTTTGTTCAAGGCTCATCAACGTGTGTGCAGATTAGGTGTAGTTTCTTGTCTGCCACTGCTTAAAACAGTGCACATAGGTGCAGTAACTCAAGGCTGGTCAGAGAACTTCCATGCGAGTGGTGATGAAATCTAAGTTTCACCAAAACTTTTATATCTGGTTGTTAAAAAGTAACATGCTATTCCTGGCACATTCATTACCTCTAATATGCTTACCAGCCAACTGACTCTTTTGGTTCAAGGAAGTCCCTTCACTCTGTGACCAAAACCATGAAGACTTTCAGATTTTGTAGGACCTTCAGCATAAAAACCTGTTTTGGCTGATCACACTTCTGTCTGTTTCTAGGCCTGATCCACTCCATGCCAGGAATAAAGCATCCTGCTTGATACAAAGTACAAATTTTCTATTTCTATAACCAGGAATTCTGGGAGATTTCAATAAAAACTAACACTGGCAAAAAACCTACAGGAATACATGTTATTAAAAAAGATTCTCTGTCTAACCACTCTTAATGTTTTGGAAAATAAATGCTGTTTACTTATCTGTTGTATAAGGCAGTGAGCTAACCAAAAATACAGAATATGCCTGGCACTGTCTCAGAAACAATTTTTCTTGTCTAACTGAATGCATCTAAGCAACTTAATTGTTAAGTACTTGACATTTGTGTGCTTAAAGTATGCATTCCCATGCCTGTTAGTAAAACACAAATTTGCTAAAAAGAAAACTGTTAATATTTAGGCTGACAGTGCTAAAAGCAGACATGTGAAATGTGAAAAATAGAAATACTTTACATTTCAAAAAGCCATAAATTCAAGCACAAATATTTTCATTCAAAAGGCCTAAAATTTGGTAATTAGTGTTATGATTCAGTCCTTGCAGCTCTTATGCCTTTAATCGTTCTAAAACCTGGCAGTAGAGTACATAGAAAATCTGAGCAAATTGTCTGAAAGTCCTTAAGGAATTTAAAATAAATGCTTAAATGAATCTCTCACTACTGGCATGCAACAAATGCCCAGATGTATTCACAGTGATGCGCCCAATTAAGTTTAGAAGAATTGCATGAGTTCAGTTCCAGCAGATTCCTATTGATTCTACTAGTTAATAAACAGTTAAAGGATGAAGTGAGTTTTTTTAAAATATAAGTGCTTTAAAGGTGCTAGAGAGGAAAAGCATAGTACTAAGTGGTCATGTGGCTAGTGCCATTCATCTTGGTAGTGACTATCTGTCAAAAGTGGCAAGAGCCCTGTTAACAGCCATGACCTGTGCTGTAATGAAGGGAGAGTGCACAGCAAAGTGTCCATTATCAGGCAGTTGGGAGCACTAAATTGGTGCAGTTTGCCTCAATCTTGCAGCCAGTTGAGATGTAAGATAGGTGGGGATCAGCAAGCAGCAATTTTATCCTATGATCATTTTTGTCAGATAGCATCAGAGTAGGAACTTACTCAGATTCATTATTTCAATTAAATAAGTTCCCTCATTAAATGACCACTGCCATGAACGTTTTCTGTGGCTCTGTATTTATAATTGCATAAAAACACCTGCTAATATTTGGACAGAGAGCAGTGATGGAGAAGCAGTAGCATAAAAGACACATTAAGATGATAGTCAGGTACAATCAAACAAATCTTACACCCTCTCAACAGGGCTAACAGCTTGCAATAAAATAGGCAACCTCTGTTACCTATACACTAACCTGAGGTGCTTACATTCAGTTCTGACTACAAAAATTCATTTCAGACTCTTTGCAAAGCAACAAAACACTCAAGTAAAATCCCACTTCTGTTCAATCCCATGCAAATGGATTGATGCTGTTACCACTTTCCTGGGGAATAAGCTCAAAACTCCAGGTGACACCCAATGTCTGCTCTTGGGTGCATGGAAATGAAGAATTCTGGATGAACTCTTAAACTATCAGGCAGACTTAACCCTTAGGGACCCTCCAGTAAACTAGACAAGCAAACAGAAGACAAATACACTTGTCAACACTACTCATTCACAGCTTTGCAGCAGCAAAAGCCTTTCAGATCAGCCCATGTGCTTTCCAGACACTGGATGTATTTCCCTAATCACATGTTGTCCCTATTCCTACCCCATAACCCAAATGAGAGATACTCAAACTTCTGTAATTCCAGTAATTCTCTACAGCACTTCATTATACATCTCTGCCAAATTCTTCCACCATTGTGAGAGATGTGTGCTTTCCCTGCCAGCTCCTAGACACACAGGTAGTTTGGATGATGGGCAGAGAGGTAAAGCTCATGTCCAAATAGCATTATATTGCAAATGGTCACAGCTTTACCTTGGTCCGCAAAGACCCCGCACCATCATCTTCCACATGTGACTCAGTGCTATAAAACTGAATAGTAAATGTGGGGTTTTTTTTCTCTCCTTAGGTGTATTAAATCAACAGATGGATACCTGCTTCTCTCTCTTAGTCTACATCAGCAGTATAACACCCAACTCAAAAGGAAGGACTCAGCTTCTGTTATATAGAGACCAAAAGGAAAATACTGGGTTATTAAATTGGATAAGGGACCAGGGAACATGTGTCTTGACTCTCCTTTTGTTGACAGTTTTATATTTTCCCTTTTTAGTGCCAGAGGAAGATTTTAAAACTGGAAAAAATGGGAATAGTTTGGTGCTTTGAAGTCCTCGCAGCAAGTGAGCTGTGAGAACCAGCTACAAGGATGGGCAAGCTGCAGCCACCTAAGCTGGTAGATGCAGGGATGAGACTGGGTAATGGTAAAAAATAGAGATGATGGCAGCAGATTAAAGATGTGCTGCTGAGATAAAGTAGAGGTTGGGGTATATTGTAGAATGTGAATCTCTCCTTTAGCCCTGAAATATCTCCTTCACTTTATTCAGGGCACAAGTTAAAAAGACTGCTGATAGCCTTAAATGAAGTAGGAGGTATGTATTAATGTAATCAGAAGAGGTTTAATAATATTAACAGTTCTCTGGATATTTTGATAGATTTTAGAATACCTGATAGGAACAAGGTTTGTCTATGCACAAGGATGGTCAGTGACAGCACTCAGCTTTCCCAGGGTACAATACAGGTTCAACCAGATAACAGCAGGACTAAAAAAACAGACTGAAATGCAGATCTAATCTCTCTAAAAGTAGGGTGAAAATTAATTTCCCTTTACCTATTAGCGCAAGCATAGCTATGCAGTGAACTCATGCTAATGCTGGGATCCCCAGGCCCAGGCGTGCTGAGATTGTTTATTCATTTTTACTTTGCTGCAAAGCTGTTGGCATTTCTTACACAACTTACATGTGCTAACTATCAGGGCTACCCAAGCAATAGTCAGGACTTTTATGTCATAAGTATTTGGGTTGTATAAGGCCTGCAGAAGAGGAGTTTTCTCTTGTAAAGTAGGGCTGGTCTTTCTCACAGCTTGCAGTGTACTACAGAAACACGGAGCTAGAGGCACAATGGTGAAACACAAGTGATGAAATAGCAGGTTAAAATTCATTTTGGAGGGGCTGGAACCATCTGTTACTACCTGTATAATGGCACTTTTTACAACCTGGCAGCTAAAAACAGGCTGTAAAGGGGGAGCAGAAGCTGCAACTTCCTCTCTGTGTCTTTGCAGGGTGGTGGGAAGTGAAGAGAAATAAAATTGTCCACATTAGTTGATACACAGGCAAAACTATAATTTTGGAGGGGGGGGATTGTTTACCTTAAAAGCTCTGTAAATCAGCTTGAAACTGAATTAAACAGGTGGCTGACCACCTGTACATAATGATTAACTGTGCTTACACAATAATTTATGTGAAAATACTGTCAGACCCTGATAACATCACATCTGCTACTACCATACTATTGTGCGGTATGTTTGTGTTTATTATTTCTTTGAAAAAACTGTTAGGTGTTGCTGACCTTTCTTCCCTGTGTTTTGTACTGAGGTAAAGTGTTTGCACCAGACAGTTTAGAATTCTTCCTACTTCCTTATTAATTTTGAAGTATCATATTTGTGCATATTTCACCATTTGAAGAAAAATTCTGTAATTCTAAGTACTGAAAAGTACCTGAATTAGTCTGATAAACAATTACATTTTTAGCATTAAAATTGTTATTGAGCACCTTACTACTTATAAGGTATTTAAAATTGCTGCTCTGCATACATTTAGACATGCTGGAATTTTCTTTACTTTTCAGAATATTATTTAAAAAAATGCTTTGGTCTTTATTCAAATTCTAATTTATGCAAGTAGACTCATATTCTTGCCAGACACTGTATTAAGCAAGGAGACCCTTTAGGTCTGTGAATTTACACTGTCAGAAGCAAAATCAGAATGTGACAGCATGGCATGTGTAGCCATTGAAGGAGGTTAAAGCTGCATATGGAAGCACAGTGTTAACCCAACACTCGTGAATTTTGGCTGGTGCCATCACCACACCACTCATCCACCCAAGCACTCAAGTGAAAGGCCATGGAAGAGCTCCAGAGTCCATGCAGCTTTACAAAGGAGAAGGTGAAATTCATATGAGTTTATCATACATAGAACTGAAGACAAATGGTTTAGGACTTGTTTCATGAGCTTTTCATCCAGTCCTCCTTTGAAACTGCTTCAGGGAGATGTGGCAGTTCCCAGCTTTTTGTCACTTCAGCCATTCACTGGCAGCTTCCAGTTGTGTCCAACCTCCATCACAGTGGGAGAATTCAAGTTTGCTGATCTTCTTATATAGAACACTTGGGTTCCTGCACAATTGAGAGTACTATAAAATGCTTGAGACTGGCAAACCAGACTCAGTGGATTAGAAAAAATAGTAACAACCATATATTTTTTAAATACTGTTAATACTATTCCATTTATATCACATGTATGTTCAATTCATTGTACATTTACATGCCTGAAGGAAGTAAATCTTCATTAGTTATCTTAAATTCAAAACCTGATGTTACATACAAAACTGCTTTTTTGCTTATTTAATGTCTTCATTGTAAAAAAATCTTCAACTGCAGACACAGATCTTTTCCTAGAAAAATATAAAAGGGAGTATTAAAGTTCCTCTGCTATACCATAAAGAATTAAGCAATTTTCCTAAATTAGTCCTAGTAACTAATATTAGAATGTAAATAGACAGATTCATACTGTCTGTACCCCTAGAGAGACCTCTCAGTGCAGTGACAAAAGCAATCTTAAGGTCTGTGAGAATGCTGCTTGTAAACTGTAAGTTATCAGAGCAGGTCCAGGACTCCTCTTGACACCAGCATCCATGAAAAGAGGACACATATGTGCCACTTAATCAGGAACAACACACCTCATAGAGTTGCTTGCATCCCTCTGTGCCTGCCCTGTTATCCACAGCTCCTGTTTCTGTGTTGCTGGTTCTCTGCATTCAGAGTAGAACAAATAGCATAACTATCAGTTAGGAGAGCTTCAAACACCAATTGCAGTGGCAACATTTCTAGTACGATTAAAATTCTAGCCTAACTCACATTTGATTTAGGGAGTCACTACTTCTTAACAGGATAAATGGAAGAATCCATTGAAAAAATACATAACATGTATTTTCTGTCTCCAGCTGAGTCTATATAGTCAGTTGGCCTCTGGACCCTTGGATTTTATATCTATCCCATCACTTTCCAAGCTATAATTCACTCCTTGTCTTTCAGCACTATGCTAACATGAACAGGCTTTTTTTTACCACACAAAATCCTCTGACAAATACATTTGATGACTCATAATTGTTCTGCTTTGTTTCTTGCAGGGATGCCAAGAGCATTATGTCCATTGCACAGGAGCTGACTGAATTTATTAACACTTACCATTAATATTAACCATATCCTTTCATTTAAAAAAAATCACCACCACCATTGTGAAGGATTTCTTTTTAATAAAAATATAGAACAGATGTAAATCTAAAATAATCCACTCAAACAAGAAAAGACTAGAGAGAGAAGCCTATCATCCTTAATAAAACACTAGTTTGAAAACCATGTTTGCCCAAAATCACAGCTCTGTCCCTTCTCTTTTTGGATGCCTCCATCTTTTCAAATTTTGGAGTGAACATTCCCTGAGCATGGATTGCGGGTTGAGTCTCTTCTGTAATTTCTTTCTGTTACACAAAAGGTAGGAAAGGTCCTGCTATCCTGGGACTCCACTGTGATTTCTAATTAACACACATTGCTTGAATTTTTCTCTTCCTCACATTTAAAGAAGAGGTTAATGTCTGGATCACCCAGCACACATATCTCAGTTATGCTCTGTTCTCCCACAGAAATCCCCCTTTTCTCTTGAGACTGGCATGGCAAATCATTAATGGGCTGCAACACAAAATGTGCAGAAAAAAAATGTGCTGGTAGTGTAGCAGCTCTGTGTGGATTGAAAAGTATTCCCTTCATTTAAATCTCCCCATCTCTAGTATACTCCCCTTTATATTAAAAAAGTTCTTTTTATTTCCTTTGTTTCTATGTTGTTATTTCCCCGCTTGATGTCAGACATCATACCAACAGGGAATACTGGTAATCCTGCTTTTAGGTAATATAAATATGTCTTTATTGTTATTGGTTTTTAATAGAAAGAAGAAATTACAGAGCTTGTTTTGGCAATGTAACTGATAGCAAACTCATAAGCTGCAAGAATTTGAAGCGGGAGAGAACCCAGGACACAGATGTAGGCATCACCTTCTTCCACTTTTCAAAGCTGTCTGTATGTACAGCTGTGTGTGCTCTGGTGGGGCACTCATCCCACCATGTCTGTCCTGGCCATGATCTGCAGAAACATAAATAAAATCAGAGTTTAGTTCAGATTTTGACCAGGATTTGCTTTTTTAAACAGCTTTGTTACTCCTGGTTGTGGTTTGATTTTTCAGAAAGTATCTGGGCTCACCCCCTACCACAATTTCTGGTTGCCATAAGGGCTGACGCAGAGAAAACAAACACGGGCTTATGTGGGTGCTCTGTGCACGATCCCTTTCCCAGCTATCTCTGGTGGGCAGGTAGTCTGCATCAAAGTATGCAGTGATTCAAATACAAATACAGATTCTACAATACAAATGTTAGGACCCAGGGGATTTTTTTTATGGTTCTTAGTTATTTTTTCCAGACATCACCAGGTCCCCAAAGCAGTACACTGTGTAGTAACCTCAGCTGGCACTGGGATAAAAATCTTTCTTGGGTGTTGAGATTCATCCCATCTGAGTGTAGATGTCCCAGAAACAGAAGTCTTCACCAGTTATTACTGGTTTCCTCTAAATTGAGAAAAGATAAAGAGGAGCAGTGTCCACAGAAGGGATTTATTTCACACAGCTTAAACATTTTCCATAAGGTAGAGCAAATCCTTGTTGGAATCGCTTTTTACTCCAGCTTAACTATAAAAAGAGCTATGGATGACAAAGGAAGATTTAGATACCCAGCTTTAGAGATGCTAAAGAGAGAAAAATAATCCTCAAACCAGACTCATAGTCCTAAAGATTACAGAGAAATTCTGAGAAACCATTGAATGATGAAAAGTTGGAGGCAAACCTCAAACCAGTCTATTACACTTGAGTCATCTTCATGAGCCTTGGAGGTCTTTATGAAGATTTTCTTTGAAACTATATTAAAATAGAAGTCTAAAATGAAGGCTGTAGTCTGTGACAATTTTCCAGTAACTGCTCATTTTAAATCTGAGTGATTTCTTGATAGCACATAAAGATTTTTTTCTAAAATGCCCTCTTTAGCTAATGACTTAGACGAGACATTTGTTTGCATTTGCTGCACTCATTTTCTTTCATAGTCAGTGACCAAGTTCCTGCCACCAGCAGGCGAGTTCCTACCTGCATGTCCCTAACAAAGAGTTTTAACAACAGATAAACAGATTTTATCAATTCTGCCTTTAGTATACAGTCACTCAATACTTCAAATAAGGTATTGAATGATGTTAAAATATAACAGCACCTTTTTCTGGCTCTTCATATATAAAAATTTTGGGACCATATGCCTCACAAGCCTCTTGAACCAAAGACATTATCCTAAGATTTTTGTTACTGAGTTCCGGTGAGCACTGGATTTATGAAATCAGTGAGAAACTGAAAAGTGTTGCAATATGCTGGTTAGGACAGACATTAAATCCTTGAATCTTTGACTCTTTATATTTTGATCAAGTTCTGCATTTGTAAAAATATTTTTTGTTTCGTTTTTCTGTATGGAATAGGTCTTGGTGTTGCATGGTGAAGTTGACAGACTGGAGAGCATTGCCGTGCCTGGTAGTCTTACCAGGGTCACTTTGTTATTCTATATTTTGTGCCTGATATTTCTGATTTAGATCCCACTGCCAAAGGCTACACTGGGGAGCAAGAAGATGGTCCTGAAGATTTTCCCATTACTCTATATTTTATTTAAAATAAATGGCTATATGCATGCTGAGTACATCCACTTCATACTGCCTTCAGTCACCCTAAACAGGAGTTTATTGCCCTACACTCCCTTGACATGGATATTAGACTTCAGCTAATGCCACTTGAATCTACCAGTATTGCCAACAAGACACACCTCCAAAGAAAATATTTGATGTAGTCATCATGTCTCCCTTTACAAATGTTTCCTTTACATCCTCAAACCAATGTTATTTTACAGCCTTTATAGGCTATAGCCTTTAAAGGCTGTTATACAGCCTTTTAAGCAGAAGTTATGTCCTTTGTGTGCAAAGGAGGACTGATTCTTGCAACCACATTTTCTCTAAGCAGAAACACCTCATTTATGCTTTCCTTCCTCCTTTGTCACAGACTGGACAATAAATTAGCACCACGGGTTTCTCACCTATATTTTTGGCGTCTTTAACATGGGAATTCAAACAGTCAGTGGCCACCCATGTCTTTTATATGGGAAAGAATTCTTGTCCAGATAAATACTGGCTACAGGGGAGATTGTCCTGAAAAAATTAAGCTGTTTTATGAAAAAGTTTGGAAATCATTGCTTTGTGACAGTGTAGCCATAAAACATTTGACCTTATGCTTTAGCTATTTGAAAGACTAGAAAATGTCTACAGGAGGGTGCTCACTAATGCAATAAAATCTCTGAGATATAGATTCTACTTTGTTGTCTCACAGTTATGCCTCATAGGATGTTTTAATTGTGTTAGGAATATCAAGGTCCCATACTATCAGAAGATGAGTTTTTAAAACATTCCTTAGGAGGCTGGCTTTGGCCTTCCCATTTGAGCACCAAGCTCACAAGAGAGATCTGGGTTTGGGCTTTTGGTTAAAAAAATACATGGCTCTGGAGAATCAGGGAAGGTCTGGCCTGTGCAAGGATGTGTGGTGCAGAGATCCCCGTGAGAGCACTGGCCAGGCTACCTCAACCCTGGAAGGTTGTTTGTGGAGACCTGTGCTCGGAGCTGGTGGGTTCTGTTGCAGGCAGGTTTTAGTAATTCAAGTGACTGAGTACAGACACGTCAAGCAGTTTATTGCTGCATTAAGAGTCATTCTGTTGCCTACTCTGCGTATGCCAGAGATAAAAACCCATTTTGTCTGATGATTCTGAGAAAGACATCGAAGATGTGCTTCATCCTTGCAGCTTCCCTCACTCCTGCCATGTCTTCGTTCCTCCAGCAGCACCAGCAAGGTTCCTATGCAGGTCTCCTGTTATTCAGGGCTCTCCTCCTCCCAGGCCAGGAGCAGTCTGGCTCCCAGCCCCTGGCTGCAGGTCTTGCCTGTGCTGATGAAATGATCTGAGCCAACCTTTCCAGAGTGAATACTCCCACACAGTGTTACTCTGAGCTCTGTTCATGGCACACATCTGTCTGGAAGAAGCTTTAGTGTGCAATGCAGAGACATGCCCTCAAAGACACAAAGAGTTAAAGTAGTGTAATTTTCCAAATAAAACTAAAGGCAGTGCATCATTTTTTTATAAGCTATGGCAGGCCGTGTGACACCATGTAATTTTTGAGGAATTTTATACTTTGCAAGTAAACAACAATTGCCTGTGTCTTTTTAAGACTGTTTTTCTTTTCCTGCCAAAAGCACCTATTTGCTTTGTTCTGATTGCAGTATAAATATTGTGGTTGAAGGCATTTAATGATTGCTACAAAGATTCTTTTATTTTACATTGTGAAGGGACATTTCAGAATTTTACTAAGCATATTCACCTCAAGTGAATGAAAAATACTCTGCATTGCAGATTTGCTGAAGTAGACCCTACAGAAATAAATGCAACAGTAAAATGTTAGTCAGCATTAACACATGCAAAGCATCCCAAACCCGTCCACGGCCTTTTTGGTAAATCAGTAACTGTGTGGCATAGACAGACAAAGGTAGGAACTCTCAGTGTCATTATTCTACAAATGAGATGGTATGAGCAGCCCAAGACCCAGCTCTTCCTTGCTGGCTGGCTGCATGTGTTGAGAACCACAAGCAACATCACAGAGTCTGGTACAGGAGAGAGACACCTGCCTTGCATACACTCACGAAAGGGATCCCTCCAAAAAATCTCACATCTACTTGGAAGTATGATTCCCCTTTTACTTCCCAGCTGGAAGAAGGTTCTTTTGCTTCAGAACTTGCAGACAGTCACATGTAAAATTAAGGCTGGTATGATTAAAAGGCAAAGTCAGGACTGAAATGCAAGTGATTGACCAAAACCAGCTTCTCTTCAGATTCTTTCTTGCAAATGTAATATAACTCAGTCCCTGCTGTTTAGGTCAGGAAATTTTAAACAGATTACATTTTTAGTAAGTCACTTTTCCTTATGCTGTTTAAATAAGAAAGCTGGTCCCAGGCATAGGATCCCCTTTAGCAGTGAGAGGACTAGGAATAATATCTGGTGTTGATTAATGTAGGAGGAGGTGCTGACCTTAGTCTGAGCAATGAATGGGTTTGAGAGCACTTGCCCTGTGCTCTGATGAGTTTAGAGGCAGAAGTTCATTGCTGCTGAGCTGGTTGCTCCCAGGAAACGGAAAGGGTCTGGGAACTCCAGACTGCTTTTCCCAGCCAGGAGTAGTTACAGAAACCTGCTGGCACCTCTAGCTTCAGCTCCCTGCCTAATCCAGAGACTTATAAAGCAGCAGTCATACAGGAGGCTGGAGATCAATGCTCACTACCAAAGGATTCCAGGCAGGTTGTGAAACAACTTGAAAATGGTCTTCAGTCCCTGGTCCCAGGGGTTATGGCCTGATAATTGCTTTAGACCAAATGCTGCAGCTTATTTTCTAGCCATGGTTTCTCCACGTGCTGGGAATGACTTGTTAGCAGATTCACGCCATGGCCCTGTTTCTCTATAGCCCTCACACAACCCTCCTATGAGGGGAGAACCTCTTATTCCAGTTTATTTTCAGCTCACCATCTCATTAACCATTCTAAATTATTCTTCTATCAAACCTATTTATTTTTTCCATTACTCTCTCAGAGACATAAACCTGTTTTCTGTCTCTGTATAACAGATTTAAATGCTTGCTTTTCTGAAGCACCATACACCAATTTAGTGTAATCCTTGACTACTGCATCTGCTAGTTATTCTTATTGCTACATTGTACTTAACTAGATTTTTAAACTATTTTCTTATTGATGGCTATTTCAACCCATTCTTTCACATCTATAAAGGAGGCAGTCAATTGTAATAGTTGTAATGTAAGATAAATTTCATCTTTTTGAAGAACAGGTCAAGAAAGCACATTGGAATATACGCTCAGATTTTGAAATTACAGAATATAAAAATTGAAGTCTCATGAACCTTAATATTACTAACAGAAAGATTATTTGGTTTTTAACATCATATTTTTCAAGATGATATTGAAAGGGCAGTAAGCAGAAGGCATAGCCAGTGCTACACACTTGGGAGCAATGCGTAAGCATATACAAAAACTGCTTTGATGTTAAACAGAGACAAATGTTGCATGTGATCTAAAAAAAATCTGAAGTAGATTAAACATGTGATATATTTTGGTGGCACTGAGTCATGTCTATAGATCCCAGTGAGTATGTAACAGCATCTTTAAACATCTAAAGATATTTAGACAGCCATGATGGAGGAGTCCTGCCAAATGGCAGCAGAGAACTTTCAAGCCCCTGCTCACCCTTTTCTGGGAGATACCAAAGGGCTGAATTAATAACAGAGAGTTTGAAATGACATAGAAAGAAAAATAAGGAATACAATACAGATGAAGGATTCATGCTTGCATACATATATATATATATCTATACACACACATATTCAGACCTAAAGTTGGGGCAGTATTTAAGTTTTAAATATTTAAGAAACCAGAATAGGAATAAGAGGTGTTTTATCTGACTGCATGCTTGACTGCCAGAATTATTATAAATGAAGCCTCAGGAGTTCACAGCTGAAAGGATGATCCATTTGCCATGTTATGTCTGCTAAGAGGTGTAAATGAATATAAAATTCACTTCTGCATGACTCCTGAAAATGACAAAGCATTTCTTATCCAACCATGGAATAAGAAAGACGATCCATAGTTACTAATGGTACTGATGTGTAATCTTGTCTGACATTCCTCCTACAAGCATTTATTAGTAATTTGCTGAAGAGAGGACATATGACTAACAGGGGTCAGTTAGTCATTGAGTTTGGCTGAATTTCATATTTGGATTCTGTGAAAGGCTGGTCTCTGACTATCTTTGAAACATTTATATAAAAAGTAATCACCAACAGCAACATACAGAAAGAATCAGCTTTTGTTTATCACATTTATTCCCTACTGTACATAAGCACTACTTCAGCCTAATCCCAAAATGATGAATTTGTTTCCAAAACTTCTTTAAAACTTGTTCTATAGTAGGTTTTTTTTGGTGGGGGGAAGATGGGGAATGATGAGTGATGGGGCAGGTTACCCTCCACTTCCCTTTCCCCTTTTTTAATTTCATGTCCATTATCAGAGAAAAAAACCCAACACATTTCCATCTTGGTCTCTTAAAAGCACAGGTATCAAATAGATATGAAGTATTTTTCAAAAACAAATGCCTAGAATAAACAACATCTGGAACCCTGTGCCATCTCTAAGCTTTCTCATCCACTGGGGTGACAGCTGAAAAAGCAGAAAATTACCCACAAGGAATTTAACTCAATTCCTGTTATGATTCTTTGCAGCAGCTCAACGAGGAGATGCAAGAAATTATTGTAATATAAATCAACTTAACTCATTCCCTCTTGGAAAAAGTATTAATGGAGATAGTAGCTCTGAGCTGTACCCCCAGTGATGAGGGTGGGGACAAGAAGAGTGGCTACTTGGAGTGAAGCAGTTGGTGCAGAAGATGTGAAAATCTTGTTATTTATAGTTCATGGTTTTTTGCACCTCTGAAAAGCTCTAGTCTGATCCTGTGTTCTGCATGCTCTCTACAAAGGTATTTGCTGTGGAGAGACTAGCAAGTAAAGGTTCACTAAATGAAGACAGCAAGGAAATGGGCTATAGAAGGACAAACCTCAGCTGAAGTGTTGATGTAACATACCTTGACTGCCCAGCCTTGGAAAGTCCTCATGCTTATTACCCCAGCTCTGAGAATTTTATTGTGAGTGGCATTTGAAACACCAGGATTTTTCCTTCATTTGTCTTGCATTCTGAAACTTAAACACTGGCGTTACATGTGTGAAGTCTCTTCTGAAGTGGATGTATGTAATTTAAAAAGTTTTTTGGGGATCAGTTTTGGGGTTTTTTTTAGGATTTGGGTAGGAGTTTAAGTTTTTTGGGTTTTTAAATGAGTTTCAGTGTAAATTGAGGCACTTTCTTCTAGGACAGAGGGCATTTTGGAAGTGTTCAATGGGAATTATCATCTCCCATTACTTTTTTGCATGGTACTTGAATGGGTAATTCCTGTGGGCTCATAATGAATGTTGGCTGACAGCACTGCTTTTGAAGTGTTACTCACAGCATCCATCAAAAAAGTTCCATTTCTTTCAGATTATCTGCTTCCCTATTCTCAACTAGTTGCAAGAAGTCAGCAGGATATGTTCAGGTCTCCTCCAATAGTGATGGGTGGATGAATTTATGTTGACACACTCTATGAAGATAGGAGTTACAACAGTGTTGAAGTGTAGAAGGCAAGTGCTTTAGGTAGTCTTAAAGTCTTTAAGCAGTTTTTTAAATAATCTTAGAAGAATCTCCTGTCCCTATTGAAAAGGAGTTTTTCTAGAAAGTATGGGAAAAATTAGGAATTGTGCTGGAATTTAATATCTTTTTGTCACAGATGGGGTCTCTGAGAAAGAGAGTAGCTAATGAGAAGCCTGATGTCATAAAGCAGCTGAAGGGATGGTCATGGAAACCTGCTACCCTTATGCTCAGAACTGCTGTTTTGTCTTCCTAAGCAGCCTGCTGGAGCTGCCTCTGCTCTGAGCAGGAGATCGGCCCAGATGATCTTCAGAGACCTCTTCCAACATCAACTACTCGATGATTCTCTCACAGTTCCAGCATTTTTCTTACCAGCTCCATAGTTTTGAAAGAAAATGTGATAAAGGTCTAACAGTACTTTATTTGGGGTTTTTAAAAGTTAAAATTACCATGCAACACTTCTCAGTGATGTGCTGAGGCTATAAGCCTTAGGCTCTTGAAAGTCACTCACAGACAAAGAATTCATCTTTGTGTGGGTCCTTATGGAGCCCAGATTCACTGCCCTATGGGAAATATGTGAGCTTATGAATGTAAAGGGACGCAGTTAAATGTTGCAGTGCCAAGACATCCTTCCTAATCTGCCAAGATCTGAGATTGGAGACCTTCTTTAGCTGGCATGGCTGAGGAGACCTGTTAAAGCAGGCAGGAGAAAGAAAGGGTTTGCTTATATATGTCACTATCCTGAACTCAGACATTGTGTGGTTAAGTCAAAAAGAAGTGAAAAAGCTTAATGACTGCTAAAGAATATCCGTGAGATAGAGACTGTAGCGTACATTCAGGTACTAGCATTGTTTCTTCAAAGATTATATTTATTTTAAATAGTATTTTCCTTTTGATTTTGAGAACAATCTATTTAAATTATGCATAGAAACAAGGCATGCAAAAGCATTTTTTTTAGTTTAGTTTTTAGTTTTTTAGTTTTATTCATAATCTGATTTAACTCTACTATGACACTAATATCTATTATATCTTATATGTTACTAAGAGTATATTCTAATTGATGCAACTTCTCAATGATTTAAAAATCTGAGATATCACTTACATGATATGGTAGCTCATACTCTGGATAAGTTTGAGTTCTAGTCTACATCATATTTTTTCATTATTATTATTATCAGTATTTTAATTATTATTACAATAAAAAACAACTATACCTCCTTGGAAGAAAAATGAGTTCTTTCTACTAGTGAAGAGAAACTAAGTAAGTCAGAAATTAAGCAAAAAACATGACAATGTTGTATTCATGTTCCTTCCATTTAATTTGAAAGAATGCCCCTTTTGTGTTGATACTGACGTTTACAACCAACATAATTAAATGTTTCATTAACATGGGACTAACTCACTATAGTAAACACTACCTTAGTAGGAGATTTTTGCAGGGTTAATCAGTACTATGGTATCCCTTCATACTCTATTTATCCTTTTCATACCAGTTATTGTATGCTTTCTCTTATTTATCTATTGCAGAGTATTAAGAGAAAATACCTTTTTTGGATTACATTATCTAATTCTGTCTCAACTTTCTTTTTTTTTAATTTTACTGACATGAGTACCTCTGACATGTTTTCAAAATACATAATCTAACTAATTCTTGTTGCATCTTACTTTTCATAAATAAGGAGCAAAAGGAGAGACACCTAATGATCCTCTGCTCCTTTTTGTCATATCACTGCATGACAGAAAACACATGGAGAAGGAGCATCTGGATCACTGTTGTACTCTTTGAATCTTTTTGAGACTGACAAAATACTTCACAGCTTTTCACGTTAGAGAACTTTGAGAGAAAGGAAATTAATTTGCATATCAAAACATTAAGACAACACACACAAAAAAAAAAAGAAAATTGCACTTGGAGGATTTGCAAGGCAGTGACTAGATCAAGCTGCATGTGATGAAGCTACAAATGGCCCTTGGGAAGGGCAAATTGAGAGCTGAGTGCATGACTCAGGATCCACCTCTTCTTCCACATAAGAAACACTACAGAAATTCCAGACTAAATAAATAACTGTACTATTGTCTCAGTCAAATGGGTTTTCAAAGCTCTTGCTCTGGGAGTAATTAAGAGGTGACAATCACTAGACAAGGTAAAAGATGTCTATTGCAACAGCAAGACTCTCAAAGTGAATTTCCCTCTTAGGAGGCTGTTGCTAACTAAATTCACACAACATAATCCAGCAAGATTATGAGGCATGAATTGTACTGGTTCTAGAATAGACCCCAAATTCTAGAAATAGAAAATATACAGTGAAAGCCATACTGTTCAGGTTAGGGAACTCCATTCAGGGCTTGCTTGCCCTTAATCTTTCTGAAAAAAACCCTAATGGGCACCTAAACACCTTTGGCTACACTCTCTGAAGCAGGACATCACCCTACAAAGTAGCCAGTGTGACAGATCTACTTCCTGTGATGTTGTAAATCAAATATTGTGGGCTTTTTCTAAAGTAATATCATATTTCCCCAGCCTTTCTGTGTTCAAAAATAAAATGTCTTTCATACTGAAATTTAAAGGATATTGTGAGTTTTAAGAAGCGATCTTGAACCTCAGTATGCTCTGTCTAAATACCTCATTTGCTGTCTCACAAATTAATATAGTAGATTCTTCTTCCACTTAGTATACAACACATTTTTACCAGGGAGAATCATAGTTACTGATTAAAGAACAGCAGACCAATACTCTAGCTGCAGTTTGCAGTGGAGTGGGTTAAAAAATAAAGCACAGCCTCAATCTTAAATTTCATAGATGATATGCTGGCTCTGTGGAAGTCAATTAAAATTTTGTTATTGATTTCCAATGGTGAGAGTGTTTCACAATACATGTTTGGACTGTAAAAGAGATCAATACTATTTTGAGATATTTACTGGCTGAATTCTGTTTATTTTTAGTTCCCTTGATTCCTTCATGTAGACCAAGAAAAATTCATTCAGAGGACTTTGTGGACTGAAAGCTTAACAAATATGACTTAAACATGAGGCAACAGCCTAAATCATATGGCATTGCTTTTAGTCTTCAAACTTCCCTTTTATTATCAAGGTGGGGTTTAACACAGCAAAATGAAAAATTGACACACAAGTCGAGAAATACTAAACAAGATAAAACACACATCCCAAATACTTTGTTGATGATGATCCAGTTTTGTGTGACCACACAGTGTATAGATATACCTTACATAAATCTGCCCTCTCCATCATTTGAAAATGAGCAAAAGTGAGTAATTTTGAAAGAATTCTCGAGAAATTGGGACAGAGAAAATCAGCTTGGAAGCTAAGCCCTTACCTGCCCTGTTTTTACCTAGAATAATTTTCTCCAACAAAGTTAATCATCCCTGAAAATAGTTTAAAGGATGCATTGAAATCACATAGCTGTATCTGTACTTTACTAAGCTGCTATGAAATGGAGCATGTATTTTTACTTCACAGTGTTCTAATTTTCTGATTTACAACATACTTTAAAAAAGCATAACAATTTTATGCCTATTTTCAATTAAAGGAGATTATTTAGTTCACAGTATCTTTGCAGTAGAAAGGTTGGTTAAACTAATATGTGGAATTTGATATGATTGCTTCAGCTGTTGTTTTTTAGTATATATATATGGGCTATGGTTGTATGAAATTAAAAGGAGGGCATTATTTAAATTTAGAGATATTCCTTTTATAGCTTTTCTTTGAAATTCTTGAAAAGCATCTTGGCTCTTTTCATATTTTATAAAGTGGAAACGTGTTTATCAGTATTAAATGCAGTGCAGTATACTCTACATGGTGACATACAGAACAGGCACGTGTGCATTTCATGTTAGATAATATTGTTCTTTCATAATTTATCTGTATCGTATGTACAGTTTTGCTCAGAGAGGGAATATACCTAACATGTCCATGAGATCCACACACTCCAAATATTTGGACCACTCTGGGATGTTAAGGGAGCTACCTCATGAGACAGATCACACATTCTTGTTTCTCTGCAAAAACTAGGTGGTACCTTAATTAATGCTGAATTGCAGAGGAATTCCATGTGAGCACTTAAAACACTGAAAGGCTACAGAATGAGTTAATTATGATCAGCATTATTACAGTGAATACCAAATGAATTAATAATGCTGGCACACTTAAAGTGAAGTGTTGGTCAGGACTGCGGCAGAGCGCGTAAGGTTAAACGTTGTGTGATGAAAGGCGTTACGTGCTCAGCGGGAAGAAGAAAACTCAGTCTCTGCAGCTCCACACTCTCAAGCACAGTCCCTGCCAGCATCACACACTTCATAGTTGAACAAGTCAAATGCATGTTTTCCTGCAGGTGCAGCTCCACACTCTCAAGCACAGTGCCTGCCAGCATCACACACACTTCATATTTGAACTAGTCAGATGCACATCTTCCTGCAGGAAAAAGTGTTCAGCAACACTAGGCACAGTTTAAATTTCCAGAGGGAGAAAACACACCCAGTTGAGAAGCAGCATTTTGTAGGAGCACTCTGAAGGTCTTCTTCTCCTATTGACAGAATTTTTCTAGGTATCTATAACATTAAAAGAGTTCACTTAAATGAAGTTGAACAGAGAAGGAACACCTGCACCTCCCAGACCATGCTGCTGCCCTGAGTTGCGCTGTCACTTAGCAGACACACTGTACTACAGCTGGAATGAAACTGTGAAACACCATGATCTTACTGTACCAAATAAATTATTGCTTCATAAACTTCTGAAGATAACCTGCCTCAAAGTCATCATGGAATTTTTGTTTAGGTATAATACATTGCAACAATTCACATCTACTATACATTTGAAAGGTGTGAAAGCATAAATGCATTTAATCAGATGTAATTATTTTTATGCCTAGTACTCAAAAATATGCAGAAATGAATTTATGGTAATTTGGCAGCCAGTGGGAATTGTGTTTATAAATGTTGAAACAGCTGTTGGCAAATGTAAGTGTTAAAGGAAGGAAAACAGCTTTTAACTTCTACGCTTCGGGTTTGAGGTACAGGAATCCTCGTTCCTTGTGAGAGCTGGGCTCTGATTGACACACACTTCAAGCTGCTTCCCTCAATTCATTCCACACTCATAGGGACAGAAAAGACATGAGAATTTGCCTTCTGAACTTTGACACTTTCTTCACTGGCTCTCCTACTGTCTGTAACTACGAGCAGATGTTACACAGTAATTATCAGGGGGGGTTACTATAGGAGGAATGGATAACATGAGGACTTGCTGCACTTCTCTCTGCTTCAACTTCTAGCATCTTCTCCCTAGCTGGAGATGCCTGTACTGCCCCACCTTTACACATAGATCACATGCTTGAAGGTTTATTAATGAGAAACATGCACCTACTTAAATCTGTGTCAGTGCTTAACTCCTGTGTTCTCCAGGGCGGGCTTGTAGCTTTGCTTTCCCAATTATACTTTTAGGGTTTTAAGCAGAAAGAGTCTACTTTATAGAAATACATGCATGCTACCTTAATATATGATAGTTTTGCATGCAGTACTTCTGCCAAGTTCTCATAGCTTGGCTTCTGTATAAAAATCTCTGTTAAAGTAATTTCTGAAGTTTTACATGGTATCAGTGACTCATTTTGTTCTATATCTTTATTGCTTTATTTGCATGCATTCTGGATGGACAGGCTAAAAATACCTAGTTTGCTCTAACAAAGTTCCTCATTCAGATTCTCATTCTAAATGCAATTATTTCTTTGGAAAATAACTGAAAACAGAACTAAAAGTGGTCAGTAAAGTTAACTGCACAAGGTAGGCTGGTGTCAGGAAAGTAACCTATTTACGAACTGGAAGAAATATCCTGTATGAAGAGTGGTGTGGACTGACCTGTCAACACATATGATATTCAAAGTCATCATTTTTAAACAAGTAACAAGGGTAAAACACATCATTACTGGGCAGTACACTTTTGACTCAGAGTATGTTACAACTTTTGCACATAATTTCCAATTTTGAAGATGTAACTAAGAGCTGACTGTGTGCATCACAGCCTTAATCCTAGTATCTGGCTTTATCAAATGATGGGGTTCTCTTTCATTCCTGTACTCTATGTTATTGTGGAAATCAGTAGCATTTCCAATAAATTATAGATTGACCAGTACTAAAGGCTCTTTGAAAACCACACTCAGTCATCTCCTACTGAACCCTTTTAAGCGTCTATTAGGCTCCTTTGAAAACCATAGAGTGCCCTCTGTTGACCAAAGTATATTCCTTTAACATATTAAATATTTCACACAGAAAATGTTACAGTTTCATTTTTTCCAATGTTTCACTTTGAAAAAAAAAAGCTAATTTTGCAAAAGGGAATGTATTCCCTTAAGACTGTTATTATAATGCAGAAGTATAAAAACCCCATAACTACAACCAGTTGTCTTACTAAATATTGACACATAATAGCGATGATTGGAAAGATACATACCTGGCAACGCTAGCTGAGAGCAATTTCTTTCCTTGTGTATGCACAGGTAGGGACATGTCTGTTCATGGTCCTGAACATGCACATTCCTATTAATGCAATTAAAAAAAAAATAGACTTTGTAAAAACTCAGAGCAGACAGGGATACAGCATGACAGAGCCCACAGTGAGCAACAGAAAATGTGTGGTAAATGATGATTGCTCAATCCCACCATGTTCTCCCAAAAAGCAAAACAGCTGAGTGCAGATTTCACTCCCGTGTTGTCTCCATATGACACAGAGAAATTGATGGCTTGACTTGCTGGTGACTCTTCGAAAATAAGTTCCAGCAAGCCTTGATAAAACAGTAAATTTTGTTGCAATTTCTGAGCAGGAATTCATAGGAGGATGAGAATAGTTCTATTCTTCTCATCATTTTTCTTTTCTCATCTGTTGGCTGAGTGAAAGCATTTTTATTCTTAGGACTATTTCACACATTAATTGATTGAGAATGTCAACACTGAAAGTGATTGACTTGCATTAAAATATCTTCTAAAATAACATATAAAATATCATCTGATATACTTTATTTAAATTTTGATAAAAGACACACTTCATGATGAACATAGATATAAATATTCACTTCTAATTAATCTAACCAGTTAATGAAATAGTTTCATTTATCCTGTGTCATTGTACAGATAATGATTAATTTTTGGAAGTGATATTTTATAATATTTTATAATAAAGGATGACCAATTTCCATTATTTTATGTCCGTTTGAATGTATGAAAAATAAAAGAAACAGTTATCTTGTTTTATTTCTCTTACTGTTATACAGTAAGTTGGACTTCGGTTCCAACTGTTGAGGAAATGGATCCTAATGCTGAATGTCTGTGTATTCAGCAATATGGTGGCAACTGTAAAAACACATAGACAATTCACCTGTTGAAACATGTTAGTACACTAGTAAATAGAGTAAATTAACATTTACTTCCTGATATAAAACATACAGACTTAAACCAGATGTCTGGAGATTAAAGAGGAAGCATACAGAAATGCAATTCTTCACTGATCTTGGCTCCTTCTTGCATTATGTTTTTTCTGCAAATTTGATTCTTTCCCTAATCCTATAAATAAACCATATATTCATGAAATCAAGGTTTTATTAAGTTGGGAATATAATAATATAATCTTTTTAACATACATTAATCATTACAATTTTTGCATGAGATCTTCGTTTTTCCAGGTCCACAGATTAAATTCATTTGTGAAATTAAAGATGTCAAATGCATTTTTGTGGAGACAAAAAAAAAAAAAAAAAAAAAAAAAAAAAAAAAAAAAAAAAAAAAAAAAAAAAAAAAAAAAAAAAAAGTAAATGTCAAAAGGAAAACGCAGGAGTGTTTCACAAAATTTGCAATATGGTTAACTAAATTCATAAAATAAAATATAGTAGCATGCAGAAAGAAGAAAAAAACAAAAGCAAACAAACACAAAACAGAACAAAACAAAAAACAAGAGTAACTAAACTAATAGTCCTTGCATTTTTTACAGGAAATTCTCGCAGTCATGACAAATCATGCAGTGTAGTACTGCCAAACTGGAAGGAAGTAAAACTCTTTGGAGTGTGTGCATTTAAAATAAGCTTTCTTGGGCTTATGCGAACAGCTTTTACAAATTCCCTCAAAAACGATGGAATGAGTAAGTGGCAATCTCTTGCCGTGCGGAAGGCCCTAATTGCAGAATATTCCCATGACAACACAAAATCCTTGTCCTGTCCCAGGGGCCACACGAGGGCGCTCTGCTTTTGTCTGTAGCGTGCTCCGTGCTCTGTGCCGTCTTAAAAGGAACGCTCTTTCTCTTTTTTCCCCCGTTTTTCCGTCCCATTTCAAAGACTGGATATTTTACCGCTGTATAGAACGAGGTGGTGAAATGATGGAGCCACACTTCTACAACGACTTGTTAAAGTTACATCTCCCTGCTGCCACTGCACTTCTCGAGCGCTCACAGACTTTGTTCTGTTGAGTATTTGGGACACATCCAAAACCACCACTGAAGAGATTTGTTTTATGGACAGATTGAACCCTTGGGCAGTATTAAAGAGAAGCAGCACTCTCTCTTCTGAGTCACATCAGAGGTGGGTGCAGAGCTCCTGTAGTACCTGAGAAGAGGGACTACACCGAAGGAACACGGTGTGGGTGTAAGCACACCTCCATGAAATCTGTTTTCCTATCAGGCTATGCCTCGAATCCAACATATTATACAGCCAGCAGATAGCTGTGAGTTTTACTCCTTGTACCTGACCCTGAAATATCTATTTTATTAGTCATTTTAAATCTGATACACAACAGCATGAATGGGGTTTTTTAAATACATCTTTTCTTTCAGAATAAATAGTATTTTCTGCTGTACACAATAAGTAAGGAACATTAAAAAAGTTTACAAGTATATTTATAAACTAGATACAGAAGGCTACCATTTTTTTCAGTACTCTACACTATATATAGCTTTAGACAACAAAAGACTAATCTTCTAAGTAGATTTCCAAGTAAGCTTTCCAAGAAGAAAGCTGTCCAGGAAAGGCGTAGGACAGTCCTTTTTGTGCCCATGCATCACTAATTTTTAGAAGCACAGAGTCCTTTTCCTTAACAGCTGCATCTCAGTGAGGGGGGGGATGCCGATGTTTTCCAGCTTTTTTTTTTTTTGTGACAGCCTCTCTCCATCTGGAAGTTTTTTCTCTGCACGTCAAAATTAACAAACCACAAGCTTGGTACCTTTAGCTGGGCCTTTATCAGGCCCATACTGGGTATTGGTATACAGTGAGACACAGAAAGATAGATAAAATTCACTCTGTTGTTGTGGATTGTCTGTGTCATGTTTTAGAAATTAATCACATTTCCACATTCAATTTTTAGTCTTCTTTCCTTCACCTTGACCACAGAAAACGCAACAACTGGAGCGAAGTTTGATTTCCTTATTTGCAATGCTCATTCCCTGCACTCTTTGAACAGAGGAATTTCCCCAGCACTACTACCAATGCATGTTGTTGTATAACTGTGCAGTCTTTGATAAAATCATCAGGAAAGGACACACTCTCAGCAACAGCTACTGCGCTGGTGGCAACTGCTGGAAGTATGCTGAATTAGATGGGCCAATCTGTTATTCTCACAGATAAATCTTTTCTCTTGTTTGAAACAGGAAAACACACAGTTGAAAATTGCTCCTTGCTCTAAGTAATGAAAACACAATATATTCTCTTCATGCTGAATCCATCATAAGGTAAAGGTATATTAAGTCTCAAGTCAAATGACTTCCCAATTAGCCAGCCAGGTTTGTATCCATGAAAAATGCAAATTACAGATGAGTGATGAGATCTTGTATGTGTTACTATTTTGCAGCCTCAGACTTTTTAGCTGAACAGTAGTAATAAATAATGTTTCTGAGTGCTCATGCTGTGAAATTGCTTGCTGTTGTGAATACATCTCTTCACTACCTGCAGGTGCAGCAGTGAAAGTACAGGCACTGTTAATCACCCTCAAAGCAATGAAAGGAAAAAAAGGAAAGATCCTTCCTGGTAATGTCTTTCATGGAAATCCAATGAATCTAGATAATATGTTATCTTCAGGAACTCAGCAGTGCACCTGGTTAGAGGATGGATTTGTCAGATATATTTTCCTCCGCTCTAATCCCTTCCCTCTCCTCCTGCCTCTTAGAAAGGTCCTGATTTCATTCAGGAAAGAGCTCTGACCTTTTCTGCAGTGAGCAGGCAAAGTTGTTATCACTTAGTTGCCTATGAAGGAACCAGCCCTGCAAGTTCTAGACAGCCCTTCCCTGCAGGCAGGTGCTGTTGGTGGTCACCAAATGGCTCATCAGTAACTCCTTTCCTGAAGGGTGCTGAAATGGCAGCCTTGAAATGTAAGGCAATTTACTCTCCCCTTCAAGGTGAGGGTATCATGCAGAAGTTAGAGTTAATACAATTTATGGTGCAGGTATTTCTTGTGCATGATATAAAATATTGCAAATATTTCTCATGTATTACAGAGAACAGTTTTACATTAAAATTATCTTTAATCCCTTCTGATTATGATCTCTGTGTGACACTCCAGTTAATTTTAAGACATTGTCCAATCCAAGCCCTCTTACCTTGTGCCTGTTCTTAAAGGTGTCAAATGGAATGTTGTATAATGTCAGAATAATACAGAGGCAAAGATGTTTGACAGAACAAGTCTGGCATTTTTGCAAAGGGACAATACAACTTATAAAACATCTGAGAATAGCAACCTGAATATTTCCCTCTCTATTTTCCAGTTTTGCAAGGAACACTTGTGTATTCTTTGCACAACTGAGGAAAATGCCTGAAAAACACAGGATAGCTGGTAAAATGCACAGTTAAGTTGAAACAGATTTTGGTTCTTCTGGGTTTCATGTGTTCTACTTGATAGATTTTTATCCATAGTTTCCCTTTAATACAGGCGGGAAAATATTATGAGCTTAACACATTGGTCTGATGAGTTTTATTTCACTCAGCCTTGCAAAGTGCTTTAAGAACCAAGCTAATGTCAGCAAAATACAGGAGATGCTTTTTGTCCTCTCTCTTTCATTTTTATTGTGCCTGGAAATCATAAGGTTGTAAAAAAAATTATATTCATGTTGTCTTCTAAAATAAAGAAAGATTTGGAATATTTTGCAATTAAGATCATTTCCATTTGTGAAATTCACCAGCAATCAATCCTCACACACAGAAAAAAAATCACGTGATGTATCTATGACAGTTTCACAAAGAAAATAATTTAATTTATCTGGCACATTATTATTGTTCTGCATTGGAAACACTTCTGTCAGCTGTATGTGATAACATCTCTTGTCTGTGTATATTGTGAAAGACTAGACTAGAACATCTACATTTCTATTACCTCAAGAACTGATTTTTTTCAGTTTTCCATTATAAAAGAACCAGTTTGACTTAGCTGAAGGATTAAGCAGCTCCTTCAAAACACTTGTTGCTGCAGTAGCAGATGTTCTGCTGTGTTCTTTCCTCTCTTATTTTTCAAGTAGTGCTGTGATAGTGCTACCCAGTTTATGTACTCGGGGTGCATTTTTGTGGCAAACCTGCATAACTGAAATATTAGCATCACTTTTGGACATTCATAAACATCTAGAGAATTCCTGAAGTTTTAAAAATACACTCAACATTAGAAATATATGAAACTAGAAGTGGGATTGACAAGAAATATTTGTAAGGAAGCATGAAGCTGCTAACAGGTTGCTGTTGTCACCAAAAGCAGAAGTGTTGAATCTCACAAAAAAATCATGAAATTCAGTTATTGATAGTTCAGTTTAAAAGAAACCCAAGCTTGTTGAATTAGGAGATATGAGACTGAAGCACCCAAGTAGCTTGGGGTCTGCTCTACTGTGGCTTTTAGAGGAAGATTTTCATAGCCTGAAAAAGGTTTTCTGCTGCTGTTTCTGCTAGATCACATCTATACTGCTGTATTAAGACTACACTTCATGAGGACCAATCTCTTGACCACATCCACTCTACTTTCAAAGGTGTTTTTTCAGAACTGGAGGTATGTGGCCAGTAATACTAAGTTACTGATGAAAGCAAATTTGGAAAGATGTTAAAAGCTACATTCTTTTAGAGGTATTTCTTTGGCTAATTTTAAAAACATCAATGGAAAGTAAAATATTTTGGTGATTTATTTCAACAAAAATGTTTCACACTCCATTTAGAAGCAAGAGGAATAGGAGAGGAAACCTGCAGATATTGCCAAAATTCAGTTCTAAAGATGTGAAGAAATGAAAAGGAAAAAATGATGTCTTCTGTCAGACATTTTTTTAACATTAATTACAAGTTTCACCACCATGAAGAACTTCAGGTGGTTTAGCTCATTACCTACATTTCAAAGGTAGCAAAAGTTTTACGAGGATGTGATAAAGAGAGGGCTCTGCCAGTTTTATCAGGAAGATGTGGAGGCTGAAAAAATGTGTGTTGCAGATGTGACTGTGGTCCCTTTGATACATAAATGAAAGTCTTTTACTCAGATCTTTCAGAATTTCTCTTCTTTGTGTGCAGGTAAGGAAATAATGTCAGAAGAGAAGCAGGGGAAGGAGGAATACAAATAAAGGCTAGCAATTATCAGCCAAACTCCCTCTTTCCTCCTAGGATGTGTATAGGGCACTTGGGTGTAACATTAGAGGAAATGCAAAGCCCTGAAAAGGCTTGTCTTGAGTGAAAGGAGGATGACCTTACCTTTCCATCACCATGTATGTAGCTCTATAAGCAGAGAATGATGATGGAAAACAGCTGACAGTAGGGTTTGTACTCCTTCAGATGGCTGCCTTCTATCTATCACCTAGTGCCTCACTACCACTGCTGAGAAAGTAAGTCTCAGTCAATCTTTGAATAAAATTTATTTTTTAAAATTATTTTAATTCATTGTGCTTAAGGCCTGTCTGCATGGCAAGGGTACAAAGAAACATGCAGGGCTTGATTTTTCAACTGGAATATATAGTCTGCTTATAAAAACTCTCATTTGTCTTTGATATGATTTTTCTCATAGCACTAAATATATATTTCTTGGAACTAGGTCATGCTGAACTTCAAAATATCAGTGAGCCTATATCAAAATTTTATCAAATGCAAGACACGAATCTTCACTGATCACTCTTTCACCTGACCCAAAATCAGATGGCTGTGGTGAGGTAGTGTCAAATCAAAATGAATACAGCTCCACATAGGGGTACAAACGGCAGGATGTTACACTTAGACTCTATATGCTGTGAATGAAGTCCCATAATCAGTCTCATTATTTAAAGGTCGTCTGAAGGTTATGGGTGGCAGCTTGATTAGATGATCATTGAAGGTCCCTTCCAATTGAAACACACTTCTAATTCTCTCTTCTCTTCTCTTCTCTTCTCTTCTCTTCTCTTCTCTTCTCTTCTCTTCTCTTCTCTTCTCTTCTCTTCTCTTCTCTTCTCTTCTCTTCTCTTCTCTTCNTTCCACTGTAGATTACCCAGAACACACACCACACAACATATTCCTCTCTATCTTTAGATCACTCATTTCTAAGATAGGGATCTTCTTCAGAATCACTGTTAACTCTTCAAAAGTATAAAACCATGAATAAACATTACATTTCCAGAAACTGATGGTGCAAATTCAGGTGCACAGTAGAACAAATAATTAAAAAAACCTGCAGTTCTTAATAAGGGAATTTCATTTCACTGAAACACCTGTCAAAAAATTTTCCATGATTTAAAAGATTTGTTCAGTTTTCATGAAAGGTTAAGCATGATGGATTCTTGTCTTTTAAGTTCATGCTTTCTGGAGAGAAAAGATTCAAAATATCTAGATGTGAGAAGTACATTCCAATGGCTTGGATCAAGGAGAGTGTGGCCAGCAGGACCAGGGCAGTGATTGTCCCCTGTACTCAGCACTGTTGAGGCTACACCTCGAATCTTGTGTTCAGTTTTGGGCCTCTTACTGAAAGAAAGACATTGAGGTGCTGGAGCGAGCCTAGAGAAGAACAATGGAGCTGGGGCAGTGTCTGAAGCACATGCAGAGTGACTTATCGGGAGTGGCTGAGCGAGCTGGGGCTGTTTAACCTGAAGAAAAGGAGGCCCAGGAGGGACCTTCTTGTTCTCTGCCTGAAAGGAGGCTATAGCCAGGTGAGGGTCGATGTCTTCTCCTGAGTAACAAGCAACAGCATAAGAGGAAACACCCTCAAGTTATCCCAGAGAAGATTTAGATTGGATATTAGGAAAAGTTTCTTCACTGAGAGGGTTGCTAAGCACTGGAACAGGCTGTCCAGGGAAGTGGTGGGATCATCATCATCTCCAGAGGTATTTAGGTGACATGTGATGAGGCATGTAGATGTTATTCTCAGACTCATGGTTTAACGATGAAGTTTTCAGTGCTGGGTCAATAGTTGGACTCCACGGTCTTAGAGGCCTCGTTCAGTCCTAACAATTCTATGATTTTATGAAAAGCCAATAAAATTTCAACTTTTCCCCTTTCTCTTACAGAAATATTGTCACCCTGTTATTTTGGAATTTTCCTAGCCTTCTGATTGTTTACCTTCTTGGAGTCAGTGTCTCACAATTCTAACATTCTCTTAATGTAGATATAGCTCTGTTTACCTAACAGTTGTTTTCTGTTTACATTCCTTTCTGGAGGAGGAGAAAAATTGATTGACTGTCTGTTTGACCAGTGTGGTTGGACGGGTTGTGATCCCATCCTCCAATCCATAACTGGCGCCAAAAATACATAAATATGAATGAAAATAAAGTTCTCACCCTTCTTTCCCTCTTGGACATCTCTGAGTCCCTGTGTGATTTTTCGTGTCCGATTGTGACAAAAGATTTTTTGATAGACCGTGATATCAGATGCTGTATGTACATGAACATTTTTTTAAATTATCATATACCTAAAACAGTAATTCTCATTCCTAATTTTCATATTTTTATCTCTTTATATAGTAAGGGATGACATAATTTAATATGGCTTGACCTAACTGTTTTTGAATGAAAATTAGGTTTCAATTTAAAATGACCAGAAACAGAAGCTGAGATTGTTAAGTGAAGGTATGCTTATCCAAGAGAAGAGGCGAAAAAGTTCAGTACCACATATTGTTCTCTGATTTACCAAATCAAGCTTCATGCAATTGAGAAGCCCCTTTTTAAATGTGTCCTTGAGGATTTCAATTAGTACATTCTTTTTCTTAACTTTTTCTGTAGGCAGAAAGAGGACAAAGATTTTTAGCTTGGCATGAACTAGCCATGAAATCAATCCAGTATAATATTCCCTCTGTTTCCTTGGGAGAGGCACTGTGGCTGTCCAAAACCTGTTTGATGTCTCAGCAGAGGTTCAGGTCCGTGTGTTCACCCAAGGCCTCTGAGAGGGGCTGTTGTCATAAAACATCTATGAAATGAATGACCTGAGAGGCAAACAGAGCTGTCACATACATGGCTACAATTCCCCATTAGTAAAGACTTTCCAGGAGCACAAATGTACATTATCTGACAGCTGCTTCTGCAATGCTACCTCAAAGTGACTTACAGCCAGACCTTCCAGTAAATCAGAAAGAGATCCCAAAGATCAGTTTCAGGCCGAGGATAGGCAAAAAATTCCAGAGGACCCAAATTAGGGGGTTTTTAATTTTAAAATTTCCCACAGCTTTCTTTCTAGAGTCAAAGATTTGAATTGCGATCAAGAATTTGAATTGCTGTACAAGACATAAAATACTTAATACATGCTCTGCTCTTTTTTTT
>VXBR01008702.1:219540-250674 GCA_013400215.1 Cisticola juncidis
AATTCTTTTTCTTTTTTTTTTTTTTTTTTTTTTTTTTTTTTTTTTTTTTTTTAATTTTAAGGCAGCTCATAAATTTATTGCAGTCTTATAGCATACCATTCAGATTGATTTATGGGACACAGCTCAGATTTCTTATAGCTGAATTACCAAGTACAAACCAGGTACACCATCCCATTAAAAATGAATTTACTATGGGAACTGCACATTGAAAGTTAAATAATGGCTTGATTTTCAAGCTGAAACTGAAATATTTGCTTTTCTGCCAACTAATCCAAAACAGTCTGTGAATAATTACATTACCTTTGCTTTCAAAATGTTGTTTATTTTCACTGAAGGTCATAGTCTTTGGGGAAAAATTTCAGAATAATGAGCATTACTTTACACACTCTGACCTGTAGTGTCACCACTGTCACACCTGTGCCCTGAAGGGTATGTTTATCTTGGCAAAAGAACTTAGTTATGCTGAAGGTTATTTTTACAGACATTTTTATTTTATTTTAAGGGAAATTTTGCATGTGTTTACATACACATAAACAGCTTCAATTCATATGAACTGCAAAATCATGAATGAGTTCCAGATCAACAAAATCTGGAAGAAAAAAGGTAGTTAATCCCAGAAAGTGTATCATTACAAGTTAGCTCACATTTCATAGCAAGTAATATTTAAGCTAATGTCCTAAAGAGTAAGGAGAAAAAAAAATCCTTAAAAAGAAGAAAAAAATAAAAAAGAAGAAAAAAAAAAGGAAGTGTGAGATTCTCCTTTTTATAGTCTTTCTTCCACAAATTTGATCATAACAGAATGTATGATGTTAGAAGAATGATTTATCAGTAGAAGTATCAGTGTAGATTTATCAGTAGAAGTATCAGTAGAAATATCAGTGTAGATATTTCTCAATGTTTCCATTCTGCACTCTATAAGGATAACAGTGGAAATACAGGGTCCCAGCCTGAGCTGCAGACACACTCCTCATTTTCATTTCTAAGATTTTCTGATTTTTAACTTAATGATGTTCTTAGGACTGAAGAGAAGATTCACTATGAAAAGAAGTCCTCTATAGAATCTTTCATCAGATGGTATGGAAACCTTGCCTAACATATAAGAAGGGATGAAATAAGAAACTTTCAGATTTTGAAGTATAATAGCTCTTAAAATAAATTAAATTTAAAAAAAAAAAAAAAAAAGAAAAAAAGAAAAAATAGAAAAAATAGAAAAAGTAAATAAAAGAGAAAGAAAGAGAGGGTAAAGGTAAATAATTTCCTCTCCTTGCCATTTGCAGATTTATTTGACTGGAGAGCCATTGTAACTTGTAAGCAAGCTATGACAGTAACTAAGGCCTTGAACTGCTGTCCATGCTGCTAGATGAGATGAGCAGTTCACTCAGGTCAGCTGGGTTAATTCTTGCCCAACATATTTATTCATAATGAACTCTCTGGTGAGCTGAAAGGGTGTTCTCAGTCTCCATCTAGATCCTCATTTTGTTTGTGGTCATGAAAACTTGGGAGACCAGAGGAAGTCATTATGTGGTTGTACATAAACACATAGGTAGTACATGCGTAATTTTGGGTTTCCCTAGTAGAATGCCTCATCTATGCCATTTCTTAGGCACAGAGGTTCATTTATCCACAGGTGACCTGCAGTCCCCTCCTATATCCCCCTCCCTACACCATTGTCAAGCACACAGTGCCCATTGGCAGCACTCAAAGTGGAGCAGGTGCTAACTGAATGCAAAAAAAGAAGTTGCCTTCCCAGATGGGCACAACAGAGCTGAACCAAAACAGTGCAAGACCCATAACCCGGTGAGTGACGTCTTTACTCTTGCTATGTACTGCTGGCATTTGGAAGAAATGCTTGTGTGTCAGAGAAGTACTGGTTTGATCCCATTTTTTTCCTATCTGGCATACTCCCATGGAAGAGCTAAATTAACTGTTCAAGAGTATGCTTTGTGCTGAGAGTAATCAGCATGTTATATGCAGAAAGGACAATTAATTTTTGAGGAGTTTGCCTCATTTGTAAGAATCACAGTGAAAAAAAATGCAGAATCAGCACTGCCCGATCAAGACATGCCTCCTTCATCCAGGTTTTCCTCACTGTTGGTGTGGAGTGGTACAGCTGATTAGAAATGAGCCATATGCTCTCCTAAATTACTAATTCTGCTTTACTAATGAGACAAGCAGAAACAGTGTTGAGGCCTCTGGGCGAAAACCTCTTACTTTCTGCTATGGTCAGTTTAGAAGTGAGAGCAATGTTCTCGTTCCACGTTCCTGACCCATCCAGCAGCACTGCCGAGCTTCTGTCCAGGACCCTGGAGAGCGCCTCGTCCGTCCCCGCGGGCCCGCCCGCTGCTCCCAGGGCTTGGGGGAGAAGATTCCAAGAAAACACGGCTTTTCAGAGAAGGGGGAAGGTGTATGGGCTCGGCTAACCATCCTGTTAAGGGGGAGACTAGGCAGATATGAGTGCTGCAGATTTATGTGAGAAATTTTCCTTGGGGAATGTTTTCTTTGGTTACTGTACATTCCACACTCCCTGCATGTTCTTTGCCTGCAATGGGAAAATAGTTTAAGGAGAGTTTTTATAAACAGTGGGTTGGTTTTTTGGTTTTTTGTGTTTGTTTTTTTTTGTTTTTTTGGGTTTTTTTGGTGGGGTTTTTGGGGTTTTTTTTGTTTGTTTGGTTTGGTTTTTTTTTCCTGGGGTGGGTGGTGTTGGTTTGGTTTTAGTTTTGGTTTTGGTTGGTTTGTTTGTTGGTTTGTTTGTTTTAATTTGTATCCTGAAATAGGATAAATCTTTTGATAGCATGGAAATGTCTCTGAGTCTTTCCTTCCTCCCTCTGAGGACTGCATGGAGACACTTTACCTGTCATTTACCTTTGCATCCTTCAACTGCAATCACACAACTTTCTTGTGACAACAACTGCACACACGGGCAGAGTTATACAGAAAGTAAATGTTTTTACCTGGTAGCTACACTGGAGAATGCTCCTCTCCAAGGATTGTTTGCAACTCTGCAGATCACAGGGTGAAAACTTTTAAGTAGCAGTAGAGTTTAATTGTCTCTGAAGATGGACTCTAGAGCCTATTCTGGTTTTGGAGTTTCTTTCCCCAAACGATTTTCCTGATAGGGATTTTACTAAAAATCTCATCACTGGAATGACTTGATGGAATCCTAAAAATAGGTCACTGAGTGGATGTTAGCATACATGTTTGGAAATGGTGTTCAGTTTGAAATTGAAAAGTATAATTCAGATCACTTTTCATCTCACAGTTTCATTGTGATGATCAGCTGGGAGAACTGAAGTGTCTCCTGCTTTTTAATGACTTAGGAGAATAAACTATGAAGAGAAAAGAATGCACAATGGAATTCCTTTTAATACTTAACCAGAAAACAAACCCACGCTATTCCTTACCAGAGGTGTTATTCCTCACCAACACAAAGCACAGAAATTGCTTTAGGCATTCTCATAAAAGCAATTTCAATTATAAAGAGAAACACAAGGTAAGGAGGAAATGTTCAAGAGCTGATGTTTTCTCTTATTTAACTGACAGGTTTCTTGAATACTGGGCTGGCTTTTTATTTCATATCTTTCAGAAAATTTATATTCCAGCAGGTAAGATTCCTGAACAAAAAGAACTCTGAGCAGAATATTTGTTTGTTAATTATGTATGAAATGGCTGACTACTTATTTTGCACATGGATAACATACATCAATACAAAGCACATGAAAACACACATATTATACATATCAATAAGCATGTGGGTGGAGGATCAGATGATCATTTTACATCAGTTACAACATTCCTTTTTGGTGACTCTGTCTATGAGAGTGCACACATCCATGCATAACACTTCCTTGTCAATGAAGGATAGGACATGACAGGCATTTAGTTACAGCTTATTAGTGATTTGAAAGAGTAGGTGTAAAATGGGGCTCTAAGAACAGCTGCAGAAAAGATTATTTTTGTAGAGAAAAAAGAGAATGCTTCATAGTACTAGAAAACAACAGATTTGAAAAACGTCCAAAAGAATATCTAAGATTCCAGATCCTTTTCTAAGACCTTGAGCAAAAACCTCTTTGTGGTTGCTGGCATTAAAGGCATGCTATACAGCTCGAGTAAACCTAATGCTTCTATTCAAGACTGTCTCAAAGGAATGAAGCCAACTAAAAGATTAGATGGAATCTGAGTTTTAGACCAGAGATTCATTTGTAACAGGATTCCCTTTAATAGAAAATGCTATTTAATATTATTGATGTGGGCGTTATGGTCCCCAGAAGCATGTCATCTCCTTGAAGAGCTCTGTAATTCCTTTGGTAAGATGGCTGTACAGAAGTTGCTTTCCCTTTTGATAACTGACCCAGAGGGCATTTACTGAGTTCAAAGAAAAGGCATATTTTTCCCTTGCAAAGGCAATCTATATAGAAGAGAGAGCACAAAGAATTTCACTTTTTTTCCCTCCTATAGACACTTTATTTAATATGTATATTCATGAACAATGCTTCTTTTTCTAAACTGTTGACTCGTCTTTACTTAGGTGCATATTATCAGACAGCATTCTGAGCAAGTGATGGCATAACCTTGTATGTTATATAGACATATCCCAAATAACATTGTTTTTGAGCCAAGTGCCCAAGAGAACAACAATAATTACATAATAAAAGATACAAATTATATGGGTGGTGGCTTGCAGGTAAGAATAACTGTACAGGTTAATACAACAGTGCACGGAACTCAGTACAGCCATTATTTGGGATTCTGTGATTTTAGCCCCAAGAAAAACACAGGACTAAGCCCTTGAAAATCAGAATGAAACTGTGATTTTTATTTTTTTTTCTTTTCTTGATTCCTGAATATTGGTTCAATCTCTGATATGTTCAGATGTCCTGCTTTCCATAGGGATAAAGTTGATTTTCTTCCTAATAGCTGGTACCATGTTGTGTTTTGGATTTAGCATGAGAATTATATTGATAACACAGATGTTTAGCTGTTTCTGGATTTAACATGAGAATATTGTTGATAACACAGAGATGTTTAGCTGTTTCTCAGCAGCACTCATACCTTTTCAAGGACTTTTCAGTTTCCAATGCTCTGCTTGAGAGGAGGAGCTGGGAGGAGGAGCTGCAAAAGGAGCTGGGAGAGAACATAGCCAGGACAGCTGGACCAAACTGGCTGAAGGGATACTCCACACCATGTCCAGGATATAAACTGGATGGGAGCTGGGCTGGAGGTTCTGATGAATGCTTAGGACTGGGTTGTGCAGCAGTCAGCAAGTGATGAGCAGTTGTGCATCACTTCCCTTCCTTGAGTTTTATTCCTGACTCTCTTTCTCGTGTCTTCTTTTTTGACTAGAGTAACTATCAATATTATATTTTACTTTATTTTAAATATTACACTTAAAATTTATTTAATTCAAATTTCAAAAATAATTTCAAATTAATTAGAAGTTTATTGTGATTATTTCTTTTTAAAGGGAAATCTAACCTTTAACCCTTAGTTATAATCCCCCATATCTAAAATTTTTGCAGCAAATCTAACATTGTGCAACAAAAACTGCAGCTTGTGATAATCCATTTATTTTTTCTTAATGCTGGCACACTCATCATATATGCATGCAGAATTTGAATGGAATTAAATAGATTTAAAGATACAAAATTTCCACTTACAATTCAAGAACAGTACTCAATTTTAGGTTATTAATCTTATATTTCAGGTTCTCATGTTGAAATTTCTGTAGATCTCCTTCCAGATTTATGCCAAAGATTAATTGCAAAAAGGCAACATAAGTAATTTTCAGCTACATATTAATATATTTTGTTTCTTATCCTCATCATAAATACCATATTCAACATATGCAACTCATGAAGTTACACAGCCAGTAAATTTTCCTGTGGCAAAGTGCATTAAAACTCTTTCTGTATACCTGTCTTTTACAGGCAAATTAATAAGACTTTTTACTACTAGATTGTCAAATAGTGCCACAAGGACTAAAGCCACTTTAGGAAATAAGATATTATTTCAAAAGGTCATATTTGCCATTTTGCTAAATCCTAAGATTAAATGAAGGTTGTGTTACAATTCCAACAATATTATGTTTGCCATTCATCTGCTTTAAGGGGGACAATTCTCAGCTGAGAGATCTTGACTGCCACCGTGGTTGTGTCAGATTTAATGGGAACTGGTGGTGTTCATCATCATCCCGGTGTAAGATTTGAAGATGACAAAACACAAATCACTGCATTTCTCTATAGACTCTGCAACCTATCTGGGTTTTGAACAAGACCCCACATAATTTAAGGTAGGAAGATATCTCAATTACCTTTAAAAAGTAGGTTCTAAACAAACAAGCAAGCAAAAAGGCCACAGGAGTCTCAGTTGCTGAAAGGAGTCTGACGCCCAGTTCCTGCTTAAGCACCTCCTGAAATGGATCAGCATATTTCTAGTGTAGAATTTCCTGGAGTAAAATAATCACCTTCTAGAGGTGTTAAATTAGGCTGTACAAGTCTATTGTTGCACTTTCCCTAGTGCATACAGAAACATCAAGTACTAAAGACCAGACAGCTGAACAGTTAACACAGTTACTTATCACCTGTCTATCCATAGGTGGAGACATAGATCTTCCAGGGACCTCTACGACTTTGGTGCTGTAACTAGGTTTTTGTAAAGCAGAGTAACACATACCCTCTGTAAAGCCTCATCTTCTCCCCTGCTGCTCCTTTCCCTGTAGCAATGACAGATCAAGAAAAATGGGTAGAATTGACCAACTCCCTGCTTCTTCACAGAATTCACTGAACAGGCTGATAAGGAAAGTGCTGCTGCTCAGACATTTCTATCACTGTCCTGGTCCTGCTTCCCATCACTCTGTGAATTTTCTAGAAAAGAAGAAGGTTATAGATTTTTATGATATCTCTTACATATCCTCTTCATCTTCACAAGCGATTCTACGGTTTTCCCAGCCTTAATTCACTCTCCTACCTGTTTTCCGCTGGCCCACCCAGTCAGGGGTTCACAACTCACCTTGACATCAGCAAACTATTTTTCCAGCGAGATGATATTTACTTCAGTGTTGGAAGCAAATGCTTTAATAATAAATTAAGCAGTAAGAGTAAAGTTAAAGGTGCATGCTGAAGACACAGAAAAGTTTAGGTGACTAAACTGAAGTGAATGCATGTGGGCTGTTAATCAGTGATATGACCTCTGAGAGTGTGCGGGACAGTTGAAAAGAGCTGTCGTTCTCTCCTGCTGTTACAGCCTGAAGGAAGCCAGCTCACTTTTTTGCCTTCAGAGCTTGATAATGACTGAGAGGCTGCAGAAAAAGGAAAGAGTTTGTGATTCAGTGAGCAAACCAATAGTTTATATTTCCTCAGTTTTACAGTCAAATGTAGACTTTGATCTAGGCTACTAGAAGACAGTAACTCTTTGAAGAAGACATTAGAAATTTATAAAGTATCTCAGAGATTTGATGTCAAATAACAGATAGCATTTATGCAGCAACTTTAAAACAAATCATCTTTCATATTTTTACAAGCTTCCTACAGAAATTAAACCCATTGCTACTAAATTTTTAAAACATGTCTGAGTAGATTGGATACCTCTTTGCACATCTATCTTTGCACATGCTAGTCAAATTAAATATTTAGGATAAATATATATCACATAGTAAATACTAACAAAAAAAGGCGCAAGTAACCTTTTAGTTTTATGTATCTTGTTTATTATCCTCATCATAAATATTATATTTAGCTTTTTAGCTTCATATATAGTTGTGCTGTGCTAGGATTAGCACAGACACTAGTCTTATTGACACCATCATCTTTATCATTAATTTTAAACAAGTTTGCTCTATTAGGATGAAAATAATGATGGTAACTGTTAAAAAGAAAACTGTTTAAAGACAAAACACTATTTCTCTAACTTGAAGAAATGGAAGGATTGTTGCATTTTGAAAGGTTGAAAATTGAGATAAAACCTAGTGAAATTTATGCAGAGGTGTCTGTGGTGGACTGTCAGGTATAACACAACATGCAAACTGAGACATTTATTTCTTCTAATCATTTTAGAATAAAATCGTTGCTATGTTTATGCTGCTAACACACATGAAAAATACAGAAAATGACAAGATTGCTTCTGCAGAAGCAGCAAATATTTTCAGTAATGTTATCCATCATCTTTCATGTATACATCACCTCTTTATGACGCATAGCTTTCCAGGTTGTACCCACGTTAAAATATACATTTATGAAGACCAAATGTTTTGTGTTTTGCTATGAGCTCCTTAGCTCCTTTTTCATCTGAGACAATGTTGTTGCAAAATTTGATTGGGAAGGAGTTGTTTTCATCTGTGGCCTCATGGTGCCTGTGACTATGGAAATTCCAGAGTTTCTGATATTCTATGCTACCAAATGGTTAAAGAAGAATTATGTGTTGTTTACCTGTCTTCAATATGTTTTTCTCATCTGCCTGGAATTTCCTGCAGAAGACACCTGTTTTATTTCTCTGGAATAGATGGGAATGTTAAGAAACATCCTTCCAAGGGGATGCTGTCCTGGTTCTAAGTACTTAAAGTGGCAGGTTTAAGTTTTCCTTCACAGAAACATAGAATTACATAATGAGAAAGGTATGGAAGGGTCATCCTAGAGCACACTGCATGGAACTGCATCCAGGCAGCTCTTGAATATCTCCAGTGAGGGAGACTGCACAACACCTCTGGGCAATCTGTTCCAGTATTTGGTCATCTGCACAGTAAAGTTTTTTCTCATGTTCAGGTGGAATGTCCTGTGCAGCAGTTTCTGCCCAGGGGCTCCTGTCCTATGGCTCAGCACCCCTGAGAACAGCCTGGCTGCAGCTTCTTGGCACCCTCCCCTCAGATACTGAGACATTCCTGAGGTTCCCTTTCAGTCATCCCTTCTCAAGGCTGAACAGGCCTGTCTCCCTCAGCCTTTCCTCATAGCAGAGATGCTCCAGTCCCTTAATGATCCTTGTAGCCTTCTGCCAGACCAGCTCCAGGAACTCCATGTGTCTCTTGTGCTGAGGAGCCCAGAACTGGATACATTACTACAGATGCAGCCTCAAGAGGGTTGAGAGGAGGAGCAGGATCATCTCTCTCAACCTGGGGGAAATCCTCTTCCTGATGCCCTCCAGGGTTCCTTTGGCCTTCTGGGCCACAAGGGCACACTGCTCTCCTTACAGTGGGAACAAAAACAGAGTTGTGGCTAAGGAAAGGCTGGATATATCACCTTGCTGGAGGAAAGCTGGAGAGCCCAAGGGCAGGCTGTGGTTACTAAGAGTGCTGTGATGCATTTACATCAGTGGGAGTTTTACAGGGCTACATCACTCTGTGCCTCATCCTCTCCTGACCACTTCCTCGTCTTTCAGCTTCTGCCACCTCTGTCTCCTCACTCAAGACTACAATTACAACAAATGGCTATGACTTCTGACGCTGCTTTGCATTTGGCCTGACCAGTATAGATAGGTTATTAAAGGAAGCTACAAGAAAACTGTACACACCTATTGAATCTGAACAGGTTTTTACTTATACAGAAAATCAGAGTCAATCCCAACATCCAGGCTGTGATCAGAACTAGTTTAAGCCTAGGCTACTTTGGAGACTATGTTCTAGCTTGAATAAAGCAGGGAAGCACTAACAAAATTAAGAATTATTCTAAGTAAAAAGTCTATACTTGCCTTATGCAAAGAGTACAATCTGAAACTAAACACAGCTCAAGCTGGTGGTTTTTTAACGTGGTTAGATAAACCTCTCTGGGATTAGATGTTGCTTTTATAGCCACTGAAGAAGTAACTGAAGGTGTTTTTGATATTCTGTGGAAATATCTGCCACATAAAATTAAAACATAATGTTTCCAGAAAACATTGGTAAGTTGGCTTTGCTATCTGTCATTAGAGAATAATCTTTTGTGTTTTTGCAATCTGATATACTTGTAACTTTCCTCTTCATAATAATTGTCCTTTTTTCCACCTGAGTAAGCTAGCAGAAGGATATCGGGCTTGAGCTTGTCATTCTCTCTTCATTCACTCTTCCTTTCAACCAGGCACACAGAAAAATAGCTCTTGTTCAGTGCCAAAGTATTGGATCCTGTCTTTTCAATGCTGAAAAGAAAAACCACTGACTTTTTCTTTTAAAAAGCCACACTTGTCAATCTTCCTGTTCAAGCCTAATCATAGATATTTAAGGTGTCTGACAGCCACAAGTGACATTGCTTACAGTCTCTTGAAACATACACTTCTTAGCTTTCATATCCTTTCAAATAACTGTTCCTTGTTACTTTCATTTAAAAGAGAAAACTGCTCATCTTTCAACAGTATTTCATTAATGCAAAATAATCTTTTCGGATCTGGATGAGATACCTATTTATAAACCTAGCCCCTTCTTGTGCCTTCTGTGCAGTTGGCAGTGAAGTTAGCCTGAAGGGGCCAAGGGCTGACCAGAGCAGGTCACCTTTCACACAGCCCATTGTGCAAGGGCCCAGACAGACAGAGGAGACTCAAATGATCAGCTGTTCTAAACTGGTGCTTTGTTTCATTTAATTTCTGCTTCATTTGGAATGGACCTACAAAGATCATCCTGTCCAACTGCCTGACCACTTCAGCGCTGACCAACACTTAGAGTATATCACCAATGGCATTGTTCATATGCCTCCTAAACTCTGACAGGGATGGGTGATCCACCATGATCTACCACCTCCCAAGGATGGAACAGAACAGAACAGAACAGAACAAAACAGAACAGAACAGAACAGAATAGAATAGAATAGAATAGAATAGAATAGAATAGAATAGAAAAGGACCTAAAGGATCCTTAATTCCAATCACCCTGCCATAGGCAGGGACAACTTCACCAGACCAGATTGCTAAGAGCCCCATCCAACCTGCCTTTAAACACTTCCAAAGATGGGGCCTCCTTAACTATTCTGGGCAACATGTTCCTGTATCTCATCAGTTTACAGGAAGGAATTTTTTTCTCATCTCTAATCTAAGCCTACTCTCAGTTTGAATCCATTCACCCTTGTCCTGTCACTACATGTTTTTGTAAATAGTCCCTCTCCATCTCTCTTGCCTGTTCCCTTCAGGTACTAGGAGGCTGTAATGAAGCGGAACTTTGGCTCTGCTTCAGCTCGTTTTCATGTCTTCACTGAAGTATACCTGAAATTTATGCCTAAAGTTATGAACACCTTATCATTCTGGGCAGTGATGAGAGGCTAGTTTGGGAGGAGATGAAGGAGCTGCAGTTTCTAGCATATGGGTTGGAAGGAACAAGACATGTCAGTCCATGTGGAATGGAAGCTAAAGACACTAAAAATATCTCTGCTTTCTTGCATTTTCAGTTTCTGAACACCAGCTATTTAATTAGCTCAGAATTATCCAGGGACTAGGGATACAACCTGGTAGGTGCTCACTGTGCTTTGAACCCTATCCTCAGTAGGTAGTGAGAGTGCTGAGAGAAGACTTGCTTAGTCTTCAGAACTTTGTTGGACTGCTGTGAAGAGCTGATGCTGTTAGTGTGTATATTAACAGAATCTCAGAGAGCTAAAAATCACTTGTATTAGGAAATGTGGGACAGCCTCATTAGAAAAAAAAAAGAGAGAAACAGGGCACTGCTATTGTAAAAATTCTTCATTAGAGTATCTGCAGCTAAATCATTTCAGAATAAAGCTGATCAAACAATTTCTAAAATTTCTAAACCCCTAATTTCTAAATTATTAAATGCCATATCAACACAATGCCTTCATGATCATTTAATCATGGTCATTATTCCACTAGGAGTCACTCAGAGGCTACAGTCTCTCTAGGGGTTCCCCTCTCTGTCTTCACAATAATTGACCTAGCAAAAAAGCCCCTTTGCTTTTTCACTAAATGAACTTGAAGTTGCATTAAGCAGGGTGGGCTGATGAAGCCACTCCTCACCACAGAAAAAGGAAAAACACTCCCTGTGTTTCCCTCCTCTGTGTCCCCTAGCACCTGCTCCCACCATGTAGGTAGCAGCAGACACCTCTCTGTGACCTGTTCAGCTCAGTAACACAGCACACAAGCACAGGGAAAGAGAGCATTCTCTGTGAGCAGGGAGCATCTCGAGCAGTGAGCTCAGCTGGCTTGGGGAGGGGGCTGATGAATATTACAGCAAGCAGAGGAGGAGAAAGGACTCTGTGGGAGCCAACAGCGCTTGCAAGGAGGCCCTGTGAGCACAGGAGGAGCAAAACCTCCCCTTCTCAAGGGACAGCAAAATGTTAGAAAAGGGGATTGTGGAAATACATCCCAGAAAATTTTACCCTCTGTTTCTTTCTCAAATGTGTCAGTGTTTACTTGAGTGAGCCTTATCAGGAATACTGCTCAGGGAAAGGAAAAAGATGAAATGCAGTGGAAACATTGTTATTTGTAAAATCCATGGAACGTTATTAACTTGGACAATATAAGAATATAAACCTCACTGCATCATTCCAACATGTTTTTCCTTTTTAAAATATATTGCTGCTTTCTGACAATTTTCATATATTTAATAATTTTTGTTGTTTCAAGATTACCCAGCAATATCTGTCTTTAATGCTAGCATTTAAAACTAGTTTCCAATCATTAAATCAAATACTCTGAATATTCTGAAGAGAATAATTTATTATTATAACACATATAAATAGCTCATATATATACACTATGGAAGAAAACATTGTGAACAGAAAATACATTATTATTCATGGAACTGACAAAATAACAACACTTGAGTACTACTTTTTCTATATACAATGCATTGTATAAAATCAGCTTTATTAGTAATGTCAAAATATTTTTTTTTAATTAAAACTTGAATAGTATATAATGAAAATATAAAATGTTTATTGAGTGAAACTACATTCTGGAAAGTAAATCTAGTCAGACTAGGTCATGCACAGACCCAAAGTCCAGTTCTGTTACCAATGATACTTAAAACTCCCAGAGCAAGGCAGGTCACAATAAAGTATATTCTGTCTATGCCACCTGTTGAGAATTCACCTTTTTTTCTTCCTTTAGTCTGATCTCCTATATCAAGCATAGTAGATCAGAATTTCTACCAAGAATTTCTTTCATGTCAGGGCAAATTCCTTTGGAAAATGTTCATTCCCCATTTTATGCATTTCAATTTAAAATTTTCTTTCTTAGCCATAAAAATTGCATGCAGGTCCACTATAAATATCTCAACCAAACTGACTCCTTATCAAATAGAGGTAAAAAATTTAGGCTCATGATAATACTCATAAATGATCTTAACGACTGAGAAGTACTTTATCATCAGTACACCAAAGCAAGCCCATAACACAAATATAGCATTTTATTTCTCATATTTAAAACATAACCTTAAAATAGATTATTTTATAATTTTTCCACGCCATACATTCTGAATAAGTGCACAGGCTGTCAGCACACTGGCTTTCTCAGTAACAAGATCTTGTTCTAGAGCAATGTTAAATTAATCTATGGAGTACCTCCTCTATTTTTCCAGCAGAATGATTATTCTCTACTGACTTCAACCCCTTAGGGTTTCAGTATAACCCAGTATTCCTTAATTTAAGCTTGTTCTTCATATCATGGATATTTTTTTTTCTCAAAACATTACAGCTTTCATTTTTCTTACCCATAAAAGCCATCATGTACATCAGCAGCTATTTTATATCCTTTTTGCCCTCCTGTGATCTACATTTAAAACTTTCCTTAGAAGAAAATTTGTTCCCACTCAATGAAGTACTCTAAACCCAGCTTTAAATGGCCCTTTATTGCAATCTTAGTGAGACAGCAAAGTCCAGTAGTAAGGAAGATCCTCTTGGATTTAGCAGATATAAGTTCAGTGATCCACTAAAGCTTTTCTTAATACTCTAGGCAAGTCATCTAGTGGGATCCATGATCTTAAATAACCTTTTTGAGTAAAGACTTAAGCATCTCTGGGCTTTGATAGCCCAGCTGTTGTGGCAGAAATAAAACTCCCTGTTTTTACCTGAGTGTTGCAAACATAAGAATGTAAAAATTAGAGGCTCTTACACATCCTGGAATAAACATTTAGTGATGTGATCCTCTTTATGAACCTTGAAGTGATCTCATAGATTACAGACTCAAGCAATTTTTTCAGAATGTGTGTATACTGTAATGTATTCATTTTTTACAAACAACGGGAAGATCTTTATTAAATTCCAGTGCAAAATAGGAACTGCACAAAAAAAGTGCTACATAAAAATACACTCTTACATTATTAATTAAGAAATAGAAGTAATAATTAAATTAAGTAGAAAAATGAATACTACTGCAATCAGTGCACGTTGTACTGTTAAATTATTAAATACCATAAATAGCTCAAGCTTTCCTTAGTGTTCCAATTAAGTTTCAGCTGCGTATTACTCTATTATCAGTGGTATACCTGCAGCAAAAGCAGGCTTGAAGAGCATTACCTTCCAGTTTTTGCTTTCATTTGTAATTGTAGCAACACTGTTAATGGAGTTTATAGAACCTTATTGATTAGCATTTTCACTGTTGCTTATTGCAACACAGACTGTTCATCTCAGGGATGGTTCCACAGCTCTAGGCAGCTGACTCAACACCCATCCACAGCTGATACACAGACTATTCCCTGCCCCTGCCACTCTTCCTTTCTGTCCCAGCACTGACCATTCCCTCCTGATGCTTGCATCATGCCAGCTCCACAGCTAATGAGGTCTTTTTGGGAACCACTTTTAGTCAGCAGTGGGTCATGTCAATTCACAACAAAGCCTGTTATAACTGCAACAAGGAAGGATGGATGCTTGAGGAGACAAGAACGTGGATCAGGAAGAAAGGGAGCAAAGGCATGGGGAGCTAGGCTTTCTTGGCCACTGAGATAATTTACAGTCACTGCTGACTCTTGTCTTTAATGTGTTCCTTCACTAATAGTAAATATAGGCTAAAAAGGTCTGTAGACAGGGCAGGTTCGTTCATACTAAAGTGATACTTTCAGTGCTTCTTTTCTGGAGGGCACTTGGTATCTGCTGAAGTCACATTCCAGGCACATTCTTCAGAGTTTTGGGTCTTCTTCTGACAAAATTAGAAGATCAGACACTTGAGCAACACCAACAGGTTCTCCCCAAACAATGGCACAGACACAGAGCTATCCTCCCCTCAGAAGCCAAATAGCAGAATTGGCAACAATGGTCATTAACTTGTGACTGGGAGATACTGGGCTGGCCAAGAACCTTGGAATTCTTTTGAAAACAACTGAAAAACGCCTGCAATAGAAAATAAAATAAAATAAAATAAAATAAAATAAAATAAAATAAACCAATATCAATGACAATGACAATAATAATAATATAATAATAATAATAATAATAATAATAATAATAATAATAATGACATACTTTAGACCTGAAATTCTTTAAGAATAAGAAATGTCCAGCCAAGGAGCTTCTCCAAATTATACAGTACGGCGAGACTTGTAGACCCAGTGAAGTCGTAGCATTTGATCACTCATTTCAGCTTTTGGCTCAAGAGAAATGGCTAGGAGCAAGGCCAAAGAGGATACTAGACCAACATGTCTCACATGCCACAGTAGCTCTCCAGAGAGTGTTACTGTATTGCACCAGTTAAAGCAGCATTAATCTCTCTTTGTAAATATCTGCACTGGCAACATGATAGACAGGGGATCAAATTTCACAAATGCTTTGAGAATGGTAACTGTTTCATCCTTCCTGCTTATTTTTAGGTTCATCCACATATTCCATGAAACTTTAATTATATGCTTTAAAATTTCTATGAAGCCACCAATTGTCCTGACGCTCCTCATATCCTGCGACTCATGCTGAGTCCTTGTGAGGCATTCCTCTTTCTGGGCTTGTTTGTTCACCAGGTATAACATAAGCTAACTCTGCCCCACATGTCCAAAGTTCAGACTAATTTCTCCTGTTTGCATTTCCTACTTAGGTTTTGCATCCTAGTACATCAATCAACTTTCCCTGTACACAGGTTAAAGCTGAAAACCAGTGTGGATAATTGTAGAGTCTGGGCTTGAAACCAGAGCTGAAGTAACAGCTATAAGGTGTTTGTGTGGGTCATGCTGCCAGCAAAGGCAGCTCAGGAGTCCAAACAGCATGTCTCTCTTTCCAGCTATGATACAAGCACAGTTTCATAGCATGGCTGAGCCTCCTACAAAGGAGAGAAAGAGGAAGAGACCTCATGAAAGCAAAGAGAATAGGTTTAGAGGTGTTCTGCTAACCCCACAGAGAAGGAATGGTGTCACATCTCTCGTAGCTGATCTCTGCTGCTGAAAGGAACAATTCTAGTCTGTGCCTGGCCACATCTTCTCACCTTCCCTTTGTGTTGGGGCTGTGCTGCCTCATCACCACAGGCAGCTGAAACAGCTCAGTTGAGAGTTTTGTTTGTCTTTTGTCTTTTGTTTGACTGTTTTTCCAGTTGGGTTAGATGAGTTTCTCTGAGTTGCTGCATGGTCACACTGGTACAACCACAAGGAAATCAATGGTGATGCACACCTGGGCAAGAAGAGTCATTCTTTTTGGAGCAGTACCTTCCCAAATTGGCTAAAGGCAATTGTGAAGCCACACAGCTGCATATGAACCCAGCACAAGTAAGTACATTGCTTTGAATCAGCGTATTAAACTAAATGCCAAACTCAGAAGACTTTAATTAGTTAGTGTAGCACTGCATTTGCTAATGACTAGTGATGCAATGACCCGTGAGATCAGTATAGACCCCCATGATTTGAAAGATCATGGCTTTTTTCTGAGATGATTTTCTCTCAGCAAACTGAGAGAAAGCACAGATGCTAAATGTTTCTGAAGTCTTTCTGTAACTAAAAGAGATTACAAAATCTGTCAAAACAAGAATAATTTCTAAAATAAAGTAGAAACTAAAGAATCCACAATATGTCCTGTGTTACAGAGTAGCAGAAGGGATCAAACTGGCATAAGCTCCAGCATGCCAGTTTTCTGCTTCTAGAGCTGCTACCTGCTTTGCTGTGCCAGCTATCTCAGCTTTACAGAGACTGCAGAAACTTTGTGCAAAGTATTGACTGATCACCTGGAACAGAAGGTGTCAGGTTGGCTTTGGTTATCCCGGTTGTTCCCCTTCTCACTCTCTGCTTGAACCAGGAAAAAACAGCTAGTGTCAGCATAGGGATGTGGACCAGGGAATTCTACTTAGAATAAAATTTGTGGCTAAACTGACAAAATAGTTTTGCTGCTCATAGCCAAATATTTCACTTGCACCTCTTTGTGGTTTGAGTAGCCACTGCTTGGCTGTTTTCTTCCTCTTCCTCTCCCTAGTGACTGAATGCCTACATTCCCAAAGAGGGAGACTTAATGGTACCCAAATGGTTCTGCACACCATTCATGCTCTTTAGTCATCTCAGCTAAGCACAGGAGCAGAGCTTACTCTAGAGCTGTGAGGTGCTTAGCTGAGATGACCACAGAGCATGAAGCTTACTCTAGAGCTTACTCTAGAGCTGTGAGGTGCCCTTGTGAAGCTTCAGGACAGATGTCACTTCAGTGAGAATACCTTCCATTTTTTAATATGTGAATATACACATTAAACCAGAAAGCTTCTCTTTCTCTCTCTCACTCTCTTTCTCTCTTAATTATGTTTTAATTATTATTTTTTAAGGTAGGTAAAGAGAGACACAATTTCCATACTATATTTTATGTTGACTTGTAGTCATTGGTTTGGCAAGTTTAATGTTTCATAGTAGAAAAAAAAAAAAAAAAAGAAGAAAATAAAATAAAATAATAATAATAAAAAAAACAACAAAACCAAAACCTCAAAAGATATCTGTCACTATCTAGCAACTGAATTTAGCAACACTCATACATTTGTCATTGCCAGTATGTATTTCATCAGGAAACCCACGAGATTAATTAGATTTCCTGTGCAGCTTAGAGAGCAGCAGAAGGCATCTAGCCAGTGCAGAGCTGTTATCCACTGTTACAAGAGACATAACTCTGACATTAAAACTCTTTAGTTGTTCTTCATCTGAAGACTAACATGAATGGGCTGCATGTCAGATGCAGTCACATGTCAGATTGGTTCTGTCCACTTCTGTGAGCTGCTTATTTCAACGTACAATAAATTTGCTGCCTAGGAAAGCTGACTTTCATGCCAGGCAACTGTGTCTGCACTCTAAAATATAAATTTAAATATACAGCTATAAATTAAGGTGTTCTTCTAAGGCAGATGGAGAGCTGTTCATGGCATATTCTTCTGCTAAGAAGAAAAACTTGAACTCTGCAATTTCTTAGCAACAATTTCTTTGAGCACCATGTAATTCCAAGGAGTATCCAAAAGCAACTTCCTTTTTTTCCTCACATGATAACTTGAACTTGATGAAAAGAGAATAATTTTGTTATGATTTAGAATGTGGCTTTTAACTCTTTGGAAGTGAGTCCTGGCAATCTACATGAAGCTCTTTACAAAAAATAAATCACCTCTTATATTTCCATCATAATTTAACTCAAAAAAAAAGATAAAAAGGAAACCACTAAAAAAACTAGAAAAGTATGACCAATGTAAAATAGCACATTTTCTTCACTGTTTTTCTGATATTTTTTCCTTATAACAGAAGAAGGAACAAACTCCAGTTATCACCTCCTATAACCCATAGCATCAAATACCTGTATTTACAAGGCCAACAGCAAATGGGTGCTCTCCTGCAGAGAAGTTTAACTTTTATTAGCAAAAATCAGTTACAATTGAAATGTTACAACTATTTGATGGAAGAGGGGGGATTGGGGTTTTAGTTGGGTTTTTTCTTATTATTATCTGGAGTGCCATCTGTGGCAGAAAAGCTATTCAGTTGTGTGATAAAGCTCACCTCACACGCACAAAGATGCTCAGAGACAGTGGAAGGATGGGGAACCCAAATTATACCCTCTTGGGCTACCCTCAGATCCATCACAGAAGCCATCAGACCACTGAGGACCCATCTCCACAAGTCCAGAGGAGTACAGGGAAGGCAAAGTAGCAGGCAGGAACCTAGAATCGTACAATCAAAGAATCATTTACATTGTAAAAGACCTGTAAAACCATTGAATCCAACTGTGTAATCCACCACTGAGAAGTCTACCACTAAACTATGTCCTTAAATGTAATATCTACATGTCTTTTAAATAACTCCACAGGTGGTGATCCACCATTTCCTTGGATAGCCTGTTTAGAGGCTTGGCAACCCTTTCAGCAAAGAAATTTGTCTTCATATTCAATCTTAATCTTCCCTGGTGCAACTTGAGCCTTTTTTATGATGTCCTATCCCAGGTTAGCTGGGAAAAGAGGCTGAACTCCACTCCTGAGCGTCCTTTTCTCCAGGATAAACAACCCCAGCTCTCTCATAGGACATGATCTCCAGACCCTTCTCCAGCTCTGTTGACCTTCTCTGGACAGGCTCCAGCACTTCAATGTCTTTCTTGTAGAGAGGGGCCCAAAACTAAACACAGGATTTGAGGTGTAACCTCACCAGAGCTACAAGGGGACAATCCCTGCCCTGGTCCTGCAGACCACAGCACAGCCTGAACCAAGGACTACCAAGAAACAAACACTTGATTCATGCCCCTCCCTGGACTGTCCCAGAGGGACCCAGTGTCCAGCTGGAAAAGCCATCATGACAAGGTGCTGCAAGCAAGCAGATTTCTAGATCCCCTTTCAGACTTAGCCAAGGTGCTGCCTAGGGGTGGGATACATCATTCAGTACAGGAGAAAAGAATTTTCAAGTTGTACAGGATTTACTACATATTTAGGGGAGGATACAGAGAAAGGAAAAGGGGGAAGTTTAGGTGATTTGGGGAGGAACAAGAGTGGGAAAATTGATGAGTGAAGGTAAAAAAATGGGACAGTTGTGTGTAAATACAGTGTATTTCAATATTTCTATATCTTACTACCTATATTCTTTTTTTGTTCATGTTTTAATCCTTTTTGCCACTGACTTATTTCAAAGAAGAAATTTCGCAACCAGTAATTTATTACACTGTAGTTTGGATAGAGAAAATTAATAAGTATCTAACTAGCTTCTTCTAATTAGCTTCAGTAATATTTAGAAGGAAATCTCTTAAAGATGCAAAGTATTTTAATAAAGTAGTTATACAATTTTCCTTCTGAAAAGTTATTTTACTTTATTTTCTGCCTTGCAAATTTTGTCTTTAAAAGTGTTTTCCTAATTTTCCCCTTTTGAAGCAAGTGTCAAACACTGAGAACAGAGACAGAATATTTATGTTCACACAGTATCTAAATATTTACCTCAGATATTTTCTGTAAAGTGGTCCTTAAACCATTAAAACATTTATGATACCCCATTGTCATCATTGTTTTCAAGAATTCTTGAACAACAGGTAGTCTGAATAGAGCAGAATAAAATATCATCTTCAGAAAGCAAAAATCAGCAGTCAACATTATTTCAACATCAAGAACAATACTCTAATAAATTATTAAATTGACACTTTTAAACCACCTGGAGGGTCAATGAAAAAGAAACAGGCAGGAAAGATTTGTTGCAAGAAAAATTTGATAAACTGCTGTGTTTTCTTTCTTTAACAGATTATCTGGCTCACAGCAAAAAAGGCAGCGAAGAGACATGTATTGACTTACAGGAATCTTTGGGCACAATCTTACCTGACATTCTCATTAACAGGGTACAGAAACATTTTGTTCTGGGCTAACTTGCTGCACACAATAGCTGTGTAATTGCTTGCAGAAAATAGTCCTAGAGTAACTTATATTTAGTTTTCAAATAAAAAGGATATATAATATAGAATTCTGCTAGGGTCTGGCCAAAATCAGATCCAATGCAAAATTTCCACTTATAACTTTGTTGATGGAATGGAGAGAACACCTCCCCAAAAAAGCCAAATAAAAGGGGTGCAAGGGAGCTGAAGGATTAGAATTCAAAATGACTTTGATAAATGGGAGAAGTGGTCTGTAATCAATAAAATGAAACTCAATAAGTACAAGGACCAAGCACTATACTGAGGCTAGAAAAAAAAATCAAATGCATAAATACAAAATTGAGAATAGTAACAGCACTGTAGAAAGATATCTGTCCATTACAGTAAAAAACATATTGAATAGAATCAATGATACCATGCTGATGAAAAAACAGAAAAACCCATCCTGGGACATTCTAATAGATATGACATATGTCAGGCAGAATTAGTAATTGTTTTTCTTAACTCACCTTTCAGAAGCCCCAGTTTGGAGTAGTTTAATACAATAGTACAGAAAGAAGAGTACTTTAAAAAATTATTTGAAACATGGAAAATGATTGAAAAGGGGAGAGGTAATATTTGCTCTAAAAGATAAAGCCTGATCCTGATGGCAGGTATGGAGGTGATATCTCAACCTTCCAATATGTAGAAAATTATGAAAAGCAGGGATTCCAATTCAAGATTGTGTTTCAAGACACTGAAGGCATGACAGAACCTTGCTGGCTTTAATTGCAGCTGGAAAGGTCTAGGATAAAACAGGAAAACCTTCTGACTCGAAGGATAGCTACAGACAGAAATAACTCTCCAAAAGCTGAGGTATAAATTCCACCACTCAACTTTCTAAGAAGAAGTTAGAAAAATACTGATCAGAGTTATTCCATCCCTTTGAGGAAGAGGCAAAGAATTGATCCTGATGGATTTTCATTCCTGCTACTTTTGTTACAGTCTCAAAGAAACAGAAAGTTGTAACCTAAATTTGGTATATTTTTTAGTACTAAATATTTTCATGACAGTTTCTGACAGTGATTTGCCTTTCAGAAATTCATGCCCTGGTGGTCTGTCCATTTTAAACAGCAACATCTGCAGAGGTTAGATCTCTTGCTGACTTTAATCCGTTCTCTCAAGACAGCTTAATGCATCTTTTGATGCCTGCAGGTCTTTGATTCCAAATATTTATCTTCTTTCGGATTTATTTCTGACCACTCGAATTTTACATTTCCTCACAGAACCTCTCTGACACATTAATCAGCTACAGAATTCAGATGACACTGCTCTTGACACTTCCCCCTGGCTTCACGGGGGCTGCTTTTAACTCTTTATAGGCTTATTTATTATTCAAATAAACTACCCAATGCAGTATGTTTGTTCTTTTAATCACTACACTATGGTGTAGTTAAATATTTACCAGGTTGATTTTAAGGATTTTATTTTCTAAAATACTTTTCCTTTGAGTTCATGGTTTTATGCCTGTGGACACCCATTCTACAATTAAGATCACTACACTAATCTTCACTATCTTGCAGTTACTGTGACAGAGAGAGTCAGCTGTAATTACTTCTTAAATCAGATCTCATTTGTTACTTAGAACTAAATCTCTTGTGCACCAGCAAAATCACCTACTGTTTAAACCAGTCCTTTTTTGGTATTTGCTACTCTTAGCTGTATCCATCTGTGGTATCAGAGCTATTAATCCTGGGTACTTGAAATTATCTATTTCTACAAGTTTAGTTCTATCTGGACACTTGTTAGTGCACTTCTTTTGCAAGGGGTTATTCTTCTACAATAAAATGCACTGAGACTTGTAGAGACAGGTAAAAATTGAGTCTATGGCTCATGTTCTCAGTTCTCTCTCCTCAGAAGTTTCATGAAAGCAAAACTGTATCCCATTGAAGAGTCAAGATTAGAAAGTGCATTTGAAACTATGGAATGTGCTTTTTCATCTGTTTTCTATTAGAGTTCAAGGAGGAAAAAATCTACCTTCCATTCCCCCCTCCTTCTGCTGTACCTGTAGACTTGAATTTCCAGGTACATTTATTGATTTTCTCAAACAAGAACCAACATTGTAATTGACATGGCCCTCATGCAGTTCTTGTCTACATTTATTAGTACAAGATCTGTGCAGAACAGGATCACTGGTGCCATGTACAAAATTTGGATTACAAATTGCAAAAAACACAGAGCAGAGGTTATCCTGTTTATGCCTATATGTATTACAGGCATGTTAACTAGCATCCTGGTTGAACTTCATCCCACTTCCCCATCCTCTGGTACTTTGTAAACTGCCAGCACACTTTCACTGTGAGAAATAGGTGAGAGATGTAATTAGCTCAGGAATTGGACTCAGTGATCCTGATGGGTCCTGTCCACCTCAGAATAATCTGTCAACTGTCTTTGAACAGTTTAAGTTGAACAACTTTAAACAACTCATATAAAAGGCCCTGGACTTATCACCTCACCTGCCATCACAGTGTCTCCATTTTTGGAAGATGAACTGAGCAAAAAACATGTACGTGGGCAGCAGTGCTTTCAGTGGCAGCCCAGATGCAGGCAGACTTCCTGAGCCAGAAGCATTTCCTGCTCACAATGGGCCACATAAAATGAGACTGCAAAGTTGATTACATCAGACACGACTTTCTGTGTAGTCGTATATTGTTAATGATGACAAAGACAGGATCATTTTGAGCATCGCATCTGGCTCTATGAGAAGAGATCTGCAAATGCAGATGAGGCAGCTCAGCAGCAAAAAGAGATTTCTATAATGGGGAATACAATATTAATGATAATAAATTCAGCCCTTTTTTTTGGTGAGAAGACTAGTGTGTAAGCATTTTGTTGAGCAAGTAGAAGAAATAACTAGTCATTCAAAGACCCAAAGCACAGTTCTCCTATCTCAGTGCCCTGCCAGCATTTTGGGACTGGAAAATCAACAGCAAGCAAGATTATTTAGGAAATTAAAACAGCCATTTTGATAGGAAGTGGTAGTAGACTTAGGTACATCCTCAGCTGCGTCAGGGTCACTGATGGGGAAAAAATTCTCTCTGCTATCCTGATAGCTGCTGAGACGGAGTTATTTTTTTTCCTAGTAGCTGGTACAGTATTGCATTTGATAAAATACTGATGTTTTAGGTGCTGCTGAGAAATAATTTTCAGTTTCCCAAGCTTTGCTAGTGAAGAGGTACACAAGAAGCCAGAAAGGAGCTCAGTCAGGACAGCTGACCCAAATTAGACAAAGGGATATTCCATACCACAGAATACCATGTCCAGTACATAAATTAGGTGCAGCAGACAGGAGGAGACAATTGCTGCTCAGGGCTGGACTGAATGTTGGTCAACAGGTGGTGTGCAACTGTATTGAGCATCATTTGTTTTTCTTGGGTTTTATTTTTATTTCTCTCTCTCTTTTTTGCCAACCTTTTCATTATGACTATTATTATTATTATTAATTATTTTATGTTTGATGTTTAGTGTTTTATTTTAGTTATTAAACTATTCTTATGTAAACCTGTAATTTTCTCCTCCCCATGCGTTGGGGCCAGGGGGCGGGGAGCGAGTAGCTGTGTGTTACTTAGTTGCTGTCTGGAATCAAACCACCACATCCAGGAGTTGGGATCTCCGTGCTGTAGATGGAAAGAAAGGGGTCACTGTGTTGCAAGCTTTAGTAACTAACCATGGAAGACAATGATAGGGTTAAGTGATACATGGAGGTGGGCGGTGTCTGGGTGTCCCACAGCTCGTCCTGGCCATGCTGACACAAGAATATTGTGATCCCTCAAGCTTCCAGCACACCGAAATCAACAGACTGACCCATCAGAGCCACTGGGGATTGTGCCTGCACCCTGGCAGCCAAGCTCATGAGCTCATCCATTGGCACTCTTCACTAAGACCTTTTCAGCTACTGATTTAATTACTTTCAAGTGATTGCTGGCTGTGTGTAGCTTTCCTTTTTTTTTTTTTTTTTTTTTTTTTTTTTTTTTTTTTTTTTTTTTTTTTCATATTTAAGAATATCCATCTCCTGATCAAAAGGAATTACATCTTAAGGTTTTTACTTCCCTAGTTAATCTAGCCCTGATGATCAGGTAGGGTATGTCACATACTTAGCCAACAGGGGCTCTCTGGCTTGGGAGAAAGGAGAAGGCAAGATGTCTGCAGAGACTTACACCTGACAGAAGCTTGGGACAGGAGAAGAGAAGCCAAAAATATTTCATATCAATGACAAGTGGAATCAAATAATTCCCTGAGTTCAAACATACTTCAGGCAAGACTTGATTTTAGTTTTCAAACTTCTGATAGATTGGGCCTAGAAAAGTGTACAGAAGAGAATTGCCACTCCCTTAAAATATGCAGATCAGTTCTGTGCTGGATGACATGATTCTGGGTGTTGGAAAAACACTTTTTTGACCTAGTAGGGCAAGCTCATCAATGAATTTCCTGAAGTCAATTTCCACACTATGTCCTTGGATATGCTGAAGTCCTGGATTTCTCTTTCCTCTCCTAATCTAGAAGCTCACTTTCACAATGTGTGATACAATGTCATCCAATAGTAGTCAGAGCTGACACAGTAGCAGGGTGCAGAGTGCATGGGCCCTGTCTAGAGGCCACAGAAATCCTCCTCAGAATAATTGTTTGATTCAGTGCCTGAGACGCACCTGCTTTCTTGTAGTAACTGCAATACAGTAATGACATGAGAAAATCCTAGGAGAACATTAGGGGAGTGAGAAGCAGGTACAATGGAATGCAGTACAAGGAAGGGGAGCTTTGTGTTTCAGGCCAGGAGAAGTTGGGCCATGGCAATCAGAACTGAAGCATTCATTTTTACCACTGGTCTTCCTGAAGGCAGGATTCTTAATCCAGTCCTGTGCTGTCTGAGGTTCCCCAGGCGGATGCATTTGCAAAGAGAGGTACTGCAGAAGAAATCATTGCTCAAATTCCCATGGCGTTGTCAATAGATGTTTTCCACAGAATCCAAGTAGGTCAAATACCTCTTGCTTGGTTCACTTGGGATCATGTGGAACAATGCCGAAGGGGCTTGCTTGCCAAGTACACAATTTCCACTGTGGCTCTGGTCCAGGCTCTGTCTGATCAGTAACGCTAGGCCATCACCAAATTCTTCAAAGTTTCTGTTGATAGAGTTGAGACTGTTCACAACAAAACCACCAGAAGTACAAGAGTAAATATGCACCCCAACTTGTATATATTTCTTGGGAAACATTGGAGTTCCATGGCAAAGCAGCACCAAGAACACAAAAGGAGCATAAAAGAACTGGCAAAAGAGCCTTTGGGCTGGCAAATAAGCTTCATTCAGAAATATAATTACTGATACTTGATTTTACTCAATCCTGGCAGACAAAAATTACTACTTCCTATGTTTATATAAATATTCTCACTGTCATCCCCAGTTTCAGTCAAACAGTGTTGTCTCATAGTACTTTAGCACCTTGTGTCTAAGGAATGCAGAATTTTTAATCTAATACAAGCTACCCTACAACTACACTTAAAATTTTGAGAAGCCACCATGTCATTACTGTCTCTGCTGTTTGCAGCTGCCAGCCTCTCATCTCTCTCTGTCCAAATGCAACCTATGTAAGTGCTGGCAGAGAGTAGGGAAGGGAACCAATGAAACTGGAGCACGCAGACAGCTGTCTTTCCCTCCCCCTTCACGCCCCCTCTTTTTTTTTTCCCCTTTGTAAAGATACTTGGATGTTGTTCTGTTCAGCATTACAAGCCCCACTGTGCTCTAGAGAGTCACGCCTAAAATGGTTTAAAAATATCAGTCAATGTGTTAGGTGAAAAAAATCAATGAACGCTAAAGACAGCTTAAAGAGCGAGTCAGAAATTACAAAGAAGAGAGTTTGGGAGCTTAAAAAGGGGGAAAAAAAAGAAAAAGAAAAAGAAAGAAAAAAATGTAACATCCAGGTAAGGATTTGGGGTGAGAGAATACTTTTGAGGTGAAGAAATGGGTGGCTATTAGAAAAAGGAAAGTAGCAAAAAATAATGGGGAAAGCAGGACCCAGGGAATTAAATTCACACAGTAAAAAGTTGGAGAAAATAAAGAAAATGAAAAGGTTAAGAAAACAGAAACAAAACAGAAGAACTGACAAATGAGAGACAGAAAACTGCACATAGAGAGAGGATAATTAAAGTATCAAAAACAAGGAGCTAAGCTCTTTGTAGTTAAAATATATACACACTATGAGAGGCACAATACAATAGAGACTCAGCATTAAGTGGAATTTCCTAGTTTGGGCTGTTGTGCAAACCAGCCACCCTCATGTGATACTATGCCTGAGCTACATCTTGCCAGGAACCTCACATTTCAGTGGGTCTCTGCTCACCCACACATTTCCATGCTATGCTCTTTTTCTAGGTGACAACACACTTGTAAAGTTCTGAGCCTGAAAGAAAGTGACGATGAAAGTTTTTTGCCTTTTTTTTTTTTTTTTCCTGTTTCTGATATTTTGCTTTCATAGGTCTCCATTAGAAGCTGGGACTCCTGTGCCAACAGACATACATCCTGAGACCTAATCTTTCTTTCATTTAAGTCAACAGGTGACTACTGCTGACTTCAGTCAAAGCCCACAGAGAACAACCAATATCAGGGTGCAAAGGGAAGGTACTGGTTCATGCGGAAACAATGCTGAAAGGGGCAGACTCAGAAAGCTTAAGCTGGCAGAAAGAATGTGAGCAAGAGTGACATTTAGAATTTGGGAAAGAGTAGGTGGTATAGGAATAACTATGGATAGTAAAAATAAAATGGAATGAAAATCAAGGTGCCCCTATGAAACCACCTACACCACCACCATCTTTTTTCTGTTGCTTCAATCACTTGCTGAGTTGAGACAGATTTTACTCTTTGTACCCTAGAGCAAATTTTTCAAAAGCACTGTACCTACAGCCTTTGATGGGAACCTAGTAAAGTTTAAAAACTTCTAAGGACTTAAAACCTCCATTTCTCACTTAAAAAAAAAAAAAAAAAAAAGGAGAGTGATCTTGATAGCACATTTGTCTGTTCTTTGTATCCCCTCCTTCAGGAGGGGCCCCATACTCTGCTTCCCAGAGCTGAGTGTACAAGAAAGCTGTGATGCTCTGAACAGCCTGACCATACACTCCCACACACTGTCCAGGGGCTGGAGCTCTCATGGAGCTCAACCCTGGCCCCGTGGAGAAGGTGGCCTAGTCTCCTGCTCATCTGATGGTCACTGGATCACCAGCAGGTCCTGTCAGTACCTCAGACCTTCCTGGATGTGAGGGATGGTGCCCTGACCAGGAGGGCACCACCCTGCCTTGGCAGTGGACTCTCTAAGGGGGAAGCCCTACCTTGCTGCTCCCTGGCACTGACTAGGAAGCACTGGGATTTGGTTGAGCTCTAAATTGTGAGCTACCACTACTTACTTGTCTGAACACAAATAATTCAGCATTTGTAGGGGCATGACCCCTTCCCAACTGTTGCCGTGAAACAAAAAAACAAAAAAACAAAAACCAAAAAAAATTGCCATGTAGATGGAGCAGGAATTCAAGAAGTTTTGAGGAATTTATAGATTCTTCAAATTTACAGATAAAAAAGGAAACATTAATTATATTCTTCAAAAGCACAATAGTGGGGTGTCCTTAGAATTCCAGTTCACAACAAGTGGTTTGGGGAACCAAGAAATGATAATACATTTACACCCTAGAAAACACAGAAGAAGCAATCTTAACTATGTTACATGTGATACCTTTTCTGTGTACCTTTCTTTGGTTTGTTGCTGGGAAATGGGCCAATTTCAGGAATGTAGTTTTTAATTTTCACTACTACAGTGGGTAAACTGATAGCATTTAAAAAATATGGAGCAATGCTCTGGGGATAAAACTACACCACTGTGATTGACACACAAGAAAACTGTCTCTTTAGAAAACAGAAACCTTCAGAACTACAGAATTGTGTTGGAGTTCAGAAAATTACTCTGTCTAGCACTGTACTGAGGTGAAATCAAATACTCTCAAACCACTCTGGCACATGCATATCCTAACTTATCAAAAACTTCCTGTGAAGTAAGATCCTTTGGCCCAACAGTTGGTCTGTTCTGGTGTCTTCCTATTACAATACAACAGAACAGAGTAGACATTCAGAGCATGGATGTGTTATGTTCATAGTAGGGACAAACACATTAATTCACTGCTACGACAATGTAAGACTTGAGTTGGATTCCATGATCTATTCTGTACTGTCATTCTCTACTTGTGACCTGTGTTTTCTGTCTGTACAATGTCTGGAAACAGCCTGTTCTATGTTTATGTCTATCACTTTCTTAGTCTACAATGGTATTTCTACATTTCCTCTCTTCCAGAGGGTTTGTTGGAGGCCTGGAGTAGTGATTGAGGGGAGGGAAGTGTCTTGGGTTGAAAAATGTAACCAAAAATGTGTATTCTATTTTCATCTGTTGAAGTTGGTTGGGAGATATTGTTCTTTATCTCTTGTAAATCTAGGGATAGAAAGAGGGCGGATGCCTTCTGTTAATGGGACACCTGATAACACCAGATATGGCAGAGCCTTCTTATCTCTTCCTCCACCCATCCTCCTCCGAGGGACATCACCTGTGAATGGGCCATTTAAGGCCTCTCACATGACTGATAACATCACCTCATTCCATTGTGAGATGCTCCACACAGTGGGAGGAGCCAAAGCCTTTCCACTGGGATAAAACCAGCAATCCCAAACACCAAGGGAGCCTGTTTCCATTGGATTCCCAGAGAATGACTGGACCCTTTTCTTGAGGATCATCTCTACTTCAACAGAGCCACATCTGTCACTCTGGGGGGACTTACTTCAGGTGGCTTCCAACACCCTGACCAACAGGGTGTCAGGTTTGCATTCTGACCCTGTCAGTGGTCCTTTGTACTATTGCTTTTATCTTATTTTATCTTTCTTGTTGTTTGTTCTCTATATATTAAATTGTATTTCTAACTTGGAGTCTCACTGGTTTTGCTTTCAAACCAACACAGGTGGCCTCTTTCCTTTGAAGGATGAAACTGTTGAACAGCTGGTAAAGAACTGCTTTGGCACTTTCATCTTTGACTTATCATAGAATGGCCTGCACAGAGAGGGAACTTACAGATCATCTAGTTCCAATCCTTCTGCCTTGTAAGACTTACTCCACTAGACCAGGTTGCTCAGAACTCCATCCAGCCAATCCTTAAACACTTCCAAGGATGGAGTACCCACAACTGGTCTGGGCAACCTGTTCCAGTATCTCATCCTCTCCACAGTAAAGAATTTTTCCTAGTATCTAATCAAAACCTACTCTCAGACTGAAGCCATTCCCCTGTTGTCCTACCACTACAAATAGTTCTTGCAATTAGTCTCTCTACATCTTTCTTGTAGGCTCCCTTCATGTACTGGAAGGCTGCAAAAAGGTTAATATTTAAGCCTTCTCTTTTCCAGGACTTAAAAAAAACCCAACCAAACAAACAAACAAAACAAAACAAAACAAACCACAAAAAAACCCCACAAAAAACAAACAAACAAAAAAAAAACCAAAACAAAACAAAAAACCCAAATGGAAAAAAAAAATCTCTCAGTCTTCCTTTGTAGGAGAGGTGCTCCATGGCACTAATCATTATGGAGGCTGGTGATTTTCCACTTGACAAACCACTTGGACACCTAATATAGAAAATTTAAACTGACAGAATTTGCACATGTGCACCAATTTTTTTTCCAAATCTGCGTAAGGTTGACAGGCTTTGTCATGGAGGCCGTCATTGTAGATCTACCATATCTTGCACCACACAGCTGCCCCGACCAGCTTCGGCTTGCCCGGCTATCGCTCCAAACCAATCAGGCTGAGAGGGGCCGAAGCCGCAGGGAACAGCGGCACAAGCATCGGGGAGAAACAACAGCACCACGGTTATTCATTTGGTTTTAATGCAACAAGAACCAGCCTAGGCTAGCCCAGCACAGCGTTCTGGGATCAGGTTCGTGGCCTGATCCCTCCTTCGGGAATCTGCAGGAGGCCGAGCACTGACACCTCAGGGCTGACCCGCCCCAAACCGCGCCGGAGGCACCTGCCGGGCACGGCCGCCGCGCATGCGCGCTCCTCGCCACGGCCAGCCCCGAACTACATATCCCGGCGTGCCCCGGGAGCCCGCCGCTGCGGCCCAGCCAGTGGGGCGGGAGGAAGCAGCTCCCGCCTCCACGCAGCAGGTGTGGACGCAATGCCCGAGCCGCCCTTCCCCCGCCCGCAGGCAGAGGGCTGGCGCGGGAGACCGTTACAAAGGAGTACAGAGGCGGCCGAGCGGATAGGCCGTGGCTGCCGTATGGGAGAGGCAGGGGTGTCTCCTCCCCGCTCCCTGGACAGCCGGGGAAGCGGGCGCGGGGGCCGCACCTCAGGGGAAGCGGCGGCTCGGGAGCTTCCCGCGCGCTGTCAGTTACGAGCGCGCCAGGCGGGCGGGCACCACCGGGTTGGCC